>VMRN01000015.1:6117289-6295393 GCA_010277015.1 Poeciliopsis turrubarensis
CCCCCTCTCACCCCCCCTCTGTGGCATGTCTTTCCAAGCCAATAGCACACTTTCCTGTCGGAAATCAAGTGTTTGATTAAGATAGTGGGGAACAGGAAGTAACGGTGACAGGCTCGATTGAAGGGGAAGCAGTCTGGGAGTTAATCAGCTGGCTCGCTGCGCTGGCCTGTCGCGCCATTCGACCATCTTTTCTCCCCCGCAGCTAACGTGATGTCATGCACCGTCTGGGCAGATAAAGCCTCGCGGGGGGAAATCAGTTTGTTTTGGGTCAACAAACAGCCCGCAAGTTCCACAGAGATGCCAGAGATTGGTTTCAGTCGAACCGCCCCTCGGGTCAAGGGTTTGAGGGTTTGCGTTTAGCAGGCATCCGGCCGGCCGAGAAATATTGTCTTGCACATGTTTGTTTTGGTTTAGATATCTCTGCGTCGTTCACATGGGAATCTCTGACTCTCTGTCTGGAGAACAATGACGTTGAGGGATGCCAGCCGCAGCTCGGAGAAAGAGATATCACGCGCGGCAAGACGGGCCGCGCGTCTTGAACCGCTCTCTTCAGAACCGACGGGGCTCGTGTCGTCAAATCTCAGTGTTATCCAGTCCTGCGACAAAGCGGCTCAAACGCCGGTCTGTACCAGGTTTTGTTTGCGTGCCTCAGAAATGTCTTTCATCCCGCTGTCACTTCCTTAACTCGTCGCGGCTGTTTCCACCTGTCATACCATAATGTAAAACACACAGCTCTCAAACTGGGCCACATTTGCTTTTCATTTGCTTTTGTACATAAAAGACACAACTAATTATTAACCTGGCCTTAAGAATTATGCATGTCAGTGTAATAGTGCTGTTGGTTAGATTTAGGACCATGATGAAATGGAGGAAGATCAAGCCAGTTGGATTACTCCAAAGTGGCCCAATTTGTGGCTAATTTAAAGCAAGCTTGGAATTATTAGATCCAGGTTTTTCTGACATGGAGAGAACAGTGGAGCGCCTGGAAGCTCATGTCTGCAAATTCAATTAAATAAAAGCAGGGATTTTAATCTTATGTTACTTTCAGCTTAGAGCAATCAACTTGTCCTGTCCTTTGCAGCCCCTCACTGCCGGCTCTTGACTGGCAGCTGCCGTCCTGCTCCGGTCCGTACAACCTGCAGATCGAGGTGCAGCCGAAGTCCCACCACAGGGCCCATTATGAGACGGAGGGAAGCCGAGGAGCCGTGAAGGCGCTGTCTGGGGGACACCCTGTGGTTCAGGTACGTGTAACTGAAGTGCAGTGAAGATGCGAATGTTAATAAATTTAGAAATGTTACCATTGTGTTATTCATCATCGATAAAGGTTAGCTATGTGAATTTAAAGAAATCATTCTGAGTTTGTAAGGGAATTTGTGTCAAAGTTCTGCAAGCAAAGTCTTTTTTGTTGCCTTGATTTATTATAAATCCAAGGTTCAGTTCTTGGAAGCTACAAACCTGTAACTTTTAGATTGATCCCATCTTCAATACACATGAATGGTTCATTACTAGACTTCTGCAGAGCTGAATGATTACTGCTGATTAGGGGACTTGATGATATACTTATCTTGATGCTGTGCCACTCCTAAAGGGTGCGCCCCAAACTTTAAGAATAATTGGCCTCGACTAAATTGGACTTCTACTGTGTGAAGACAATGCCATTCTTAAATATGTTCTACCACTTTATGAGGCTTTAAACCATTTTCACAGTCACATTGGGTAGTTATTTCTAAACAATGGTAATTTTAACAACTGTTGTCTACTTGTAGAGAATGAAGCGTAATTTCATTTTCAGTGAGAGTGACAGAAAAGGCAGTGTAAAAATCAATATCAATTCCTTAAACCACCATGTTTTTGCTTTTTAAATAACTTACTGTAAAGGTCTTGTTTTATACATGCTTGTGATATGACTTGTTGTCAGTGTGTTCACAAAAATCTGGAGGAACATGGATGTCTGTGGAAAATCCCACACATCCAATGGTGTCTTGTACCATTCAGCAAATACAAATTTATATACTGACAGATCCACCTATCAGTTCACATCTGCACACTCACAGTAGTCACCTCCATGTTACCGACTTGATAGCAACGATACAGCACCAGTGAACATTGTTGCTATATTTAGCAACATACCAGACAAAAAATTGGTATGGGCCAAAGTCCAAATTGGCACGCCAAGGATTGGTATCGGACAGAAAAACTGCAATCGGTGAACCCCCAACTACTTAATGGTTTCTGTGAACAGAAACGTAAAAGTTCTAGCGTGACGTGTACCGTCCATTTCCCATTTATCACAGCTTATCCAACAGAGGCCTTTCTAATAACTTAACACAATGTGTACACACTGTAGGCTTTACATTTCTCTACATTTCTGTTTGCTGTGTTATTAATGCTCCCTGAAGCGCAGAGTCAATGCGCTGTAATCCAGTAAAAGGTCACTTTGACCAGTTGCAATGCATGCTGACTCAATTAGTATAGAGGAGAACCATCGCCTCTCACTATTGTACTTGGCAAACTCTTAAAGAGCACACGTCAGTCTCGCCAACAGCGCAGCACAGAACTCCTTTCTATGTTGCGCTGTCATCATGCTGGGCTCGCATCTCAGTTTACACAAGGTGGGAATTTAGTGCTGCGTACACGTCCCAAAAGCCGAGGGTAAATTTGACTTTCAAGCAATTAATTTGAAGGAGAAAAAAAAAAAAAGACTAATTGTATTATTTGAAAAACATAGCTTGATGAACGCTCCATTTCTTGAACATAAAACTCTGAAAAAACATGTATTTAGTCCAGTCCGTTGGTGTTAAACACTTAGCACTGTCCTGGAGCTGTTTTGTAAACAGATGTTGTCAGCACATCCTGGTCTACACGGTGTCAAATGCACTTGACAGCTGTTGGCCAGCGCGGCGTTATAAACGGGCCTGTCAACCCGCAGGTTTTCTCTGTAAATACAGGTCATTATTCCCCTTCATTAAAAACCTTTGTACATCAACATGCATAAATCAACATTTTAGCCCAGCGCCCTCCCTATGCCACAGAGAGAGGCGGAGGAACACAGTAGGCTTGCTATGCACAGCTGCAGCAGGTGTGACCGGCTTTGATTTAACTTACTCTGCTGTCTGGCTCACTCTTCACAAACCCAAGTGGGGGTGAAAAAAAAAAAAAAACATAACCGCAAGAATTGTGTACAAACTGCAAATTCACATCTCACAAACTTTGAATTATTTTATTGGGACTTTATGTGACAAACCATCAGAAGGTTAGGTGATTTGTCTAAATCTGAAATGTGGTTTTATATTCGGATTCAGTCTCCCTGAGTCAACTCCAGGCCTTTCACGATAATTATTTTTCTGAGTGATAAATTGTCCCAGGAGTTATCGCGATAAACAATAATGTTGTTTTGAGACCATTTGTCAAGTCGAGGTAATGGCATAATACTGCAAAGATCAATAAACTTTCAATTCTAATGAACATTTAATAGTGGTACTGGAAATATCCAAAATAACAAAAACAACAGATGAAATAAATTATAAAGTCTACAAACAAAATGGTCTTTCAAAAAAAGGCGAGAGGCTGGTTGAGACCAAAACATCAGACTGAAAACTTTTATCATCCAGTTTTTGGTCGGAAGAGAAAAACAATAAGTCAGGCAAACTGAAATTATTGAGCTTGTTTTAATTTACTTGGATCATGCGATTAATTGATTTATTGATTATTGTGACAGGCCTAGTCAACTCTTTGTAAAACAATTTGGCTGCGATTACAGCAGCAGCTCTTTTAGCAGGCATATTCTGATTTTCGGTACGGACTTTAACTCTACCATTAACACACATGGGTATGCCTTGATCTAAACCATTACACACCTGACTGTGTTCAGGGTGAAACTCAACCTCAGTTTCTAATGGGGTACGAGATTCTTCCTTCTCTGTGTGTAGCTCCATTCATCTTCCCATTAACTAAATATGTTCGAGATGATGTGCAATGTCAGATTTTCACCAACAGAATTTGATGTGTCATTGAAAACCCTTAATTGGTTTTCAAACCTTAGACGAGACTTCCCATAGCTTCCACAGTGGTTTTCTTCTAGTCAATATCTGCCATAAATGCTAAATTTGAGGAGCGCACAACTGAAATTTGCCCTGTGGACAGATTTTGCCACCTGAGCTGTGAATCTCCAGCTCCTGCAGAAGGGTGTATTCAAAATGAACTCCAGCTTGTGGTTATAACAAGACAAGATGCAAAAAAAAAACAACTTAAAATGGCTGTAAAAAAAAGGAAAAGGATATGTTGCCCTATTAAAATTAATACATTCAATCTATGTTTTAAAAGGTTCAAATTTAAAAGGTGAATTTGGGATGACTCCAGGTAAAAGCTGTAATACAAACATCACAACGCCTCTTCACTCTTGCACCTTTTCACATATATTTCAGACTTCTTGGAAAGTGGGGATTTATTATGCCTGTGATTTATGTCCTGTGCAGTCAACTGGGGTATCTTGAGGGTTTTGTAACTTTGGAAACCACTCCAAGCAAGGCAGTGAGCAGAAAGATATATCTATAAAGATGAGCCAATCATGTGTTCGTGCTAAATTTATGATATCTCGAAGAACATTTTTTGGTGCCTTCAGGGTTTTTTTTTTTTTGCACAGTTCAAGATACAAAATCTCTCTTAAATCTAACTTCAATAGTTTATTTTAACCCTTTCTTTGTCCATGTTGAGGTGTCGAGAGAAACTATGGTCTTAACATTGAAGGAAGGGCATCCAGCGGTCCCAAATGCCCCGTGGTAATGAGTGGATGGGTGAGGCGCAGTCAAGGAGAATGAGTCAATAATGACACAGGGGCATGGGTGTAGGAGGCAGATCAAGGAAGTGTATGTGTCTGCGTGTGTGTGTTTGTGCTGCTTAAGGCTGGAGGATGTAGGGAGAGAAAGAGAGAGACAAGGGGCAGAGGGAGTCACAAGGCAGCTGGAACTTGCCTTGGCTGCCCCCTAGAGATGTTCTGTATCCTGCTGATTAGGACCCAAGTAGCCCTGAGGTTGCCTGAGCACGGGAGGTGGGGATGTGCAGGAGTCAGGCTCCCAAGGCCCTTCAGATGCCACCTCTCCCCTCCACACACCCGTGCCTCTTTCCCTTCCTCCCAACTCCCTCCCTCCTGAGGACCAGGGGATGTCGTTCCCAGTGAACTTCTCATCCTTCAGTGATTTCCCAAACCCACACCAGCAGGCCTCCCTCATGTTGGGTCCCAGTCAAGCAGAGCTCTATTGTTTTCTTAGCTCATGCATGATCAGACACATGTGCTATGAGTGATGGTGACACGTGTGTTGGAAAGCAACACCAGGTGAAAAAACATGTAGCCATAGCAGACTGAAAGGATACACTGTTTCTACAGCGGCCTGCACGCTGCTGCCGTTGCCAGGCAGGAAGAAGATCCTGCGATTGAAATCCAAGTTGGACTCGTCTGTGTGGAGTTTGCATTTTCTTTTTGTTAAAGCAAGTGTTTTCTCTGGGGACTGCAGGGCCTCTCACCTCACCAGTTCAGCGGCTGATCATTTACCTTAGACTTAAACTACGTCGTCCATCTGTCTGTACTTTCTGCAGGTTGTTAACTACCTCTCTCACTGTTGGGTGGACATTTTGGCCCCCACAACTCTCGCTCTGTACGTTGCTCAATGGCAGCACACCACAGCCCCATAAGGAAACCTAAGATATTCCTTTGGCTCCTCTCAGAATGTTCCAGATGCTGTTCTTTTTCACTTCAGCCATGCTAGAGGCATTTTCGAAGCCGTACCAAAGTTAAACCGTAGTAGTTTGCCACCCATATAATTTCTTTTTTCCACTTAATGCTTGCAGTTTTGCTAGCTGGTGTCTATCACCAGCAGTCAGTGAGTGCGAATTAGGGTGCACATTGGACAGCTAGAGGACAAACAACCCCCTTGCACAAGAGTACATCTCTAGAGTTGAGCGATCAACCTAACTATGTCTCCAGAATATGACATGGAGACATGGAGAGGAAGAACTTGCAAACTCTACACAAGAAAGCCAAGAAGTATTTGAACCTAAGTCAGTCTTGCTGCAAGGTAACAGTGCTAATAACTGTTCTAGCCCATGTCCTGCTCTGCCGTCGCCCAGATCAAAACCACATGTGAGTTGAAAAATATTTCAGTCAAAAACAGTTCCATAAAGAAGTTATTCCGTTACATTATTTTGAAAACAAGAGATCGAATTCTCAGTAAGTCTGCTGAAAATTTGATCTTGTTGATATGGCTATGCTAATTGGTGGTATTGCAGTGGAGCATAAGTGACACCCGTCTCATGCTTGGCAACGGCAAGCAACAACACCTGCAGTCATCCTTATGACTTTTTCATAGGGGATAATCACTGGCCTATGCACATACACACTCTCTTTCATTAAACTTAAAGCAAAAACAGACGTGCTGTAATTTCTCCAGGATGTAGCTATAACGGGTATGACTTAATGCCCATCTCTGTTTTGCTCGGCAGCTTTAATGTATATGAAATTTGCCAAAGGCTTCCGCCATGGCGACATGAAAGACCTCATCAAGCACATGCTGATTTTTTTTTTTTTTCTTTTTTTTTTTGCATGTGTGGTTTCACCTTGGGATCCGGTACTTTGCGCCTATGTAATGTCTCAAAGAAACCCCTCCCAATCTACAGCAAACCATACTGTAGTAGCTAATTGCTCATTAAATCCACTGCTGCTTCTTGTTTGATATTCAAAAGGCTTGGGTTTACCCTGTGGTGCTGTTAGAGCTTAGTCAGGACTATTACTTGTAGCCCAAAGGGCTATTTATGCCACTCGCAAACTGTGGTTCTCCTTCCCTCACAGCAGTGTTGGGCTACCACTAATTACCAGTTAATAACATGTGGAAAAAGTACAGAAAGCTGTGCATCGTTTTCGCCGGTTTGAAGTGATAACCAGACAAGCCGTACATTCATGATGCATGGCCCAGGAGCGTAACGTTATTGGGTGGTTAGAGGAGAAGCAGTGCTCATCAATGCATCATCTCCATTATAAAAAAACAAAAACCTCTGTAGGCTTGGATGATGTTTCTCGTGGCAGGTTTTTCTGGAAACAAAGCCATTGTTTTTATAGGGAATCTGGACCCGCACTAGTCTAGACGTGGGCTTTTGCTTGAATCGGTGCCCTTGATGACATAACACTAAAGCACTTGGTTCCACAAAAACTGTAATGGCTATAGAATCCCGGTTGCTTATAAACGGAGTGGCATCGGCCTCCATGGAAACGAAACACGTTAAAGGATTGCATATGTTACTTTGTGTGTTCATTATGGGGCATGGGAGATGTGACTAGACCAGGCGGGCGATGGTGTAAAGTCTGGAAGGAGAGACAACTTGGATGAGTGTATATTTAATTGGGTACAGCGAAGGCTGGCAGCGTGCGTGTGTCAGCACTTGACAGAGGAGAGACTGGGATAATAGGAAAAAGCTTAAACCGACCGCTGCTTTTCTCCCCAGTTACCACTCCCCAGCCCCGTTCTACTTCCAGTACTCCTCTTCCCCCGATTCTCTGTGCCACGTGGACTTCTACGAGTCATGACATTTCTCCAGGCGGTGATGAAAGGAATCGCTAAAGCGGGAGAGACGGCAGCGCATTGCACGCCTGTGCAGTGTATTCACAATCAATTTCCAGCCAGGACAGACATAACTAATTTAGCTCTGAGTCATCACATTTAACATGTTGAAATGCTTCGGCTTCACTGCGGAGGCCAGGTGCAGGCAGCGTTTTAAATGCCACTATTACTAAAGAAAATACAGGATGGCCTGTCCCGAAAAGCTTTAGCATGTCTTTTTGTTCTTTTGATGGAGATAGACATATACATGTGTTTACTGTTAGTCAATTAATGTGCCATTTGCTAACGTGTGATATTTAACTCAAGCCCCAGCTGTTTTGCATGACAACGAACCAATCAAAACCGGATATCACCGAGAGGTACACGGTGCCTCTCAAAAGTCTTTAGAGGATGTTTTTCCACATTTCACCCTTCCCTAATCCGAGACCACTGAAAGAAATTCAGCTCAACCAGCTGCCTTCTGATCTCACCCATCTAAAAAACAGAAAGCCAAAAGAAAACCATTGTTGAAAGAAAGTTATATGAACACGCCTTTGCAGTTTCCCAAAAGCCGTGTGAGGGATATTGCAATTTATTTGGTAGGCGTTTTTGTGAAATGAAACCAAAACTGAAATCTTTTGGCATGGATGCAAGTTATTGTGTGTGGTACAAAACCAACAATAAAAATCATCTGAACACACCATCCGCAATGATAAGTCATGGTGGTAGCTAGGAACAACAGACCTTTCTATACACGAATAACCAAATTGGATTTGAGGGGATGATGATAGGACTGGCATACAGATCTGTTGTGGAAGAGAGAACCTGTTGGAGGTTGGAAAACAGACTGAGGTTATGGTTGACCTTTGGGTTTGGGTTTGCCATTGGGGGGTTAAAATACAGTGAAGTTTATTTTTGTAACGAACAAAATGTGAAAACGTTCGTAGGGCATTTTATTCTAGCACTAGCTGAAAAAAAAGTTCTCAGACACTGGTCCAAATATGAACGCTATTCAAACCGTGTTTAGATTTTCTCACAATAATTATGCAATAACTCTGCCAGATAGTGCTGCAATTAAAGCATAAGAATCTCATCTGGTTGAAATTAGTACTTCTCAAGTCAACCTCGCAGTTGCCAATGGACACAAATGCAAAAAATTCATCTCAAAATAAGAGGAAGAAGTACTTCACTTGCGGTGTGCAGTTGACTGAGCATCACAGGGGTTCGGCAGAAACAGAGACAGGACTTTAGGTAGAGGGTCAGCAGGAGCACATATGGAAAAAGAATTGAAAGAGGTCGCCCAGGGGGACTAGACTTGCTTTCTCTAGCTGCCGGGTAGACTAACGTCACCAAGAGGACTATCTGACCTCATTAATCACTTCCTCTCCCCCCATGAGGTTCTGAGTCCTGATACCGGAGTCACAGTGTCTTACCGCAAGACGAGTGAAAAGACAAGACCTTTTCCCTACCCAGCCAAAACTGCTCCCTCCGTCTTGCCTCTCTTCTGCGCCACCCTGCAGCCATGTGGTGGCTAAGCTAACGGCAGAAGGTCACTGAGAAACCCCCAAGACAAAAATCCACACATGAAAAAGTGTCAGACGGCACGGATTTGCAGGCCAGCTGCACCGTGTCTTATTAATCCAAAACACCACGTCACGCCATTTAACGCTGGCGCGTTTCAGATTTGCATCTCGCGCGTCGCCGCGGCCCCCACGCGAGTCGACGCGGCGGTAACTGGTAGCATGTGTGCGTATTCATAATTGCTGCCAGTGACACTATAAGTAAAATATAACAAGGCGAGCAGGGCCTGTCGGTGAGATCACCACGCAGATGAAGTGGTCCCTTGGGATGCCAAGACTTCAAGAAGCTCCTGACCTCGGCCTAACTCACTGATGACTAGCATGTGTGACTAGCTCACAGGTCGACACAGCTGCTAGAGACACTACTGACACTGGAGAAGTAAAAGCTGGAAGCGGAGATGATTGACAGCTACAGCTTTACTGTTTGCTGTATGATTCCTTGATAGGTGAATCATAGAGAAAAGCCAGATAAGAACTGGTGCTTAGATCACAGACGCATATGGATATATACTTGACTCGAATGGCTGCTCATACCCTATTTTTGTTCAAGGTGATTAATTCGGAAACTTGGTAAGAGACAGAGGTACACACTCAAACTTGCCGTTTGTCCAAAAGCTATCTCATTAACTTTAGACAGCGCACATTTATTCTTAGCGTCGGAGTAAGTTTCCCTTCTCAGACAAATTTCTTTCTGAACCAGAAGCATTACAGGTCCAGGGAATTGTAGCCCTAATTTTTCAAAGACCTAAATACGACAGCCCTCCAGCCGTATCACTCTTCCTCACAACCACTGGTCTGGCTGCCCTGTTAAAAGGTAATTATAAACCAATTAATCAGATTATGTCATAGGTTACATGTGGCCTGCATTTTGCTCTATGAGTCATTCCAGTAGATAAACAACTGGGGTCTTTTTATTCCATTTGACGTTACTGCTGTTTTCACTCGGACGGAGCTCAGAGAAAATTTGTCTGTGGCAGCGCTGGTGTGTGCCTTGGTAATTGACCAATTTGTGGGATTTTGTCAGCGTCCCGGCTTTTGCAAGCCCCGGTCTTAAGTAGTCGATCTCCCGCAGCAGATTTTCAAGCGGCTGAGAGTGCTACCCGGGTGGATCCGTGGGGGCTCGCACGTTGACAGGGTACTACATTAGACCCAGTAGTTTTTGGGTCGACTGTATACCTGTTGGATTGTACAGCTTCGCTGCCCTTCTGAGATGGGAGAGATCTCTAACCACACAAACCTTTCACTCTTCTAACCATCTGGGAACATTGCACTGCAGTGAAAATGTGAATGCTGGGAGGTCTATGGCATTTACCCCCAGTTTCACCAAATTATGTGGTTTCGTAAATTGTCTCAGTCAAAAATCACTCACAAACTTTATTTGTTTTTGAACCACCCCCAAAGAATTTGAAACACTATTTCTATTTTAAAACATTGTCGTCACACTAAATTGTCAGTTTTACCACGTTGACATTCGCTAGATGAAGAAAAAAAAATGCTTTTCACCCCTGGAGCCCCGACATTAACAATGATTTTCAATCGGCGCGTGGCCGAGCAGGTTCTCTCTACCTTTTCACAAATATTTGATCTTTTTATTAGTCGAGCAGTAGCAGCTAATGGAGGCGTCCGAGAGGAAGCGGGAGTCGTTTGAAGTGGTGATACCGATGCACAGGTCTCTTTCATCACAGTGGGACACAGTCTCTGAGCTTTAATGGAAATCATAATGCAAGTTCATAACTGCCCAAAGGCAGAAGGGGCGAGGTGATGTTGTAGTGCATAGAGGGGTTGTTTAAGTGCCACCTTCCTCACTCGAAAAATGTGCTACGTTAAAAGCGATCCAGCTTTGGTTTGTTTCCAAACCCGGTCCTGGGTCCAGTATGCAGTGATCAAAACCCGGGTTGACTTGCACAAGTTCAGCCCAGCACACTTTAATCCTTAAAATGAGTTGGAATAAATAATGTTCAACAATAGCACTACTGAAGGATCAACTGGAAAGCACAACCCATAGCCTGGATTACACCAATAAGAAATATTTGGGTAAAAACAAAAGATTTTTGTTGTTTAGCTTTTTTATTAAAATGTAGATAAAAAAAATAATACCTACATTATGTAAAACAACATTTATTGACAATCAACTGAATCTAGATCAAAATATTTATCCTCAGCATTTGACACGGTATAAAATATTTCTCGCCTGTCTTGACTTCCTTGACTTCCTGTCCAGATCCTTGTTGAACTGTTAGCACTAGCATGCGCTACGTGCAGAGCAGGTATAAGGCTAATTGTATTTTAACTTGTGCTCTACAACATACTGAATGAAATTTATGAATAAGTCAAAACAAAACAAATAATGATGAAACACAATTCAAGCCAAAACTAAAAGTTGAATATAGCTTCTTAGCCTCTATATAACTAATCATTTGTCCAAAGGGTGAATGTGAAGCATAGCTAACATTAGCTTGTGCTAGCTACTCAGGCAGCATTTAGTGTTACTGCTACTAACTACTATTAGAAATACTTGTTAGCAGTAGTGCTAACTACCACTCAGACAGATTGCTTCATTGTCCTTCATTGTCCACCATAACACATAGCTTGTTAGCACAATCTAACAAACTGTGTAGTTGATAAACCAAATCTTTGAACTAAATTTCAATGATGCTGTAGTGATATTTAGCTCATCTTATTTCTTTTTTCCGTTGGAAGAGTTTCAATGAAGTGTGATCTGGTTGTTCAGTTCAAAATTGCATCTGGGTTGTAAAATAAACCATCAGGTTTGCGTGTGCGCGCGTGTGTGCGCGTGTGTGCGCGTGTGTGTGCGTGTGTGTGTGTGTGTGTGTGTGTGTGTGTGTGTGTGTGTGTCCAGATTTAGTTTTATTGTGTCCAAACTTAGTTGCAGGTTTCAATCAACAACGTTTCTATCAAAGTTGTTTTTCCTAAGACTCAAGAATGATTTGTCAACATCCAAACTACTGTTGCATTGTTTTGATTCATCCAATGTACCAATTCTCTATTACCAGTTTAATAGAGAATTGGTTCTAAATCTGTCAAGAGTTGTTAAAAACCAAATGAAACAGGAGCGTCACACGTTAGGTTAGACCTGCGTCTGACGATAACCTATACTTGAGTTGGCTGCTTCCTTCTATATGTTTTTTTTTTTCATTACTTCTAAGCTTTTAAAGCATTATGAGATTTTATTTTTGATTTTTGGAGTGAAGTGATGGGAAACCCTTTAGGCTGTTCACGTGTGTCCATATGTGTAGACTCTGATTTTGCAGACAATCAGAAATTAATAAAACGTAATCCCCATTTGTTTAAGAGGCAAAGATTTGCTCAAAAGATGTGAATTATTGAAAAGGGTGTTTTATTGTAGTCCATCAGCGATGTTTGCATCATCTTTGAAGACGCCTCAGGCGACCGTTGTGTCGGCTGGCTTTTTCCTCTGACCTCGGCTTCTTTGTTCTCCCCGCCAGCTGTACGGCTACATGGAAAGCGAGCCGCTCACCCTGCAGCTTTTCATCGGGACCGCAGACGACCGCCTCCTGCGACCGCACGCCTTCTACCAGGTCCACCGGATCACCGGCAAAACCGTCTCCACTGCCAGCCACGAAGTCATGCAATCCAACACCAAGATCCTGGAGATCCCTCTGCTGCCAGAAAACAACATGAGAGCCATGTGAGTGCTTTGAGACTCTCTGTTGCTAACCAACCTTTTCTCCATATTTCTTCTTGAAGCTGTCCTTACATTAAAACTCAATGTTTTGCTTAGTTTTCTTCTTCGCCTTTTGGCGCCATCTTTTATGGCTTAGCCATACAAACACAACGCGTGATCATAACGGCACATATTTCTAAATAGGCCTTTGTCCTTTCTACCCCTTGAGGTGCGGCGTTTTTAAGGCCGACACAGTTCACGGTTGACTAACTCTGCCCGACATGTATAAACAGGGACTGCAAAGGTCAACATACAGTCACCATTCCACCCGTATGAAGTGCTTCAACTACATTAATGTCAGCTAGTGTGTTAATATATGACAGCAAGATAAATGTGCCAAAACATTCTTACCAAAGTAACAAGTGTGTTGGGGGGAAAAAAATACTGCCCATTTAACATGCGGTTCCTGTCAGAACCACTACAGTATTAAGAATTTATGTGAGTATATATTTCATTGGATAAATCCTCACATACAGACTTATAATCTGAATGTTTTATTAAGTAATATCTAAGTCAGTTATGAAATGACAGTTGATCAATCGCTGCCACAACAAACCATCTTCTGGTCAAACAAATCAAACATTCACAAATATTACCAATGACCATAAAGTGGGCTGTACTCTTACACGACAGCTTTCATTGCTTTGGGCTTCTTTTTTTCACATTTGGTAGCACTTTTTGAGGGAGCAAATTCAGCTGCAAAAATGGTATATTTAAGATGTTTCAGAAAAAGCTGAAGAAACGTGTTGGTGAGTTCTGACGCACACACCAGGTTCCATTTACCCACTTTATGAAACTAATATGAGATTTCAGCTAACTCGCATTTCGCTTGTTTATTTTTTTTTTTTTATGTACTTTCTCACAACTTTGAAAAAGATGGAATATTCACAGCACAATAAAATCAGCAGTTCTCTAAAGCAGTCGAAAGTTGTGAAGCAACTCCTCATAACCTAAAATCCGCAACATGGTAAAATCCGCCAGTTTATGAAACAGCAGTCAAAACTTAACATTTGAGAGCAAAAACCTCCAATTTGCCGTTATGTCAAATCAATTGCATTACTGTTAAATCGTTCATTTATTCTGACTCTACAGAAGCCTACAGGAAACTTTCAGTGGTAACCATTAATTATTCAAATATGAAGCAGAGCTAAAGTTTTATTACGTGTGAGAGAGAGCAGTCAGAATTACACAACTCAGCAGTTAAACTGTATTTTATATATATTACACCACACATTGATTACAAGGTTAATGCTTTCAGCTCCTCACAAGGTTATGGATCTCAAAATTAGCTTGGTTACAGACACCAGTCTCCATATGTATTTTCTGGTGTGATTTATCAAAACTGCGAAAAAACAACACACTTTATTATTATGCGTCCAGCTTTCTGCTGATGATACGTGATTCACTAACACCTCAGAGGTGTCCAATCATAAAGAAAACCACTGTGCTTCTTTTGTTTTTGTCCACTGACTGCACTGATATTCTTGTTGTTAGTTTCCGATCAGGACGGATCAAGAGTGAAGTGAACTGATTTGACTCATCAACTGATTTCACAGGGTGTCTGCTCAAAATCAAAACGAAAGAAGAGAAACAGAGATACTGCTCACCACTTACATCTTGAAGTGTTAGTGAAAATGGCCTTCTGAACATTAGAACTTGTTGGAGACAGACACTCCTCTGTGGACAGCCGAGAGTCAGGCCTCCACGTTTTTGGACGTGGGAGGAAGTCGAAGCAGAACTCGACGCTGTGTCCAGTAAGCAGCTCTTTTCCAGAGGCTCCTTTCAGACAAGGCAGCAGGGAATATTTGTTGGACTTGTTCCCAGAACCCTGTGTTAGGGATAACCCACTGGATCGGACGTTAAATAAGGTCATTACTCCACTCAGCATTATTTTTGTACTTTGCCACTTGCATATTGTTTTTTTTGTCTTCTAAAATCATGTTGGGAAAAAAATGAGGACAGGTAGTTTAATGCTTAAAGCATTTTCTGGTTGGACGTGTCATGTCCAACAGAAACACAATATCCTTCTTAAACTCACACACTTCCGTGCACTGCTTATTTGTTTGAGTTGATGTGTCTCCTCTGGTTTGATTAGCAATAAAGTAAGAACGAAAAAAAAAAAAGGGGGCTTCTGAAGAGGAAGTTTCTTTTCCTCTTTGACGTTCACACTCAGGCCGAAAGCAGAGGAGTGAAAGTTTCCTCTGCTTTCCTCCGACAGACATAAAGAAAGGCCTTTAACTGCCTTTTTCCACTGAGATGTTTACCAGCCACCTCGATCAGACAGCTTTTTTTTTCTTTTTTTTTCTTTCTATCTGCCGGCGACAATTTGCTTGTTGTGTGGGATGGAGAAGGTAGCGAGCAGCAATTTCAGACAGCTTTGGTTTTCCTCCTTTCCTCTTGGGACAAAAATAATAAATAAATAAAAAAAATCTTTTAGTGCACAAAAGCTAACCGGACCGACGCAGCTTCAACTTCATCCCAAATCCCGGAGAAATCGTCTTGACTGTTTTGGGGGCTTTTTTTTTTTTTGTGAGAATTTGTAGTTGCTTTGAAGCTTTCTTGTAATTTCTGTTCGATTAGTTAAGATGCAATTTCCTCATTAGTTTCTATAAGCGAAGGAAAAGACACTTGATTTTAACGCTGGGACTGATGTTATATGGTAACGAGCACCAGATTGTGTAAATCTGATAAGTAGTGGTTGTCTAGACTGCTCATTTCAGTTTTTTTTCCCTGTTCGTGTTGTGCAAACCAAAAGCACGGAAAAAAAAAGTGGTGCAAACCCTGACATTTGCCATGTTCCAGGAGTACTGCCCGAAAATCTACCACTTAACACAAGTAAAATGCCAGAGCATATCCCATTTGTTTTCCCTCCCTTTTTACCAGCCGGATAAGTTATATTTCAATTTATAAATGCCAGCAAGAAAACTTTTCTTTTTCCCCTTCCAAAAAGAAGGGAAGAAACTTTAGCCCTTTACCTCCCAAATTGTAAAATGAAATAAATATAGACAGACAGCTGAGGGAATGGTCTGCTGCTGCATGTGGAAATGATTAACAACAGTTTATATGCAGAATGAATGAATTCGATGGCCTAAAAGGACAAAAGTTATGCTGGCGTCTGATGATAATCTCCCTATCAATGCTTAGAACATTAGATAAACCATTGAAATATACTGAAACACTAACGCCAAAATTACCTTATAGTATGAAAATTGCTCTAAATGAACAATTTTATTACGTTTCAACTGCTGTGTAGAGTTTCGCTTCAAAATTTGGCACACCCTCTGTACGTTTTCCACATTGTGTCACGTTAGAGGCTTTGTGTGTTTTATTGGGATTTTCCATCACAGGCCAAAAATGAAAAGAAAAGAACAAGTTTTTAGGGTGTGTTGGCCTATGTAGAAAATGCTAAGTGCGGTGGAAAGCTGACACTGTACAAAGCCATTGTCCACTGTGAAACATGGCGGTGGCAGCATCATTCCATGGGGTTCAGCAGCTAAGCTTAAAGTTGATGGAAAGACGGGTTGAGCGAAACACAACACAAACCCTGAAGCCGGAACTACGATGGGATGGTTTACATCGAAGCACTTTATGAGTGGAAGTGGCCCAGTTAAAGTCCAGACGTTTATCCAATCAGTCTTGTCTGTGGCAAGACTTGAAAACTGATGAAAAATGTCCAATTTCTGTGACCTTTGAAAATAATAACAACCAATATTTGAGTCTCCACATTGGTGAAACTTTGTAATAGTTCAATAAAGTTTTGGATAGCAACGTACGAATGGAGGTGTCACTTTTCAGATTTGTATTTGTGAAAATACAAATCTGAAAACCATTTGTCGCTTTATTTTATTCTATGTGCTACTTTGAGTTGGCCTGTCAAATAAAATGCTATAACAAGGTAAAATCATTTACAAAATGCAAAATAATGCATCCATAAGAGCCCGAAGAGAAGAAAAATAAAAACTGGTGAACCTCAAGCTTCCATACCTACAGCAAAGCACATGAATCGATACTCAGATTTGCTTTCCGCCCTCTTCCCTCTCCTCTAGAATCGACTGCGCAGGAATCCTGAAGCTGCGCAACTCCGACATCGAACTGCGCAAAGGGGAGACGGACATTGGTCGGAAAAACACCCGCGTGCGTTTGGTGTTCCGTGTGCACATCAACCAGCCCAACGGCAGGACGGTGTCCCTACAAGTCGCCTCAAACCCCATTGAATGCTGTGAGTCCGAGACATTAACACACACGCACACATAAACGGAAACAAAGAAGTCTCTACCAATAGCTTTCCACTTAAGAAAAAAGTGGGATCTGTTGTTACAATGCAATAAAACAAGACATTATTTGATTCCCTACTGGAACAAATTCAGTACCTCTGGACCCAATAAGGTTTATACAATGAAAGGAATTCACTGAGGAGCATTGTTCGTCATGCCAAACACATGTTACCTTTATCAAATTAACATTTTATGAATACCTTAAGTCGTTGTGGTAAAAGCTCCCAATTAGCGCAGGTACCTCATAGGTCACCTGCCAGTCTCAGTTTTGGCGCGGTTGAATGATTTCATTGCGAGGAACTTCTGTTTCTTCGTCATACACTCCTGCGCGTACGTGCGATGCGATCGGCGCCCGAGAAACTAATCGAAGCAAGACGCCGCTGACGTTACAGAATCTCATCCCTGAGCAGTTTGAGGGTTGGGGCCTTAAGATCATTGGAAAAAGTAAATTCCTAAGCGAAACCAACATCTACGTGATAATTAGCGCTCGGTTCAATCGGCTGGCTGTGATTCCCGTCGGTGTATTCCAGAGGTCAGAGGTCCCCCCTGGCTCGCCTCATTTCAGTGAAAGCAGAGACAGGTGGTTGGCCACGGGCTGCTGGATGGAAATAATGAAGCGAAGATCTGACCGTGAACGTATTCTTCTGAATTATTCTATGCCTTATGAAAAAAAAAAAAAGCAGCTTTTGGCTGAAAACCTCTTCGCAAGAGGTCATGAAATCATCGTAATAAATTTGATAAGCCGGTTTTCTTAATGAAAAGCTGCTGTTTTACAGGCCGTGTCCTGGTCATGCTCTTCTCAGAGCTGATTGTGATCTATAAATGTGTTCACGTGGACTTGAACGCAGCCCTGAAAGGTGTGTGTGTGTCTGTATGCGTGCGTGTGTGTGTGTCTCTCTGCAGCTCAGCGCTCAGCTCAGGAGCTTCCCTTGGTGGAGAAGCAGAGTGTGGAGAGCTATCCCGCCACCGGCGGCAAAATGATGCTCCTCGGCGGCCTCAACTTCCTCCCTGAGTCCAAGGTGGTGTTCGTGGAGAAGGCACAGGGTAAGACTGGACGAGAACCTTCCCCAGACTGTGTGTTCCCTGCATTTTAATTTCACTCCTCCCCCTAATATCTCTTTCAAATGCCTCTGCCCTTCTCCTTCTCAGTTGTGTTTTTTCAAGTCTTTCTTCCCGTCAAAATAGAGCAGGACTTGCCAGAAAGCAACATGTGGTGCGCATTAGGCCACTATATTTTTAACCAAAGCGTATTTACATTTGCTGAAGTTTCCATTGCCTGTTCTTTGGTCCTCGCCACAAGTAGAGGAATGAATCACGACCAGGGCATGTGCAATATCTCTTTTTCTCACTTTTCCTTTTTGCCGTGCTGTTCTGTCTTCACTTACTGCCCCGGCTCCTGACAGTTAACCCTTCCTCTCACTCTGCCAGCTGTGGCGAAGAGCAACTGGGGTGAGCGTCTGGCAAAGAGCGCCTGCTCCTTTTTGTTTCTGCTTTTTCTTTTTTTCCTCAACGTTGTGGGTGGAGGGAACGATTAGAAACGAAGTTTGTGTATGACTGACTGATGATCATGAACAATGCTTTGATTGTGCCCAAAAAGAAAATCTAATTAAACTTGAAAGATTTTTTGCCATTTTCTCTTTGGGAAAAAACAGACACACAAAGAAAAGACAATTAACTCAAAAGTATGGACTATTGCGCACTTTTTTGTTTTACTCACTGTTTTAAACTGTGGCACAAAAAGTGGGCTTGAACTATATTGGGCGCCATGCTAGAATGGGCGCCACAGCGATGGCGGAAAATTTATTCTAGTTGTCATTTTCTGTTTTTAACAGCCATTTGTGCTTTTGGGGGAAGGGCAGAAAGGTGTCAGCACACACCTCAGATAATGCTTAGCTTGCTGCACCTCCGAACCCACACACACGCACGCACACACGCATACACTCACATACACACGCACCTTTTTCAACTTGTGTCAAACATGCAGCAGAAGCATAACACCATCTCTCTTCAGAAAAATACAACATAATACTTTATATTGTATATAAAACACATATAATTGATATGTAAAGTTATTTCAGCACTTCAGAGTGATTTTACGTACAGAAAACAGTTTGCAAAACTTGGTTATTTGAAGATTCTTGTAGCTTTTCCCTGCTTGAAAGGTCGACTCTGGAGAATCTGGGGTTAAAATAAGGAAGTTGTGATGTGTTAAGAGGAAGGGGTTTGATGTTGGTAATGTGGGGTCTCCTTCTTCCTGGATTGACTCAGTCATGGAGTGGGTGGAAAGGAGGGATGGGGGGTCCCTAGAGAGGAAACTCTTCATACATGCCCTGCTGTCTGAGCCCTGTGACCCCCTTCTGTGGTTCTGTTTCCTGTCTTTCACCCACTCTTCTTACTTCTGCCCCGTTTCCTTCTGTTCTTCTGTTTTCCCTCCTCAATATTCAGTTTTTCTTACCTCTATCCTCGATACCTGCTAAAGACATTAGCCGGTGTGGAGTTGGTCTCCGCTGGGATCCCCAAGCTTTGGTCTGCTGTTGACAGTTCAGCGGTTTTGTTTTTGGACTCGGCGTTGACTAGAGAGAGATCAGAGGAAAGGTTATCGGTTTGCTACTGAGGCCGCACTTTATGTCGACTTTAATGACCTACAGCTCTGAGTTAAAAAGCCCATTAGAGACTTATACGCACACACGCAAACACGTCAGTAAACCTGGATTTTTGGCTAAAAATTTTTTCCACCATTTTGGCATTTCACCTAAAAAAAAAAATCCTATTTTTAAAAGTTTTCACAGTAAGATTTTCTTCATTCTGCGTCAGAGGAGCGCCATCAAAATGATTTAAAGAACACCATCGACTTGGTTTACACATTTCTCTCTGTAACTTTTGGTTTTATTTTCTCCTGGAAAAGTTCATGACTAAATGAGCCCTTGAAAGCGTCGCACCACAGCGATTATTTCTCTCAGACAGTTACCATTACACAGAAAGAGACACACGCAATCGAGCGCGGCCAAACCCCTTGGAAGGCACAGAAACCAATCACTGTTTTTGCCACAGTGGTGACAGCCATTTACTGCTGCTGCCATCGAAGGTCAGAATGGCTGCTCACTTTCCGAAATTGACTCCAATAAACACCTTTCAGAATGTTCCACAGATCCTACGAAGCAGCAGACGGATTTTTGGGAGAGTCCCGGTCCAACGTGCGCGAATAATCCTTCGCAGTTAAAGTCATCTGAGTCGAGTCAGAGCGAGATCACAGGCAGCTCAAAAGCTCGTTAGTGCTAATGGGCCAACTATGAATCATAAATGCTTCCATTTTTTAATTTTTTTTTATTTTATTTTTGTTTAAATGCTCCGATTTTCTAAAAATACCAGAAACATTTACAAAATTGTCCCATTAACAATTAGTGGTTGAAGGAAAAAAACAGTCTGAAATTTACACAAGTCTTTTGAGAATAATTACACAACTGGCTCTCTATCAACAGGAAGAATTTCTCAAAACGTTATTTACTGAAATTATTTACAGATTTTGTTGAGAAACAACAAAACCAGAAAAATAAAATAAAAGTTTTCCAAATCAATTGCTTTCAATATAAAAGCCTTTGAAACTTTAGGAGAAAATGTGTCAGTGTCTGGTGAAGTTTTGGTTAAAATAAGGTTGTTCTTTATTCACTGAAGTTACTCAGAGGGGGTATAGTATCCAGAAATGACACTTAAGAGAAGCAATACTTCATAATAGACTTGCTCAAGTAAAGGTAAAAAAAGCTACAGCCTAGTAAAGTTACTCAGAATTTTTTTTTTAGTAAATGTAATTGAGTAAAAGTAAGTAGTAACTAATTGCTACCAAATGTAGTTTATCACATATCCAACCTACTTCACCTATTTGTCTGCTGCTTGTAGCTCCAGGATACGAGCGGAAAAATATTGCGCGTTAGCAGATTTTTTGTTGTTGTTGATTGAATGTTATGTCTATTTATTTCTTTATTTATTTTAGATTTTACAAATAAAAATCCTAAAAGTGTGGCGTGCATTTGGATTCATCTCCATTCATTGTGAAACGCCGACCTCAAGAAAATCCAGTGCAACAAATTGCCATCGGGTGTCCTGTAGTTTCACCAGTTCCTGTAACCAGTCACCCCTATTGTGCAACACAGTGGTGCCAACATTATATAGTGGTTATTATAAAGTAGTGAAACTGCTCAAAGGTCACAGTTGAATCCTGGGGAGGGGGAACTAATTAGAGGCATATCCCAAAAGGCAAAAATACTGTTTACTCAAGTGGGGTCTGTTCAAATGCACTCCACACTTTTCAGTTATTTATTATTTTTTTTTGCTTCATAAATTGTTTAGCAAGACATTGTGACACGAAGGAATAGCAAAACTTTATTAGCCCTTCATGGTGATACAGCATCCCCTCCTTCTTTGTTTTTGGTTTTATTGTCTGTCCTCCTCTAAACCTCATGAGATCCCCCCCGGTATCAAATAAACTGAGTTATTCCCGCTGCTGCTGCAGGAAAACCTTCAACGCGGCTTGAAAAATAATCACTTTCTCTCTAAGCGTCCCATTCGTCCTCGTCGCTCCCCCGCCCCCTCTCCCTCCGTCACCCACAGGATAACTGATGCAAATTCTCCGATTCCGCTGGATGTGCATCTGTTTTGCTGATGCCGGTGTGTACGCCAGCACACACTCGAGCTGCTAGCCCGCGGGCCTGTTTGTGATGTTCAGGAGGAAGTGTTGTCGGTGAGTCATCCACCGAAGGATTCCCTGCAGAGGGGAGAAGCGGATCCCGAGCTCTTTGAAAGAAAGGATAAGGAAGGAAAAAAGGTAGAGAAAGGCAGGGCCTCTTTAGAAAGGCTGCCCGTTTGTTTCCAGGTGTGTGAGGAGAGAGCCTTATATCCTGCTGCGAATTTTGAGCTTTCCCATCAAATTTATTCATACATGCGTCGTCATTTTTTGACGACGCATAAAACTGAGACGAGATAAATCTAACAGGCAGATCACCGCAAACTAAAGGAGTCCAGACTTGAAACGGGGATCGCTCTTAAAGGAGCAGAAACAGAGACGTCGTCGCTTTTTCATCAAGACGTCTCCCCCGGCCCCTCCCTCACTCACTCACTTTCCCCTTTAATGGAATGAAAAAAATTCTTCTGCAGAGCCACAGCTTGCGCATTTATTAAACTTTCCATCAGCGTGTGCTGTGTGGAGCTGGATTCGGCTTTCGCGGCGGTTGCTGCTATTTGTTTTGTGCCAGCTTTGTCCAAACCGCCCTCCTGGCACAGGTGAAGGAAGACATACCTGGCACACCTACTGCTGTGTGTGTTCTGGCCTGCCCTGCTTTCCACAGCTGGAATGAGCGCTGGAGGCAGGGAAAATAGAGACAGACAGATAAACAGAGCGAGGGAGAGAGCGAGAGAGAAAGAGAGAGACGGGGAAAGCCTGCTCTCTGACTCAGAGGGGAGGGGAGGGAATTCCCTGGTGAGCCGGATAGTTTTTAAATCTGTTGGATTGGAGTGTTGCCTGCAGCTCTGCAGCGCCACACAGCCTGGTTCTGCAGCAGAGTGAAGACCGTCCCCCTCCGCGACTCCTTCAGGCTGTTTGCTATGTAGCGTTAGCACAGCAGTAATCTTTGTTATATTACTCAGTTATCATGATTTCCTGCTGGAAGAACGTTTTAGAGTTCATGTAAAGGCTGTTTACATTCAACTCAGGGAGCTACCACGGGCAAGTCTAAACACCTGACAAGCTGGTTGAGGTGTTGTACATCTGGTGTGTCTAGACTCGGCTTTGGCATCATCATCTGACTGCACTGACCAGGGCATGATTTACGATGCTAATTCCGGAGTAATGCTTGGTAAACACTGCTGTGTGGGGTGCATCTCTACATGGTGGTGGGTCTTGGACTAATGTTGCCATGGGCAACCACCTTGCTAAGTAATAGTGGCTTGAATGAAAAGCCAGACTTTTAAAAATACTTTTTCAATTAAAGTGAAGAAACATCAATGCGTTTTTATGGCAGATTTTACAGCAGCAAACCTTGAGTTTCTTTTTTTTTATGTATCAAAACCAATGTGGCTGCCAGTCATAACACCATTCTCAAGGCCTAGTAATAATAACCATCAGGTGCTGCTCTCTTCGCAGTGGAGGATGGTTGTTTGCAGCCCAGACGATTTCTGGTGACTTCATAGTGTCGAACTGGCGCAGTACATACATCACGGTCGGAAATGTCAGCGATCGGGTAAAATTTAAAACTTTCGCAGCAACAGCTTCTCAATAGCCAAAAGTGCAAACCCTCTGTTCAAAGCAAGTAGCTTTGAACAAGGGCTGGTTTTTGACAGGCTAAAGAATAACTAGATTCTGGATATATTTGTGTTTCCCCCCCCTTAAAAAAAGATTATATCTAATAGTTCAAACACCAAATATACCATAATATGCATTAGTACGCAGAGTGGAAACTGTTTTAGTGCCAATCCTACAGTTTTATTGATCTCCGCTCTTCAGGCTACAGCCAATTAGCTCTTGCAAGTGTTTGTTCTTGGGAGCGGCTACGTTTGCAGCGTTTTGGGGGAACTGTCGTCTGCCATTTTGCATAAGAGCCATGGAATCAACACGTTCAAAGGACACAGTTGTGGAGCCACTGTTCCAAGCAAATAATAAAAAAAAAACATCATCCTCCTAATACTTCCAATGCCTTCTTTGTCATTTCTGCCACCAGTAATGTCTGACTCTTGATGACATGGCTCAATTTATGAAATACATGTATTTCTATTCAGCTGAAAAACCACCTAATCCTAGAGCAAAATTTTTTTAATAAAAAAAAAAAAGTTTTTTTCCATCTAACTAGTTTATTTTTCATAATTTCAATTTGCGCGAATCTATGGGTAATGGAATCCGCTTTGAAGCTGAAAATATTCTCCACTTATATTATGAGTGCTCGCCAATACCGAGCGTCTTATGATTTTTGTGTCCAATTCTACCCAGATAAACCAGACTGAGCCCCGTCTTTCAGCCTTTATGGTCTCAGGTCAAGTCACCTCACACCTTTCTCGTTAGACACTTTGCAACAACTGATGTCCTCACTCTAAACCCATCATAAATCCACTGTCAGGAATTAATCTATACAGATCCCTCTGGATCCAAAACAGACCTTTATTTCTCCAACTGCTCCAGTTTTTCAGACTGGTAGAAGCCAGGTGCTTAGGAGGAGATCGCAGCTGCATCTCTGGAATCAGTCACCAGGGAATCCCTCCGGCCTCCTGGTTTCGCTCCTCCATGGGTAGCAAGGTGTTTGCAGTGATCGTGTGTGTAAAATTACTGAAGCATTACAATTCAAGGCAGGAGCAGGAGGAGCGGCAGCAGCAGTAGAAAGGTAATAAAATGGAAAATAAACTCAAGATATGTAAACAGGAAAGGGGGCGGGAAATACTTCTTAAAATCCAATCTGGAAAAAAAGAAAGAAAAAAAAAAAAGAAAGGGGGGGGGGGATATGGCTGCAAAATACATCTGGGTTGTTTCACGAGAAAACCTCCCTAATTAGGCATGTGAATCATATTTTCCATCCTCAAAATATCCTGAACTGAACTCTTTTTGGTCGCTGAAGACTGCCACGCACAAAAACTGTGCTTTTTAGAAAGCAATTTTACCTCTGGCTGTCGAAAACTGTAAGTTCAGTGTGAGGTTAAATATATCACCAGTCAGCTGTCGGGACCTCTGAAGCAGTGAGTCAGAGCGTGTGTCTGAAATATTTATCTGCAATATAATGATCTTTTATTCATTTTGACCAGATGGAGAACCCGCCCACCTCTTGATCGTTTTCCAGGCTAATCAAAGAAAACAGGACAAATGAGATTTTGTTTGAGAGAGCGTTGCTATAACAACCAGCATTGCCAGGTTGTCACCAGGCTCACATCCTGGGTGAGGAGTTGTTAGGAGTTGAAGCTGATGAGTCAAAGACGCCTCACCCCCCCCATAAGGTCTAATTGCTTGAAGAATGTCGTCAAGGATGCCTGGTTGTAGTCTTTGTGGACCTACTTTACCCAACAGAATCACTTATAAGAAAACTTGCCTTTCAAGTGTCAAACCTCAAAATACGGGTGTGTGTGTCCATTTATTTGTCTTCTAAAATGGGTCCGGGACAAAGCTGGACAAAGCTACCGTTCTGCATTCGGCGCCCCATTGTTTCGTGCTTCACCACCTCCTGTAATCTCAGTTGAAAGCCAGAACAAAGGTGAAGGATATCGTGGTTGCAGATTTGCATGTGTCTGCATCTGTTTGTGCACACTGCGCGTGGGTGGAGGTTGGTTGCAGGAGGAGGTGTTGTCGGGAACAGAAGCATTTCGCAGATGTTGCAGGGAAGAAGGAGCGAATGGAAAGTCCTGTGGTTATCGGTCGTACGCCGCGCTCCGACCGTCCGACCACAGCATTTCTGATGCTCCAAGTTTGATCGAGAAAGCATTGAACAACTGTTGCTCGGGCGAAGTGACTTTGAGGTACAAATGGAGATGCGGGGGTGGAGGGGATTTGAGATATGAACAGGGAGGTAGAGAGATGAAGAGTTTGAAAAACATGTTTACGACTGGAGCTTCGCGTTGACGTTGTAGTCTAAGGTTTCCCTCTTGGAGAGTCTCCCAGAGCGTAGGCGGCCGAGATTCCCTCTTGGTTCCTCTAGACGTAACATGAGGAATGCTCATCTCTGTCTGCCTCTCTCCCTTGTTATGACCTTCCCTGTGTCTGTGCTCTCTCTAATTGCCCTGTTCTGCTCGTTTCGGCTTCTCAACGTTATATATGTGTGCCTCTCTTTCACCTGCCACATGCGCCGTGTCTTTCATTCGCCCCACAGTTGTCCAACAGGCAAAACCCCGTGGCTATTTCCTGTCGTCTTCATCAGAGTGAGGCACACTTTTCCATATGCAGATCTAGTTTCACCAAGTTCCGCAATAGGAAGTTCTTATCTAATCTGTGCACCGTCTGTTTTTGTCGTCTGCCGTGTTTAATATGGCCGTTTTGGAACGATCAATTGATTTTCTCTCTCAGAACAATAAAGCTGACCACCCGTCTCCCACTACCACATCTCAACAATAATGGTCCAAGTTTGACTGCAGTCCGTTTGCTTTTACACTCATGGTTTAATGTGAAAAACATAGTCCTCTTAAAAAGACTCGACTTTTTTTTAGATGATGTTGGATCTGCTGGATCTTTGATTGCAGTACTTTGGAAAATGACACTGATCCGCCTGCCTTTATGATCCTAATGCGAAGTGCAGCATTTCCTACCATGGCTCTGTTCATTCTGTCGCTAACACATAGCAGACGCGCTGCAGTAACCACGCTGTTACCTCACATGGTGTGTCACTGACACAAAGGCCGGACTGTGTCACTGCCACTTCTTGACAGATGACTCATGGGTTCTGGACATAAAAAAAGAAATTGCACCGCGGACCGTCTCTGATTGCCCCAGCAGATCCCAGAATGTCTGCTCTCACAATGCAAAGCATGAAATCACAAGGAAAACTCAAAGAATGTGAGCGGAGCCTTTACAGGCCAGCAGCAGCTGCAGTAGCTCACAGGGACATTTTAGTTCAAAGCAGTGAGGGAAACCTCTTTACATCAACAGGGTGGGAATGAGGGGAGGAAAAAAAGGGAAGAGGGAGAAAAGACTTCTGGCTTTTTGCAGGAAAGTAAAACGGCAAACAGAAACTGTCATGATCTAAACTGACACGAAACACCAAATATGAGAGCATGCATTAGGGACACAGACTTGCAGAAGCAAGTTATTGTTGGTTTCATTTCTTACTTAATAGAAGCCAGTTCTGGTTGGCTCACACCCAACAGAGTTGACACCTCAACATGGTGTCAGTTCGTATTCTTAAGCACTTCCTATGTCTGCGGCTTCTGGATCTAATAGGGTCTCAAATGGAATGTAGAGGTGTCAGGCAAGAAGCAGTGAAAACTTCAAGGATTTGACAACCACAGAAAATGGCAAACTTTGTCAGGATTATGTAGGCCAGGTTATATTCCTGAAGACAGGTCTGGTGCGCGTTACTTGCCAACAGGGGGGTAGCTATCCTCACTGGGAGTTTTCTTGGGACGGTCAAGTCAAGCTGGAGGATGTTGCCGTGGAGACAGATCTCAAGCAGAAACTGTCATGGTCAGGATGAATGAATGGATGAGATCTGACTTCCAGAGACTTATCTGGATGTAAGTATGTATGTATGTATGTATGGATGGATGGTGAAACAACTCTCCCTATGACTATCATATTTTGTTGGGTTAACTCTAGAGTTATGGATAAGTTTAAGCCAAAATCAACAAAGTTGCAAATCAGTAAAGGAATCTTAGATCATAGGGAGAGCAAAGTCCTTCTTTTCTACTCTCTTAAGACTAGAGATAAATCTACATCTTAAGGCACAAGCTAAAACTTCTCATGTCCAAGAAAATCATTTTCTTGTGGAACAATCTTTTGGACATTTAGGGAAGGGTCAGAGGTTAGGGAGTAGGGTTAGGGTCAGCCACCCACTAGTTATTGTCTATTGGATTGTACAATCTAGAAGTTTAAGATGTCTTCATGTTGTTTTTATTGTGTCAACAGACGGCCATCATCTGTGGGAGACAGAAGCCAAGGTTGACAAGGACTCTGTCAAAACTGTAAGTACCCTTCTGTCTCTTCAGTCTTTCTCCCCCTTGAGACTTTCTCCTTTCTTCGGTCTCCTCCTCATTTGTCCCACAAATATGATGTAACCTTCACTAAGGCATTGCAAATTGAAAAACACAGACGTGTTGAAAAACGAAGGCGACGCTGATGAGTCGATGCAATCCTGAATGGAATTTTCACAAAGTCACCGTACCATCCTGGAGACAAACACTTTCACCTGTGGCGTTGCTTGAAAACAACACGGGCAGAAACATGCTCAAATGCACGCACACACACACCCAAATCGCTTCAGCCCCTCTGCACATAGCCAGACGTTTAGTTCACAGCGAAGGGTTGTGGTGAGCTGGGCTTAAACACCTCATCTGTGCTCGTGAGCGTGCAGCCAGAAGCGGATCACACCCCTGTTTTTACCTGCTGCTTTTCACGAATGCTATAATGAGAAAATAAACCAGCGCACTCATTTTCACTGACGCACAGTCACACGTCCAGATTGTGTTAATATAAAACTCACCAAAAGGGAATTGTCGACAGAGGGGAATGAAGTAAATGTTGTTCTCCGTGTCACAGAGAGCTTCTTGTGCTCTGGAGTTCATTAAGATTTCATCGGGTTAGTTAGGTCTGCTTTCAGAGCCAAGTAGTGGGTAGTGGAAAACTTGTTTGCTCTGGCGTGATGATAGTATGTTTTTAACCTCTGATACCTTTGATCTGCGGCGCTGCATCCTCCGCCTGCCTTTGCAAACCAACAAAGGGAGTTTATGCTGGCTAAAGGCTCTAGAATAACACACGTGCCTCTAAATGGTGCTGCTGGAGGATTTAGTTTCACTTGCTGCTGCGATTTCACTCAGGTAGATGATGTGGTTGCATCAGCAGGGTAAATATGGACTCCTGTAGCTAATTGTGTCTTAAATCTGGTTGGTGTTTGTGGCCGGAGTCGCAGATGCTGGAGAAAAGGTGGGTGCTCAAGGACATGCTGGAGGTGATGTTGTAAGAAGATGGGATTGATAAAAGCATGCACCAATGTGTTTTTAATTGCAGACTGCCTTACTAAAGTATTCCTACCAATTCCACAAATCCAGTATTGATGATATATAATCAAAAATAAAAAACTGAAACAGTACATATTCACTTAATTGTGTGCTTAATTGTGTTGGCCTATCAAGTAAAATCCATAATAAAGTTATTTTCCAAAAGTTTAAAAAGTTAGAGGACTATGAAGCCTTTTCAAGGTGCCATCGTCTTTACAAAAACAGAGAGACGAACTGAGAGCTCAGGCCTTCTGTTTATATGTGTTGCAACCAGACTACTTTTAAGTGCCCTAGTCTGCCTGACTGACTGTGTTTTTATTGCTGTCCAGAGCGTGCTAACTGGTTGTTTGTGATCGAGAGGGAACGCAGTGTGCATGCACGCATCTAACACACACAATCAGCAACCTGCATGCCTTCTCTGTCATCATATGGAAGGCAGACTGGGTCTGATCTCACCTTCAACTACCCCCTCCTCATCCCCCCGCCCTCCCCGCATGCACTGTGATGACCGACAAAAACCTGCTTCCTGTCATTTTTGCCCTGCTTTCGGACTGTAAAAAAAAGGAACAAGAGAGCGACGACTATCCCAGGAATTGCACATAAACACCCTGACAGATTCCTCCATGTTTCCCTGTCAGAATTAAAGCAGTCAAAAGTTCATATCCGTCCAGACCTGCTGCAGTCCAGCAGAGCAAGTAATTGAAGGGGTTACAGGTGACCCCTCCTGCACAGGGAGTGGCTGTGCAAACAAATAAGCCAGCATTTCTGCTTTGCTTTGCTTTGCTGTGCCATGTGGGGGGAAAAAAAAGCTAAAAGCCCAAGGGTTTTCCTCAGAGAAAAACACGGGGCCTGGACGAGCCTCAGGGGCCCAACTACTGCTTCTGCACAGTCCAGACGAGCTCATTTAGACCAGCTCCCAGTCCAGTCTCATGGAAACACTACCCTAAATGCAAACCAGCAATAAAACATAAACATACTTGTTGATTAATCTCTGAAACCTTCAAGGGTTTATTGTATAGTACTGAAAGCTAATGCTTCGTGACCACATTAAATAAACATCTATAAAGTCTTGCTTGTATGATAATATACATATATACACACACACACATTGTTCAATGTGGAGCTAAATTTGAAATGTGAACATTTCACATTTAACATGTGAACAAGAATTTGTCATTTTTGATTTACTCCAGTTTTGAATAGCTCATTTTTTAGCATCAAGAATCTAGAATTTCCGCAATTCATTTGTGTGAGGACAAAAGAATTGTCCTCACACAAACACCCTGACGCAAAAGGAAACAGCATAGCAGTTATGCTATTTTCTTTTTTCAATTTTTTTATTTTTTATTTTAAAGGAATAGTGGAATAACACTTAAATTGTTGTCAAATATGTATTAGGTGAAATATTAAGTAAGTCATACTATTAGTTTTCCTTTCAGTTTCAACCGTGTAGCATCCTGAGGTGAGTCAAGCGTTAGGATAGTTTAGCTTTCAACAAAAACAGACATTATTGGACTTTTGCAGCAAAAATGAGTCACGTTTGCATTGATTCTGTTGCAGTGGTGCACATGTACAGTACAAAGTTTTAGGATTACCAAGAAATATTATCATGTCTTCCTGAACCAGTGAATTGAAAGATTGACGTGTGACAGTGTGGTGTACAGGTGGTACATTTGAGTGACCTTGCTGTGTTTTGTTTGCACTTTAGAATACTCTCGTTGTGGAGATCCCACCCTACAGGAACCAGAGAATATCCAGTCCTGTGCAAGTCAACTTCTACGTCTGCAACGGCAAGAGGAAGAGGAGCCAGTACCAGCGCTTCACCTACGTGCCTGCAAACGGTAATCCTCAGCCTGATCTTCTTTAAGACACTCAGGCATGCTTCTTGACATCTATAATCTGTAGTTTGCCTTCAACTGTTGACATGCCACAAGGGATTTGTAGCCTGCTCTTGTCGGGTGTCTTTGACATCCTGGCTGGGAACAGTAAGCTTGAGCCATTGAAAGAGAGCAGAAGATGAGACGGGGTGTTTATGCAGTAGTGGTGCGGCGTTCCGCAGCTGTGAGGTAGACCCGCTGAGTGACAGAACCTACAAGTGCTGTCAGTAATCGAGTGTGTAGTTGACTCGACCTCCCGGGGACCTGCCTTTTACACCCTGCCTCACACAATGAACCCATGGTTCCCCAACAAAGGAATGACGATGCACATGAAAACACACGCGCACACAAACTGTCATTCATGAAAGGTTTGTGATATAGTGTGAAATAGGCGTCAGCAGCTTTCATGATGGAATTCTCAGAATGACACAACTAAGCTTTAGTCAAGAAAACGGGTTAAAAAAAATGTGCTTCAGGCTCCGGGTTTTTACAAGAAATCTTCTCCTTGCGTATATGCAGACAAGGGTGATGATGGTTGTGTTAGACCTGCATCCACATCGTGATTACCAGAGGAATCCATTAGATCCCCAACCCTGATATCTTATTTTCATTGATTGGCGCTTAATGGATCCAGAGCCTCTGAGATAGTGTGCAGCTTGTTTTAGGTCCAGAGCTGTTAATAAGATGTGACATTTACATCATCAGCAGATATTTGATGGGCATAGGAGACAAGCGCACGAAAATAGATTCCTCAGAAAATGTAGAATATTCCAGTTTGGAGATCACAAACAGACTGATAAAGAGAAATAGCTCAAACTATAGACAGTTTTCAAATTTTTGTACCAATACACATCAAAATGGTGTGGCGTGTATTTATATTTGGCCTTGCCTGTTGGTGTGAGCATTTATAGCATCGTTTCTTCATTTATTGTGATAATTTTCTTTTGATATAAATTTTCATCTGTTTATTTTTTTTTATAAATTCCAGTTAATGAAAGCCAGAACTGTTCATATTGTCATTTTTGCTATTTTCTCCTCTGTGTTCAATGAAAGTGTCAATAATTATCAATACATTTGAAAATATGATTAAACGCACTTACTATGTGCAGTTTAATAAATCACACTTCTTTATGCAACTGGTGTCCCCCCAAAAAATTATAATATAAAAGGGAATGTTTTCCAAGAGCCGTAATTGATTCCACTGAATTTCATTTAGGAGTATCAGAGTAATAGGGGGCTTAAAATAAAGATTTCTCAAAAACTCGAGTAAACAATGTACGTTTTCCTTTCATAACTACACGCTGCTTTGTGCCGTCACATCACACAAAGTGTAACTGAAGTACACAAACGTCGCAAATGCCAGCGGTTTTGCAGAGGCTGGTCGTGGTATCGACGAGCGCCATAGACAGAGGGCCCAGGCAGACACAAAGAGAACGTTACGAGGCTCCTTCACTGATCCATTTTTTTTGAGCACAAACACAACTCTTATTAAAAGATGACTCGTGGTCGCCCTTTTGCTGCCAAGTAAACCACAAACACACTGCGGACCACACAAGAAGAGCAAGTACCTTCTCAAAGATGCATAATTAAGCCACAGCAGTCAGAGCCAAAGAAACAGTGAACCTCAAATTCGATTTAGACTTTGGCCACTGTTTTGTAGTCCTACTTCATAATGAAAAAAAGGGGGGAAAAAAACTGCCTATTCTTAAAAATAAAGAAATGAATAAATAAATGTATCAAGCCCAATAGCACTCAATAGCTGATTTGATATTGCCTTACTGCTGAAACTGAAATATTTTTGAGATCACTCAACTGCAGACTCTCCCTCAGATAAACACTTAAACCATGGATGTGCAATTTAAAGTAATGCTGCATAAAGGTCATAATCAGCTTAAAGAGACCCTTTGTAGTGCTGATGACTGTAAGAGTTTCAATACAGCTACACTGAAAGAGGAAATCCGAGTGAAGCTCTTTGCTTTTGAGGGTTTCAGTATGTGCTTGTGTGTCAACAGTGAGTAAAACGAGCGACGCTGTGGCAAGGTACTCGGGGTGGGCTGGGGAAGGGAAGACACCCACACATTCACGCAATCGCACACACAAACATTTGTCAACACTTTTCGCTCGCTCGTATGAAAAGAGTCTTCCGGCCCATGGTCCCACTTCAAGCACAGTTGTGGTCAGTGACGTTGTTGGGAGAGAACATTTCTTTCACACTCTGGTGTCTGTTCTGCTATAAAAAGGCGAGCCCAAGCCTTAAAATAGACCCACTTGTTTGAAACAGCGGAAGGATGGAGCTAACACTCTCGGGGCCCAGATGCTGAAAACCGCCTTTATTTTCCATTCAGATCATGTGACCACTTGTTATTCTTTGACGCTAATGAAAACGCTATCAGCAGCCACTGCTTTCAAACAGCTTAACGCACTGAGAAAACAGGAAAAAAGAAATGGATGGTTTAGCGTGTCTGCTGACACATGGTGCTTCAGTAGAGCACATTGCTCAAGACATGTCAGCAGATTTTATCAGCCTCACACTGCTTGTTGCTGCCTGTATAGTGAAGTGGTAGCATCAGGAGTGCATCATAAAAACAGTCCTTTTCCTGTTGTAGTCTGACAGAAACAGAAAAACCTTACACTCCCTCAGTAGGATTTTGCATTTGCCCCGCATTTCAATTCTGCAGGAAGGGTTTCTGCTCTAGGTACAGTAAAAAATGGTTTCGCACCATCATCCTCCTTCACCTGTGAACAGAACAGAAGAGAAACTTTCTCATTGTAACAATGGAACAATGTAGAACTGAATTTGAATGTAATTCTCCAGATAAAACAATGTCTCTCTTAAAAAAATTGCACTTATCCCTTGATTAAAAAGTTGACTGAAAATTAAAACTGGCGTAGAAACTACACCGTGATACTGGAGCAAATTCAATTTAACGTGACTAACGTGACCAAAAATGCTGCACAGTGGGTATTCTGCTATGATCTATAGCACACATTTGCTCTACTGCTATAGAACTGCCACAAGTGCTACTCAAATGTTGCCGTAACCACCTAATAATATAATGTTTACCTCACGCTCCACTATGCAGGTACTCGGTCAGTGCCGATGAAGATCCTCTCATTCAGAATGTCAAATGACATTATGCATAAGCAGACGACCCCCAAATTATTTTGTGATCAAATCAGTTATTATTTGACAATTTAGTGCTGCTTATAGACTGTGTATAGAAACATTGATCTTTTATTTTCAGATTTTTAAGTACAGATAAAAAGTAGAAGGCAATGTCACAGTGAAACACAGATATGTTGTTCTGGCTCAGTACATCCCAATACATACATACACTAGTCAAAACACTTTTGCATCAAAAGTGTCATACATACTTTATAAATGTAGGACTTTTTTTTTTTTTTTTCAAACGCATATTATTTCATATCTAAGCATTTAGAGACATTTTTATATATTCCAATGTACATGGCAAGATGGAAAACACAACGACAAGCTGTATATTAATAGACAAATGCATGCAACAGTAAAAATGTGCCATTCTTTTGCATAACTGGAATCTTTCACCGATTCAAAAAGACATTTTCAGTTTTTATATGCCATCAGCTGCATTTGGAGTCAAGCCTGCGTGTTTGTCCATGATGCTAGGAGGTCCGTGTATCTGCCCTTGTCTGACTTCTGCAGTGAGACTGGCTTTTCCAAGCACCCTTCCAATCATTGTTACATGAGCAGCGATGTGACGTGGTGCTCTTCAAATAAGAAACAGTTTTCACCAACCACATTAAACAACAAATGCCAGAAACATGCTGGCAACAACCGTTGCTTGGACAAAGAGCTTCTCGGAACCCCTTTATTTTTACAGGCCATTTGGAGATTCCTCTAAAATATCAAGTTCTATTCTTAACGTTGCTCCCCACCCCATTTCTTTGTGGCTGGAGTTTGGGAGAAGACTGCCACGGCCATGTTCTGTTACACACAGACATACACACACATGGGAAGAGTTTCTGAACCACACGTTGTTCTTCTTTATAAGTATTTGTCGAGTTATGGTTTTCCAAAATGTGCACAAGGACATAGCTGTTTCAGTCATTTCTCCTGTGCTAAGTTTTATGAAACCCACATACCTTATTCTAACAACCAGAGTATGTTTGGTGACCAGATTGCGTCTCACCAGGACACAGTGCACCAGGTACCTTTGAGTTAAACTACCACCTGTTCCACTACCAATGTTATTGCCAATCTTTACCCCAAAATAAATAATTTTTGCTCCAAAGCAGCGCTGTAACTGCAATTGCAATAGTTTTAAAAGACAAACCACTATTAAGGAATCAAATATCTACATGTTTGCTTACCTTATTCCATTTTATTTTTCAAATTAACAAGCGCTCTGTAAAGCTACAAGTGCACAGCTAATGAGTTTAATGCAAGCAGACAGCAGAGTTAACTACTGGGGAAGAAGAGAAAATTGCAGAGCATTATTGTCTTCAAGCCGTAACACACTGGTTTGGAGGAAATACGCTCGTTGCCAAAAAACTTTCTGCACCCAAATTGAGTGTTGCACATAAAATGAAATGGCAGGTGTTGAGAAGTCAAATATTTGTGTTGATCCTGAGAATGAAGTTTGGAAGTACCAGTTGTCTGGGATAGCATATCCCTTCAGGCCTTGAAAAGTCTAAAAAGCCCTGGATCTGAGTCGAAGTCATAGGTTATCCAACATGTTAGATTGGAGAAATTAAGCACAGGGTGGTTGGCAATGGAAGGATTTCAAGATGACACTTTGTCCTCCATCAGAATATGTGTTGGCTTTATCTTGTGGAAAAAAAATACTCTTTGCCACTTAGGCTGGTTAAACTACGTGGTAGCAGGTTGTCAGGATCCCTAATATCAGACCGTACTGAATTTCATATGTGGATGGGATTTAGCCGTTCCAACAATGAATGGCTAAATTAATTGGTGGAAAATTCCATCAATGAAGTTTCCAAAACCCGGGACCGGGACATTACGGGACCATTCAGAGTGCAGCCACTCTAGTGGTAGTGACTGGTTGCTGAACCTGTTGTCTTATGATTCCAGACATTTTGTGAAACTTCACAAGCAGTTTTAAGGGTTTTAGTACTTGGGTCGTTATAGAAGGTGCTGATATTATGAGGTCATTCAATGCTTGACAACCAAGTCAACCATTCTGTGTTACTGCGGCCTTTCTTATAAAACCAGAACCTTTGCAACGGGTGGATGCCCAGTGGTTCCAACATCCTGTCACTGTAGAATCATATGGCTCTACATTTCAACACTCCGACTTCAAGCAAACCAAAATGCAACTTCTACTCAACTTCGAACAATGCAAGCTCTAACCACTGCCTTATAACACTCCACTTGTGATGCCAGTACTTATGTCAGCTAAATTTTGTCTAAATGCCCTTTCTCGATGTCCCGTTTTATCATTTTAATAATATACAGACCTGTTGCTGGTCTGGATGTGTACCAAATTAAATTCAACCTGAACCATGTCGTCTGGGTGCCTGGCTGTTTTTGTTGATGAGCGCAGTTGCCAGCTGTCTGGCAACTTTACTATTGTGTGGTGAAATAGTACATTTTTTTCTCATTGGAAAGGAAATTCAGATAATTCAGGGGGAAGAAAATTTTATTTGTGTCTGCTGCAATGGAAGAAAAAAAAAACTATCTATATTGAATAAACTTTTTATCCGTGAAGTTAGTTTTCTCTCATAAATTCTCCTTAACTGGAAGGGCAGAATGTACTGCATTTCAGTGTTGGAACCTCAGGATTATGTTGTTGATTTGAAAAATCGCTTGTTTTTGTTCCTACTTAGCCAAATGGAAACGACTGTTGTCAGGCTCTGTCAAACTTTTTTAACATCACAACTCGTACTAAACAGGATTTTAAGTCGTCATGAGATCAAATTTGCATTCATAACCAATGGTCTGATTTGGTGAAGCTAAATTTAAAAATAAAAAAAATAAAAATGCTTTATGGTTTCCACTTGACATCATTGACATGGTTTTATGGCAATCTGGTATCCATTTAAACTAAGAAATGGCAGAGAAGTGAAAGGCTTGGATGTAGTGTGACCATGTGACTTATTTGTTACTCCCCAGGCTGTGGAGAGGAGGCGTGTGCATCACGGGACGTGCCTTACGACGCTCCCCAACACACCAAAGCCTGGTCCCTTGGCTTTTAAAACTCAGAGAGCTGACGTAAATGTGTTCCCTCCTGCGTTATCACTCATCACCCCAGAGGCTCGATGCGCGATTAGTGTCTTTTCAAATCCAGTCGAAAAGAAAGAAAAAAAAAAACATAAAATATAACACGGTGAAAAACAGGCCGCGTGTCACGTGACAGACCGACGCTTCATTTGCACCTTTACTTGCTACTACCACTCATACACTCTGCTGTTTACAATCTCACGCACTGAAAACAGACACTCTATTCATAGTGAAAACTCCATGCCTCTGAGTAAATGTCACTTGGAGCAAGCATAGCCAGAAACTTTTAACGGCTGGCACCACACCCATTAATATGTTTCAACAATGTGCAGGAATAGAAACAGAATGTCCATTGTGACTCTGAAGACTTTGTTATACTTTAGGGTATCTTAACACCAGCCAATTAGTTTTGTCTTGGCACAGTTTGTGATTACGTACTTTTGCAATAACTCGGCAAAAATCCCATTAATGCGGACATCATTCCATCTTTTTTTTTTTGGTTCCGTTTTAGACAACAAAACCTTAACAGTGGAGTGGAAGCACCTGATACCTGTCACTCAAGAAGCGCTCTCAGGAAGTAACGCAGACTGGCTGCATTGGATAAGAAATTTGAAGAGAGAAGGCAGGATGATCAAGTGGGGGGGGGTCACAGCACTCTCCTGCATTAGCTGAGGTCTGAAGCTCTCAAAACCACAGGCTCAGCTCTGCAACCTCTTATGCCGCTCAGGCAGTCTAATCAAAATCAAATCAACTTCGTTTTTTTTTCGCTCCCCGTCTATCTTTTTGGTCCTGAGAGAATCAATTACTTCCAGAGTGTGTGGAGGAAACCTGGGGGTCCTGGGCTCCTAGAGCAGCAGCGGCAGCAGCAGCGGTCCAGTGCTTTAAAGGACTTTTATTGGATATCAGAGTTGGAGGAGATTCCAAAGAAAATAGGTCTTACTCATTATTAGAGCCAGCTGTGGCTTTCCACACTGATGACTCATCCATTTTTCTTTCCCCCTGTTTTGCTACTTTTTCATGGTGTGGTAAGGATAGTGGTGGTGATGGGGGGAGAGGGGTGCGACGGGTGAGGGGTTTCTCCGTTAAAAGATACAGCCAAGTTCATGCCGAGCCTAAATCCACTGGTTGTTTGGTATTAGGGAGGATATTGTGGCCAAAACTGTATTTGCTCACAGTTATTATCCATGGACTCACTGTGCCACGTGGCTTCTTTTCACGTTGACTTTTTATTTCCTTTTATTTTTTTTAACATCTCCACTTTCTCTCTGCTCTTTCTTTCCAGTACCAATAATAAAAACCGAGCCCACTGATGAGTATGATTCTCTTGGGAGTGTCGGGCTGTCTATGCATTCAAAGCCCTACTACGGCCAGCCCAGGCTGACGTCCATCATGCCTGTTGCTGAACCTGACCCCTGCCTGGTTGGTGGCTACCCTCCTTGCCCGCCCCGCCATGCCGCCATGCCACCGTCGTCTCCCAGCTCAAGCCCCACCCTGCACGATCTGTCCCCTGTTGCATACAGCAAATGCCTCCCCAACAGCCCAACTCATGCCGCACCACCAGGCACCGTCGCGTCCCCCATTCAGGAGACCCCTTGCTGTCCAAGCCTTCCTCACCCGACGTCGCCAGATCACAACTCTTCTCTAGCGGTGCTCCACTCCCAGGGCAGTCCAGGTTCCCTTGGTTACCACCATTCCGTCTATGCCAACAGCAGTTCCTCATCATCCCCAGTGTCTCACCCTTCCACTCCTGGCGGGCCAGCGGAGACACCGTTTTTTCAAGCATACAGCCCCAGCCAGGCAGAGGCTTCAGGCAGCTCAGCCCAGGCTGCAGGAAGTCCGCCCAGCCTGCTAGATGAAGATGCCACTCCACCATCAATGGACATTACCATCAAGCAAGAGCCCCAGGAACTGGATCAGATGTATCTCGATGATGGTGAGTTACTGCAAAGTTACTCATTCTGACGAACTGAAACTGTTAGAAACATAATCAATGAAATAGGTGAATCTCTGGGGTAAGTGTCTGGCTCAAACAAACGAGTTCAAGCATCTTGGAATCTTTTGCACAAGTGGTGGTGGAACGGAATGGGGTAAATATGCCATAATGTGGGTTCGGTATTGGTATGTTTGGGTTTGGTATGTTTTGGCAAAACTCTCGATTCACCAGTCTATGCTCTGTTGCTCTCCTATGGTTGTGAGATATGGATCATGACCAGAAGAATGAGATTCTGCTTACAAGCACCCAAAACAAGCATCCTCTGCAGGGTGGCTGGACTCGGCCTTAGTGACGGGGTGAGAAGCTCCATCATCCAGGTATATCTCGGAGAGTAAGCAGCTGAGATGGTTCAGACACCTGATCAAGATGTCTCATGGATGACTTCACTTGAGACACATCACAGTGGGTGGAGACCAAAGGTCAGACTTGGAACATTTTTTTCAGACTGCCCCAGGGCAACTATGGCTATTATCCAGTAGCTTGCCACCATCAGCATGTGAATGGGTGAATGATTGAATGTGATGTGATGCTCTTTGGTGTCCTCCAGACTTGATAAATTGCTATACAAGTACCATTTACCATTTGGGGGCTAATATTTACCCTCCGGCATGTGAGTACCAAGGAATCCCATGAAAATGTTCCCTGGGTTTTCCCCCAGAGGCTCCTACCTTTTGAGCTTATGTTGAATAAGTTGAAGACAATGGATGGACAGCTAGATGTATTTAATGTTTTTTCCAATAAAACCTTATCTTAATGAGGCTAATAATCCTGCCATGCATGACTGCTTATCTACAGCTCTTCACAGAAAGCCACACCCTGCTGCACCTCTTAGTATTTCCTGATGAAGTGCTAGCGGCAGATTTGCGTCACGTTTGTTTAATTTTAGACCCTGCAGATTTATTTGCTTTTGGTGGAACGTTCGGCCCCAGCATCGTATCGGCTGCTTTGCTTCAAAACGCTAAACTGCCTTGATGGGATTTTGAAACAATCTGTCAAAACATCAGAGCACCAAGGTCAGCCGGGGTGCAGCAGAACAAAAACAGTGGCACACGCATAACGAGCCAAACTGTTGACACGACGACTAATGAAGGAAGCAAAACAATGGGTAGGGGCTTCCTGAACCAAACCGCAACCCCCCCTCTGCAAAGTCCCCCCCCCTTCATATTTCTGGGAGCGATGCCGAGGGGCGGAAGACAGAGGCTTTGTTTTCCCGTCGTTTTCTCCATGGAGTCGACACAGTGTGACTGTCGTCATCAAGGGAGACTGTGGGGTCACTACTCTCCCTCTGGCAGAGAAACCAGTCACACCCATGGGACCATGTGGCTGGCTCTATTGCCTCCTGTGTCCATTTCACGTTAGGTCTCTCAGGTCAGCAACCTGTTATCTATGCTAACAGAAGCAGCACTTGTTGTTTTGATATACATTCATATATCACAATACTGGGCCCCTTCCAGCCTTAGATATTAAATAAAATTTGTCTGTAACCTTGTGGAGGTTGGGCAAAGACTCCTCCTCACTAAACTCAGGAATACCGCTTTTCCTACGCACATTTTGTTAAGCGATCTGCTCTTGCCTACGATGTGTATATGGTTATTTGTGCACGCTTGTCCACTTTATCTGCTCCCCACTCAGCCGCTCTGGGACCAAAGGGGTGATAGGCATGAGGGGACCAGGGGCGTGTTGCTGTAGGACTGTAATTGAGATGAAATTCAGCTCTCAGCACTTCTGTCGGCACTGATGAGTCCCTTCAGTCCACAGTTCATCAACAAACTATAAGGAGACGAGTCTGTTGTCTCATGCTAAACTTTTCCTCCTTCCCCCTGTGCCTTGTTTTATTTTTGTGCCTCATTCGGACGAGTTCTTAGTAACACTAAAGTGTATCTTTCAGTTTAAATTTGTCCTCTATGTGTTTACAATGTACATACTTCTTAATTACAACATTACCGCATATTGATAAAATGAAGATACTTTGTTCTAGTTAGAGACTAGTAATCCTCCTAACAAATTTAAAAAAAAAAATTGTCACGCCTAAATGTTTTAGACTATCAATGACATTTGATATCAGGCAGAGACGACCTGGGTAAACACAAAATGTAATTTTCATATATTAATTTCACTTGTCAATGTACAAATTGCTGTTCAAACTAAATTGGCATGATGTGAAAAAGTAATAGTCCGAAACCTAAAAGCTAATTTTGTTACCCTTGACAGTAACTGGGTCTCCGCAGCTACTGATTTTTCAAACAAACGCTTGATGGCACTCATGTCATAGCATCTCAATTGGATCTGATCTTTCACTAGACCACAAGTGAAAGGCGAACCTTTTTCTAAACAAACAGTTCAGGAAAAAAAATAGTTCAACATACACTGAGAAAAAGTGTCCAAATCTAATACCATCAAGTTAAATTTAGTTTGTCTCTTTATGCAGAATTGTAAATTATTTTCCTTTGTGAATATTTCTTTAAAAAGTTTATTTTTACCAAAAACATTTGAACTGAATTTTTGTCTTTTAGAAAATACTTGCAGATGTTTATGAAATCCTCAGTTCACTTTGACCAAAAAAAAAAACATTAAAATTACAATTAAATAAACCTTTATGTCAGTGATGAGCATGTGGAAACATCTGTCCAGCACTGTCAAAGGATGAACTTAAGCAAAATTTATCAAACAGTCCTATTTCTAGTGAAGTCATGTGATTTTATTTTCCCTCCACACAAGTTCGTACTCTATCACTTTAGCAATCCTCCTCAAAGAACGGTGGCCAGATATATTCAGCTAGTGATTACAGTTGCATTAGCGACGCGCAGGAATGTGCTTCGATTGAACAAGGACTGCGAGGCAGCTCCTTGAAAACCTCAGCGAGCTGCCTTTTCGCATCACCTAATGTCTGAGCGAGCATCTGCGGTGAGCTGCTGGAGTCCCGGTAAGTGTGCGGTGGTAACAGCACACTGCCAAGGCATCTGCTGCTCGCAAGCCCTGGCCCCATCCCAAACCCCTTAAATGAGCCCTAAGCTAAAATAAATAAGATCGGAAGGCAGCTTGCAGGGCGCCCCGCTCCCTGTTCACACGCATTACCGCCCTATATTAGCGAGGCAGTGCTCCATTAGAGAAGCAAGACAGGCGGATGACCTCACCACAGTAGCGGTGATTTAACGCCAGCCGTGTGGAATAGCTCTCCTTCTTAGCAATCGGGAGGCCGGTGATTTGGAGTCTGCGGGAGCAAACTTGATCTTCCCCAAGAGTGGCGCACCACCCACGCTTGAGCGCGGAGGCCTCCGGCTCCCATCATCCAGAGGAAATGTGTCTCTCTGGCCAGGTCCAGATTTTACGCAGCCCCCGAGAAATCCCTCAAGTTATCAACAGTGAGCTACTGTACCGCAAGGACCTGGGTTAGTGTGCAGGGAGGTGTAAAGCCCCCAGACTGCCATACACTCTCCCTGTCATAAACTGTTAAAGTCTTCCCTGCTCTGCGATGGAGGCAGCATAAAGCAGGAGGTGATTATTCTCGTGCAGTGGAGTCAGGGTGGGGGGAGCGAGAGGAAGATTCCTATTGGCAGTAGGCTTAAACATTTCGACTCAGTGGCATCTTGGCTCTCACCCGCCACAGTTTTGCTGCTCCTAGCTGGAGATATACTCACAGACCCGCATGGTTCAGTGGGTGGAAGCAGCAGAGGGTGAAACGCCCGCTGAGCGAAGACTATGCCTGGTTGCATTGTTGACTCAACGTCGTAAACAACTCATGGTCAGGCTCACATAAAACCGATTTTTAGACATTGCATATTTACTCACACCCCACTATCTGTGTTTTACAAGGCACATGACTTGGAAGAGGGCAGACAAATGACATCACAGTACATGAGTACATGCGCTATTAACATTTGAGTTGCACTAATTAAGTCTAAAAAAAGAAAAGTTTAAGCATTTGCACATTTTCTTTAATCATTCTCAAGGCTGGTTCTGATGACTTCACCTTCCCCACATGTCTAAAACTGTACCCTGCTCATTCATACACACGTGACACTTTCGCAACTATATATATTTAAATATATACATATATATACAGTCTTATTTCCTTTGAAAACAATCAGTCTTTCTCTTGTAAGATGGTTTCTGTTAGCATTAGGTGTTCTGCAGTGGACAAGTGGGTGTGGAAGGAACAGAAACAGTGGCTACCTATTCTGGATGTTTGAGGCTTATGCCATTTGTCCTGTCTCATTAGCTGCTTTGGCAAAGGGTGATGTCATGAAAAGCAGCTAAAAGCAGCAGACAGCAAAGGAACTTGGACTAATCAGGGAGCTAGATTTCTACCAGCTGCCTCTCGGAGAAACAGAGGGCCCTTATTCCCCAAAATAAGACAAACACAAAGCACAATGCAGCCTCTGCTGACTTTTTTGACATTTGACATATGTGCTGCGATTGCTTCATGTTGTGCTGTCGTTTTCCTTGTGATTGTTTCCTGTTAAATTCAGAGGCGGTGCGTTTAAACAAAAAAAAAAGAAGAGAAAAAAACAACTACTGCGAAGGGTTGTTTTCTCAAACTGGAAGCAATATTGTCAGTTCCTCCTTTCCTCTTTCCTTCCTCCCAACAACAACAACAAAGTAAGGATTCTGACTTTCTTGAAAACCTCCACTCGGCTCTGACGCTTCCGAGGGCAACTCGAGGCATTCCTCATGGAAACTTTTACACACTCTGGCACGTTGCCCAGACCCCAGGACTCCGCAAAACCCCCTAATGATGATTGAAAGCGCATCCACACCATGCTGAAAAACATGCTGAGTCGCTAACATTGGAGAGTGCCGCCAGGCAGGGTCGGAGGGAAGGGGGGGCAGTGGAATGAGAGGATTTTTGGGTAAAGGGTGTTCATTAGAGAGGAGCTTAAAGTGTCTAATGGGGATTAGGCAAGGAAGGACTGCTCCTGGATGCATAGGTGGTGTGCGTCTCGCTCGTTTTAAGACGGTATGGTCAGCTCGATGCAGAAGCACTGAAAAGGACAGCGCGCTTTCAGTCCACTCAACCTCTGAACCCTAGCCTTTAGGGAGCAGGTCAAGGTCCGACTAATAGTGTTGAGAAAGAGAGGCTGTCTTGTGGTTAAGTGCAATGCCTAGAACATAGTCTCCTTCCACATGTAGACATATTGACAGGTACAAGAAAAAACCGTGATGGCTTCTTTATTATTTATGACTTCAGGCAGGATGTGGATATTTTACTGTTGTTGTTATTGCTGCCTTCTCATATTAGGAATCCGCTTTCCTGGCAGCACGTCTCGCGGAGACGTATAAGTAAAAGTTTGAGCTTCTTGAAGAAGTTTTATAGCCAGGGGAAGAATTAATTGGTAGGTGCACTCGCGTGTTCGCCTTTGAGAGTCATTGACTGCCAACAATATAGAAGAACAACTATACTTTGGGGATTGGCAATAGATTTGATTCAATTTCCTCTCATTGAGATTAAAAACCATTACTCCTTCTGTGCGAATTGAGCAGCTTTGGCCTCTTATTGCCCATTATCCAGTTCTACAGACTTCGCTGTGCACTTGAAGTGGTGAAGCTCGGTATTCAACATGCAGATCAATGCAGATATTGTGATGGTTTTTGCGCAAAAAAAATGATTAGCTGATAAAATTTCAGACACCCAGCGCTTTCTTTCTTTGATCGTCCAAAACTTAATTGTTGTCAGGTACCGAGGGAGATCAAGATCATTACCTTCCTACAGAGAGAGAAAAAAAAAAAAAAATCTTTGTACAACTTAAAAGCTCTCAGTTGGGAAACATTCCCATAAAGCGAGTATCGGTGTGGTTTAAAACAATATTCACTTGCAATATAAAGGATAGATGATGCAGCTGAAGTACATTAATGGAACCAAGAGATTACGTGATGTCTTCACATTAGAGGAGAAATACCTTTGCTGTTTTGCGGAAGTCCTCTGAATTACCTGAGCACACTCTGTTTCCTTTTACAAATCCTGTCTCTCGGTCCCCTGGCTGAACATAAGAGCCTCTAAGGTTCTGGTTCTGATCAGAGCTTTCTGTTACATATTCGAAAATCCATGCAATTATTGACAGCGTTGCCTCAAATTGCTTGCAGTTTAGCAGGTAATCAGATTTTGTAGTTAGAAACAGCACTAGCATTCGGGCGGCAAAAGGAGTCTGTGTCTTTAACTTTTAGAGCTTTGTAACAACCATTTGGAACATTGTTGGTTTTAAATCGTTTAGCGCCATGAATCTGTAAAAATTAGATTCATTCATTTTGGCAGGTTGATTCTTTTTTTTCCTCCTTCTTCTTCTTTCTTTATTCCTGCGTGTGTCTGCACACCGAAGGTCTTGGCGGCTCAGCCAGGAGATCTGGTCTGGTTTCAGTCGCTCCGTCATAATATCCACAGTCACTGTGAAAGAATGCGTCTGCTGAAAAGCTGCCGTGAGATTATCTAAACAAATTGGGTTTCATTTGTGTCTGGGGTCCACACACGGAGACACTTAGATGAGAGAGACTTTGAATTGGGTTTTAAATGGGGCTGGTATCGCCGAATAGCCACTAAAAGTAAAAAGGAGAATTGCCATGCAGATACTATTTTTTTTTTTTCTTCTTTTCTTCCAGTGATCTTAAAAAGATGCTTAAAAAGTACAAAAATGAACTTGAATATAAAACTCAACTGGCACATTTTTGAGACTTCATTTAAACTCTGTGACTGCTGCCTCGTCATATATAATGTTTGTCTGATAGTTTCTCCTGACGCAGCCGTTTAGAGGCTCGGTTTATGTGGCTCACATTCTGAGGTTTGGGAGACACGCGTTGAAAAGCCACCAAGCCGCATGGATCACAGAGGGTCAGGACTAAAACACGGCCTGCGGCTTGGCCGGGGGCTTCCTCTGTATATCTGTGATCATGGAGTTACCTCGTCATTCCAGACGCTCTCATTACTGAATCACATTATGACAAATGTCAACGGGACGGGCTGCTCTGACAAAATGATCTCAGCTTTCTTCCAAGCAGAAGGCAGTGAAGTAATTGTTGCTTTTCACTTGAGTTTGGCTTTTATCTTTCTGCTTTTAGTTGTTTATCTTACTTTAGTTTTACATCCAGGCATGTGGCTGGATGTCAATCACGATTTCCGCAGATAGCTAGCATCAGAGAGCTAGATAGCCTTACACAGTCACTCAATCTGCAGCACGAAATAAATCACAACTACATACAGACCAACATGGCATTCCTTCAAATACACAACATCTATGTTACACATTTAGCAGCTTAATAGCTTGTGGAACGAATGAGAATTTTGAGTCAGTGGATCGGTTTTGTAAATCATAATTTCTTTTGCCTTGTTGACGACCCACTCCACGAAAATACACTGCATGGAGTGTTTTGCAATTCATGACAATTTACTCGCTGTTGTCACCGTTTACCTGGGAGCATTTTCTTCTGGGCCGCAGACGCATTTCTGACCCCCCCAGCGGCAGATAATGCAAAAGGTTAAAGCACTTTCAATAACAGCACAATAAAACACATGAAGAATCTTGCCATCAACGTTAAACGACAACAACTTCTTTAAAAAGTACAGATGTTGTTCAGTCTTTGTAGTGATAAGTTCATTGGCGATATAAGTTGTGCAGGAGGATTGGCTTTTTCTAAAACCTACGGATATTTCTTTTTGGACTTTCTCAAGGTTAACTGGAGATATTAAACCCTTGAACACATCCCAACTATCACATCTGGTTAGGGCCAGCATCATGGGTGAAGGTTGTCGGAGGAAATCCTGGAAAGACTGGCAAGCCCACACCTTTCAGATTTTACAATAGTAGAAATAAAAATGAAAACCGTGTATCATTTTTCTTCTTCTTCCCCACTTAGAAAATCCCACAAACATATATTAAAGTGGTGGTTGTGCTGTCATAAAAAGTGGGGTGAATACTTTTGCAAAGGCACTCTATGGAAAAGTCTTGCAGTAAAACACAAAATAATTTTAATAAATCGAACGTTTCACAGAGGGGCCTGGAGGGCGGCAAGATTAGTATTTTTTCCTCAGGAAGTGTCCAAAAACATGGACACCAAAGCAGTTGTATTAATCAAATGTGGTGAACGGAGGCGAGTCTCTATCAGAACGCGGTAACCGTGCCGAGGTTCTTGTTTCTAGCTGTTGTCTTTACAACGTATAAAAATACCTGCGGCATCTGTAAACAGGAGCAGGTCTCCGTCCCAGACCGCTTAATAACAACTCCCCATATGAAATTTGTTAGCCCAGTGAAACAGTATCCTGCAGCGACGGATGTCAACAAAGAGGTCTGGTCCAGCTTGCATGGATGGGGGAAGCCGGCGGGTCTTGGAGCTATTGGCAGAGCTCACCCTCTGCTCAGTACACAAAATACCCCGGAAAATAGAAGGTGGGCGGGGGAGAACGAGAGAGAGGGGCTGTTGAGATGGAAAGTGTAAGTGAGTGAAATAAAAACTCTGGAGCAGTGAAAGTAGAATCAGTCACAAAAAGTAAAAAGTACCTGTTTTCGTGTTGACGCTACCCTACTGATTTTTCCACGGAGGTCAACGGTAAAAGTAACGAAAGAAAAAGTAGGCCACCAAAATAGGGATGGGTTTATGACCTTTCGCCAAAGGACGTCTGTTTTTCTGACGATCTGGTGAGACTAAAGTGGAACAATACCCAAAGGCCTCAAGATGTATTTCAAAGTTTTTTATATAAATTTGAGGGTCAGAAGACTCTCATTCTTTCCTCACATCCAGGAATTTTCAGCGACCATGAGCAGAAACAGGTCGGCCATAGAAATAAAGGAGACAGAGACGCAGACAGGCTAAGAAGAGAAGAGGGGAAAATCTGAGGTGGAAGAAAGTTGCATACAATCGTGATTTTCCCTGGCAGCTTTTAGCACTGCAAATGTGCTTCTTTACCTCCGTCTCTCTTTCTCTCTCCCCACACGCACACACACACACACACACACACGCACACGCACACACACACACACACAGAAACCCACAGACCCTACGTGCTTCTTCCTCAACTGAATCTGCTAAAACCAAAACGGTAAAAGTCAAAGAAAGAAAAACACTGCCAAAGTTAAAGATCACGTTCTCTTCCTCTCCCACCAGCGGCCACTTGCAGCGCCGAGACTTACCGAGCGGTGGGTGAACAGGTTTACGTTAGGAGAGGGAATGCACATAACCGCTGAACTGTAAGTGTCCTACTGTCGACATATGACCCATGGCAAGAATAAACTTCAACCGGTCCCCCGACTCTCTGATTGCACTCAGCTGAGCTCAGATATGCCCGGGGCAACATGCTATCAAAAAAGGGGAAAGAGCTTTTTATGAGATAATCTTAAAATTAAAGGAGACGTTCCACAGAACCTGCAGCAACATAAAGCTACAAACACTTTAGCAGATTAAAAAAATAATAATAAAAAAAATGTACCTTTCAACTCCTTATTTAGGATAGAAAACAAAAAGTATTTTTGATGTATACATATATATTATGTTGTTGACCTACTCATGCTTTTTGAGTTACTGTCCATGAAAATATAATGATATTTAACTGGATAAATGTTTATTTATGCAGCTCCATTTCCATTGTAAATCTAGGAATGACATCTAACACAACTGAACCACGTGCTGCACGCAAGTAATTGGCTGGATGATGAATCCATAACACATAATGCACTAGAGCTTTGGAACCAACGTCTCTGTGTGTGATGTTTACGTCACTCGGCGCCATCTTTAAAGGCCTCAGACCAAAACAAACGTTATTCCGGTGTTTTCATTGTTACCCACCGCAGTGAAGTTGTTTTCAAGTTGGATATTGGATATCCGCGCTCCGCGGAGTTGGGGGCGTTTAGCTCAAGGTTGATCCGATTTATGAATCCTAATTCCAGCCAGCTGTTCTCTACCGCTGCCTCCTCAACGCTCGGCGGTTCACATAGGGACCGTCCATTTCCGAACCAAACTCTCCTGTAAATAAATGCCTCACCTTGTGACCAACCGACACAAAAAAGTAGTAATTTGTGCTATTACAAGAGACACACTATCCTCTATGAAATGTTTTAGTCATTTTCAATATTTTGAATAACTTTAATATTAAATATGTTTTCTTCAATAGCTTCCAAATCGTGACCCATTAACTCAAAATCAGTGTGAAGTTGTTCTTCTTGTATATATGAAGCACACTCATCTTTATCACATTTTGACCCCTTTTTTATTTTTTAACTAATTTTCTATTTAACAAATGTTTTTTTTAAATCTTCATAAAATGCATTACCTCAGATGATCATCACATTTGTTACCTGTAATGTTCAATTACAGAAAATTCTAGAACAGGATCTATTTCATATTTCATGTACCTGAAATATGTTAAATACAACAAATATTTACTTAGTGTAATCTATTTCATAAAATTTACTTGTCACCTTTATTGTTTAATCTGAAGTTTTTAATTACACATTAAATGTTTAAAGATGGGCACTTTCATCTGGTTTGTTTACATCAAATGTTTACTGCATAATGTCTGATTTTATATATATATATGTGTGTGTGTGTGTGTGTAGCCCTAATTGAAGTCAAACAATTGTTTTGCTCAATCACAAAATCCTACATGGCTAATTATTGTTAGCTGTAGCTGCCAGTAGCATTGTATGTCTCTACATGTTATGGATTCAAACATGCTTTGTTTTGAACATCCGGCAGCCATATTGGATTTTGGAGTGATGATTATGGTTTGAATTCTGGCTTCTTGCATACTTTTTCCAACTTGAAAATGATCATTTCCTTCCTCTGACATTCAATGGAAATAAAAACTATTATTATTTTCTTTTTTTTTTTTTTACTGACTAAACAAAACAACCTTTTAAAAAGTGTGTTTCGGACCATATAGGGTCGACACTCAACGCCTCATTTCTCATTTATATATTTTATAGTGATTTAAATGAATTCAGCAATGCAAATAAAAATACAAATTAGCACAAATACTGCAATAAATGTGAAATTTATTCCAATAGTGTTTTCCTAAAATTGTATAGGTTTATACCTATTAATAAGGACAGCTTTTGGGATATGTAAGTAACCCGTTTGTCTGGTATTGATTGCTTATAATTGATCAGAAGACATTAGTTAATAATTTATCAACACTTCCTGGATAGGCTCCCGGCAGACAGTGTTGTTGATTTAAATCTGGATTCTATTACGACGTATGCTTGTCTTGGGCCGTTTAAATGCACTGGACCTAGAGCCAGGTCCAAACGCCATGTAAGAAAAATGTCTAATGCATTCTGAACTGGAGTAGCAGAGCTCCTTTTCTGTGAAAGCACACACACACACGGCAGGTTCGCCTCCTGAGCTACGCTATCCGCTAAGTCTCTGGGATTTGTAACAGCATGAACAAAAGGCAGGTGAAAACCTGATCCCGTGATTTACAGTTGGCAGAAAGCATCGCCGTCTCACCTGCTGTCTCTTTCTTCACCCCTGACTCAGTCAGTCTGGAACTGCACAGAGTCCAGATGCAGGTTCTGCAGCTCTGGCTCTCTGTGGAAATCGAGGCGAGGGCGAACACGTTGGAGAGGAAGATAAGTGGCCTCCCTCCACCTCCTTTCCTCGTGTGTGTGAAGAAGTCTGACCATGTGCCTTGAGGAGACCCTATCCTCTGAGTTTTTGAGTCCCAGCAGAGTCTGAGGATTTAAAGCTGCAGACCATTCTCTCGGGGTCAACAAAACGAGAGTTTATCTGATGGCTCCTGGCTTCGGCGTGGCGTTGGAGCGCTGCAGGGAAAACGAAGAGAACATGTTCTTATTTAGTGATGTCTTCTTTCCTCTTTAGAGTCTTTTTTGACATTAGGTTACATTTGACTTTGAACATATCATGCAGCCGCTCACACTGCAGCATGACAGCCGAGGAAGTGAGGTTAGCAGTTCGGTTTAGAAGACCTGCTCTTAAGGTTTGTTCAAATGAGTTCTGTTTAAATTAAGGTTTGTGAAAAAAAAAAAAAAAAAAAAAAGGTTTTGGCTACCCATATCTGTGGCAGGAAAATTAATAAAGTAAGAAATCCTTACACATTCAGATTTTTCAGTTTTTTGGGAGGGAAAAGTATCTTGCAGCCTCAAGTGGCTTTTAGTCGCTAGTAGCTGCGGCCCACTTGTATTTTTAGCATCAACATTAACAAAAAAAATAACATGCATGGGTATCCTGCAGATGACAGTGAGGGGCGTTTTCAGTTTTTCATGGATGCCAAAACAGAGGGGTTAACCAGAGGCCGTGACATGCTCCTTACTCTCACACATCATCAGCTGCAAAACACTAAAACAACAGGAAAGAGCCTCTCTGAGCACATCTCTGCATGATGGATTGTGAACAATAAAGCACAAACTGAAGTAACCCCCTTTTTGGACGGACACAAAATCGCTTCACTTTGTAAAAATAAAGGACAGTAATTTAAGACAGGCAACAGTTGATTTAGAGCTCCACGCTACTTGTGCAGTAGTAAATTGTGTTCTGTACAGGTGCACAGCCAGATTTCAACCAAATGACCGCAACCTACTGCATTATGATTGCTTCAGTATGTGGTTTTTTTTTTTTTGTTTTTTTTTTACACTGTGTGCAGATTTCCAAACTAGTAAAATCTCGAGCTGTCTAAATCAGCCTGCGTAGGAGCTCTCATAGTCCAGACTCCTTCGCTGTAGCTTTTATCAGATGGCTGAGTTATTTTACCATAAAGCCACCAGTAATGAGCCGTGCAAAGAGTTTTAATGTCTCCTTTCATATCTCAATCACAGAGATGTAGTGCGTTCGCCTCGGTTTGATGTTTTTTAATGTGTTTGCGTTACGCTTCATTGGTTGTGTGAAACTGAGCTTTTGTTTTCATCAAGTCATCATCACGTGCACACAGAAGCTCTCGCGCCTCGAACTTCTGAGCGTGCTTTTGATAAACACTTTGATTGTCGAGCTCTGTTGTGGTATTCTTGCTCTCGTAGCTGCAAGAGCACAACTTAACCCAATCAGGCTGAACTGTACAAACTGGAAAATTCGACGCACGGATTTTCAGAGCAACATTTCAAACATCTGCAACACGTTAGGTGAATTTTCTTGCCAGCACGGTTCGCGTTGTGGGTACCGATCGCGCAAATCTGTGAGATCCTCCCTACACGCCGCGTCTGTCCTGCAAATATTTTCATTTGATTTTATTTATCTGAAACACCGTTAGTTATCCGCTCTCCAACGACCGCACAATGAATTCAGAGGAGTCATTGTTAAGGGCGCTGCAGATTGCCTTCCACGTAAACACCTCCCTCCCTTCATCCTCCCCAGAGACCGACCTCAAGCGCACACACCCGCAGCCTCCTGGGCCCCGGGAGGAAATGAGAGGAGGAGGAGGTGAAGAAGAGGGAAGTGTGGCAGGCCCACAAAGAGAGACAGACTGTGGAGTGATAGGGAGAGGTGGAACATACCACCTAAGATCAAAGGCAGCGGTTGTGCGCCAGTGTAAGCTCATCAGTGGTGGGGCTTTCAGTAAAAGTTGTTTTCTTTATGGTCCTAATTTGGGATACCACTGTTTTACTGTTCTCGAGCCTTTCTAGAAAGTCTGGCTATGCTTAAAGGGAACAGGTGAGGCACACAATGAAACTCATAGGTGGTGCTATTTTGTTTGGCAACAGACCTGATTCATCTAAAACGGCTTGGAAAACATCTTTGTAGTCTAGTATTTTAATCAAGTGTAGAGATTAATTGAGTTATAGTTCAAGTTATTCAGAAGGCTTTGCGTTTTGCTCGATTTCCATCGATTGTGGTTCTGATCACCAACTGGGGCGATCGACTATTTTGAAAAATGACACGTTATGATCCACAATCAAATTCAAATGACTGATCAAACTCCTTCATGCCCAAATAATTTATCGGCATCATATCCATACAACAGAATATGAGGGGATTTTTGAGGATTGCTTTAAATCATTTGCTAAAGTTGCTACCAAAAGCTAATCAAGACAGGTACAAATTGGCATAGTTTCCTCAGTTTCATCAGTTATCTGAAAGACTGCTTCTATAAGAAAAAGAGCGTATCAAGCGTCTCTCATGTCAGCCATTAAATCAACGTTCAGAAACAACAATCTAGCTGATTTCTGAAAAGTTTCAAGTGGCGGGTGAAGAGTCGTAGTGACTGCTTCCTAACCATTGATTTATGCAAGTAATGATGACAGACAGCCTGTACCACAATTTGGCACTACACAATACTCACCACACGTTGGGTGTGTCCCAATTATTGTTATTAAAATAAATTTGACATGTTTGACTGAACTTTAGTCTTAGATTGATTTGTCGATTTGTCATCCAGGTAAAAGCCAGCAGTGTTGATGTAGAAATATACAGCAGACAATTATTCAAAGCTTTTTATTACGAAACATGAATAGTTGCTAAACCTGCTCCATTAAGGTAGTTATTTATACACACTGCAGAACACGACAAAACATTTTATTTTTCCTGCTTCAGGTTTAGAATTTCCCTTTAAACCACACGACTCCTACAAAAACGTACTGAAATTTTGACCCGTTAAGCTGAGAGAACCAGGTCAGGTTTGTAGGTCAACCTTGTTTGTTCACACCTTTCTCTATTGGGCTTTATGATGGTCACTAAAAAACACTGACTTTGTAGTCGGCCTTTGTCCTTTTTGAAGACGCCGTTGTGTCCAAGATTTTAACATTTGCGCAGATGTCTTAAGCTGTTACAAAAATATTTTCTCAGGACATAATCTACTTTTGTGAAGCACACCAGTCCCTCTTGCTGCTTCCTACATCACCGTTGGGATAGTCTTCAAGGGTAGAAATCTCACCCTTTTATCCTTTCAATGTAACATTGGCCAAACACTTTATTTTTACTTTCATCCTCTCAGAGCCATGTCTCCAGAAACTAAGGTATTTGTGCGTGAGTGAAAACCACAAACAGTTTTTTTGTTGTTTCTTTTGAAGTCACATCTCTTTCCTCTCTGAAGGGCCTTTCCAGCCTTGTGGGTACAGTTGATGCTAGTTTCACTGTTGGTAATCATTCGCTCTGACCATCCTGAATCTACGCAAGGCCTTCATAATCTGCACTACAGTCGTTCATCTCTGGAACACATAACCCATCTCCTTTCTCAGCGTGTCTGTTTTTTATACTTCCGTATAATTGTTTGAAGAGATTCCTTCAGGCACCTGGAAAATGTACATAAGATGAGCCAGACGTTTGGCTTGATAACTTGCCTGGTGTTGTCCTGTTTTGCCATGATGTCACACAAGGATGTAATTTGTTTAAGCTGTTGCCTTGGAGTCCATCCTTTAGGTGTGCCTCTTAATTAATTCAAATGTTAGTTGTAAGGAGCTGAAAAATGACCTCTCCTTCAGCTGCTGGTTAGTTGTTGACTCCATAAGAGAAACGTCATATTGAGCAATATGGAGCAACGATTCTCACCTACCATGCCACACATCACTCAGTGACTCTTTATTCACAAGTTTCAAAGTGTTACCATTCTTTGCAGCGATGCTAAAAGTCGACTGGCAGCCCCCGGGTCCTGCTGCAGGTTGTTGTGATACCTTTTTTTTTTTTTTTAGATAGACCCACCTCGTCTTAAAACAAACTCCGGCTCTGCTGCCATTTTTTATTTTCTTAATCCACTCTGTCAGTTTTGAATCCTAGATGTTTCCATTTGGGAAAAGCCCGAGGCTTCACACTTTCAGTCTAGCTGCGCAGATGAAATATACTGTCTGCACATATCATCACATCATTAGGCCCAAAGGGAGCCCTGCTATGGATTAGAAGCTGTCGACCTGTGAGGCACAGATGAATTTATGAAGCACTTTATCAGCATGAAGAATGAGCGGAACGCTTCGTCTCCTTCCATTCGCGTTTATCTGTGGGAATAATGACCCCGTCGCCCTTCCGCTCCACTCGCCTCCTTTCAGCCTCTCCGTCTTGATTGCCCTCGGCCGCGTCTCGCCGTTTGGTGCACACGTGTGCTCTGACCCCCCAGGTTGTTGTAGTCAACTGAAACCAACGAAACAACGAAAGCTGAGATTGAGAAAACCTTTTTAAGTTAACCGAAATAAATAAAAATGGTAATTAATGGGGTAAAACTACAACCAACTGGAACAATGCGATGGATTTATAATATAAACCAAAACATCCTGAATTTATAGATACGATATTCTCCGTTTTCATCTTAATGAATCCATTTATAAGCCTTTTGAATTCATTTTTCCTCCACAAAAGCAGTTTGCGTCGGCTGTTGGCAAATTACAGCACTGAGCGCTCGTCTGCAAAATGGCGACAGCAAAAGTTGTAAGAAAACTCCAGTCAGCCGGTCGTGCGGTAATAACTGAACACATTCTTTGAAAAAGGCATCTTCTGTTGAGTATTCATTACCCAGTCGGTGTATACATAATCACTAAACTGTGGTGGCCCTGAAGTGCAAACCACATCAACAAATGACTAAACACAACAACAAATTGAAAACCACAACATATTCAAAAAACAACCACATCCACTATGCACAACTACAGATTAAGAAAACACAATGACTTCTTCTCTTGTTGAGTTTTTTGTGTTTAGTGATTCGTTGAACTGGGCCACCATTTCAACAAACTTTCACCTTCTGGAAATCTACAGCTAAAACTGAACTAATGTATGAAAAAACTAAAACTACCACATTGGCTAATAAAAACTAAGCTAAAATTAAACAATATTTAATTCATAATGACTAACAAAACACACTCCTGAAACTTAGATAAAAAAGTGACGACGAAATGAAACTAAGCTATTATAACCCTCGCTGACCTCTGACCCCTCCCTATTTTTTTGACGCCGGTGGTTGCGAGCAGAAGATCAGTGACGCAGTCTGAGCCACTCGAGCCGCGCGTGGGAGGCAACAAATTGTCCATTAAGTGTTTGAGCAGAGGCCGAGCGAAGATTTGATATAGTGGGGGAAACAAAAGTAATATGTAGCCGGAAATTCAATTGTCTCTCTCTCCAGCAAGTTGCAGCTTTGCCTTCCCATCCAAATCAATTTCGCATGAAAGCCCAAGTTCTGATTAGGTTTGCCACCGGGTCCACCTCGCGGCCGGTCTCTGCGAGCGGGTGGTGTTTACGAGACAGAACTTCAGTGACTCAGATGAACTTCCTCGCGCTGCCGAAACTCTGATTGCCACAATAGAAGGAAGCCGTCTCCAATTTCTCACAGAGCTGATGCGGTGCATGCGAGAATAGGAAATATTTCCCTCTGCTTCATTGTGGAAGTCCTTGACCCCGAAGACGGCTGCAGTCAATACGTGTCGATGGAGCAAGAGGAGAACCAGGAAGACGCCCTTCTCTCCTCCAGCATCAGGAGACCCCAACCAGGAACAGACATTGCTTGGCAGGAAGCTGCCGTTACAACTTCGAGGTCTGGGGTCGCGTTATAGGTCGTCAGCTTGAGGAAGGCCTGAGTGGAGGCTGGGCGTGTGTGCCGGTCAGGACTCGTTCCACTGCTGGGTGGGGGGGGGATTGTGTTACGACAGCGCGGCTCTGAGGCCCACCGGGCTCTGCATCTTAGACCACAGAGCATCCTCGGTTCTCTGAGGAAGCCCGGTTGTTATCGAACGCCAGCGCCCAGCGCCCGCCTCCGACAGTCCTAACCGAATCCCCAGTGCAGGTCAGGTTTACGCTGAGAGTAACTAAGTTGTAATGCTCTTATCTGCATTGCAGTGTAATGAATGTGGAAGAAAACATCCCGTATGCTGGACATATGCGTGTTTGGAATGTATTTCAGTTCAACGTCTGGGAAGCCCGATTCAATAGCCTTTGGACCAAAATATGAACATACTCTATTAAAATAGAGATATGCAACTCTAATTGAAATTCCTTGCCGTTATCCTTTGAAGTGCACTTCAAAACTCATTATGGCAAAAGTTGAAGGCACTTACCTGGTTTGAATGCTGCTGAATAAATGTGGATGCGTCACTAAGTAGTACGGTATCAAAAATATTAAACTTCTTTAAAAAAAATGCAAAATTTAGATCTATCTTTGCTTTTTTGTGTTTTTGTAGCTAAATTTACTAGTATCTGAGAAAATATTTAACATATTTCCTTATTTAACATTAGAAAATTATAGACGAGTCAATCAATCAGTCAAATTTATTTGTATAGCACATTTCAGCAGCAAGGCATTTCAAAGTGCTTTACATCATAACAAACAAACACAGTCATGCAACATAGAATCAAAACATGACATTAGTTCATTTCCATCATTCAATTTATAATTGATTACGATTCAAATGCAACTCTCAACAGGTGGGTTTTCAGTCGAGATTTAAAGGAAGTCAGCGTTTCAGCTGTTTTACAGTTTTCTGGAAGTTTGATCCAAATTTTTGGTGCATAGAAGCTGAAAGCTGCTTCTCCTCGTTTGGTTCTGGTTCTGGGGTTGCAGAGCAGAACCAGAAGACCTGATCGGTCTGGAAGGTTGATGCAGCAACAGCAGATCTTTAATGTATCGTGGTGCTGAGCCGTTCAGTGAGTTATAAACTAACAACAGTATTTTAAAGACTATTCTATGGCAGCCAGTGTAGGGACTTTAAAACTGGTGTTACGTTCTCCATCTTTCTGGTTTTAGTGAGAACGCGAGCAGCAGCTTCTGTTTGATTGATTTGTTGGACAGGCCTGTGAAGATGCTGCTGCTGAAGATAAACGCATGAATGATTTTACGTAGATAAACGCAGCAGTGGAAGGAAGATCATAAATAGCTTTCAGCTTGTTTATAGAAATAAAAATAAAGTGTGGCATATAATTGTATTGAGCCGTGACAACCCAAAATAAAATCCAGAGCAGTCTACTGCCTGGACTTCACATTTATGTAATTTAATCTCAGTAAACACACACCCACACCTCTAAATCTGGTAATTTGCTGACAGGAAAAATAACTGAACACACCACCCCCACCTTGAAACACGGAGGTGGCAGTGTCATGCTGCAGCGGAAGAGGGAAGCTGGTGAGAGTTGACGTAAAGGCTGAAGCAGTAACATGCAGGACAATGTAGAGGCTCAAGGTTCACCTTCCTAAATTAGCCATAATCTACATTAATCTGTAACATAAATTCCCAATAAACACTTTTGCAGGGTATTAAAAAAAGAACTATTTGCCTTCAGAATGTCAGTTCAGATCTCCAAGGCATCCAGCCAACAAGTAGATGTGTATTTCATAAAATCGACATTTATATCGGACAATTAAACATCGCCGTTATTTCTATTGCGTTCATTTTTTGCCCTTCCATTTCTGCCACGCGTTAACCTGAAGCAGAGTGACTGACGTGCTCACTGCTTTCCTGCTCAGCAGGGTGAGGCAAATCGTCCTCCATCACATTGGATGCAGGTAATTGTAGCAAAGTCGACGTTTGCCCAGCCTGCCGTCACACCCAGTGTTGACAGAGCTGCAGTTCCCAAATAAAAAAAAAAAAAAAAAAAAAAACACCAGCAGGGACACACAAAGGAGCTGGATTGCCGATTCATCTGTTAGGCTTAGATTGCATCTCAGTCTTAGTCTTAGACCCAAAAATAACCCACCCTGCCGTATGTATGGGTCCTGACAGGTCCGGGATGCGTTTAACCGAGTGCTCTGGGGGTGCAGCTAATAAAAGGACGACGCTCTGTGTAACTTGTGCTTTGCAGGACACGTGTTTCTTTCTCTGTTTTTTTTTTTCTTTCTTTTTTTTCAGCAGGGGAATATTTGGAGCTTAGTTTTCCACTGTTTTTGTTTATCCGCGAAAGCGTATCCTCCCAGTTACAGGTTTCCATTATTAACCTGGAGCAGAAAGTTAACAAAAAAAAAGAAAAGAAAAAAATAACACGTTTCCAGAGCTTCACAACAACGCTCTGAATCCTGGTGGCATTTTCTTTACGATGAAATCCTAAAGATGTGACATGTTGATGCGGAAAGTTTCAGTTCAGTCGAAATTCAGATATGAAAAAGTGCAGTAGACTTCTAGAAACATAACACCTGTCGAGTCTTTTCATTTATGACCCTTCACAGAGGTAATAACTTGGTTGATCACTCATTCGGGTTCTTCAAAAACTTCTCAGTTTCCCAGAAATTGTGGCAACTGAATAGTATACGCACGATGCATCATTAAGCGGCTATAAATAGCTCGGCGGTGTTGTCTTGTGGTGCGACAGTTGGCCACATCCTGTTTCTAAAATTCTCACATCGGTGACAGAGTACGAAGATGACAACACAGAGGCCAGTGTTTTACCTTCAGCAGCTCTTTGTGACACCTTGTGTTTTTTTTTTGTTTTTTTTCTCAGAACGGAACATCGCCCTGCATGCTGACGGAAAATATTAGTTGAGAAAGCTTTATAATAGCGCCACAGTTAATACGTGGGTGGACGGGAGGTAACTTAAAAAACAAAAAAAATTTAAAGGAAGTAACAATATTTGCAGCGAAGAAAATGAAAGGGAACATTTGTGTCTTTTATTTATTTTTTTACTGCCGAGTAGTTGGGTTTTCCCAGCCCTCGTGCAGAATTACCTGGAGCTGTTTTCTCGCCTCTGCAAACAGAGCCGAGCAGCAGCGGCATTAACGCTGGATCATTTCATTGTTGCATGTGCTTGTTACATCCTTTATGTCCTGTAATGGTGGAGCTAAAAATAACCTCCGCGTGTAAATGCCTGCTTAGCCTCGGAGTGGAACAGGGTTGAAAACAGCCAGCGGTGTTGGCACAGGTTGGATTTTTCCGAAGGGAGTTCCTCTGTTGAGAGAGGTGAGCCCCGACCAACCTGAGTGTATGCGTGTGTGTGAGAGCGTGAGAGCAGGATGGTGTTTGCATTCAAAGCGGAGGGCATGGGATTCAAAGTTTGTGACCTTTCTCTTTTAGATGTTTCAGATTGCGTCCATCCATCCCTCCCAGCAGGCTTCGTTTGGAGCTACGTACCTCGCACCGGAAAAACACAAAATCTTACCAAGTGTTTCTGGTCTAGTTTCTAGTGCAAATTTCTTAGTGCACTTAGAAACAAGACAAAAACTAATAGATAACCCTTCAGCAAGATACTGGAACTAGTTTTAAGTCAATAATTTCTCAATGCTGATGAAAAAGTGCTATATCCATTGGCAGATTATTTCACTTAAAATGTAGGAAAACTATCGAGAAGTGAAATTTTCTGCCGATGAAACATTCATTTCAAGTCATTATACTTGAAATAAGACAAAACTAACTTACAAGTAACTTTCCAGCAAGAAATGGTAACTTGTTTTAAGTAAGTAATTCCTTAATATTGATGAAAATGTATATTTTCATTGGCAGGAAAATTCACTTACAAGTTATTTTTTCCATGTCGTAATGGATATTGTACTTTCTCGTCAGTATTATGGAATTATTGACTTGAAGCAAGTTCCTGTATCTTTAAGAAAGGTGATTAGTTTTGTCGTATTTCAGGTGTACTAAGAAATTTCCACTAGAAACTACGTACAAGTCGCCGGAGTGCAACAAGCTGCAGTATATTTTTGTGTGTTTAGGCTGAACCCACGGAGTCTCAGGCTGGGTTTGTGTTGTTTTCGTCTAGAAATGCGCTGAGGCCTCGCCGTTCTCCAAACCCTATCTGTTGATAAACTGCCAGGCCTCCTTTGAACATCGAGGTAGGCGGACTTCCTGTCGCTGGTCTCACCCGTCTCGTTTTTCTCTCTCGGCGTCCGCTTCAGTCGCCGTTATCGCCCCAGAGGCTGCACTGAGCTCCCCTGTTTGCGGGGTCTCGGGGTCCTCGCCATCTTTCTCCAGTCACTTCCCTCTGTTTTGCCAAAGAAGACAGCAGATAAACCGGGGAGGGAGGGCACTGATCCCTGCGCCGCCCCGACCGTGGGAAAAGCGCGGGCACAGGAACCGGGGGCAGGAAAGACAAGACGGCGGCGTGAAAACACAGATGTGTGTGCGAGGCCGATACGCGTTCGATATGTTTGGACTGCAGCTACTGATATCCGTGTATTTGTCTGCTTGGTGGTGTCTGTGCCATTGTAGCGCGGTGTCACTGTTACACATTATGTAAACACACCCAGTCAAAATGAATGGCATTGCGTAGTAACATTTACTGTTAATGCTGTTGGGAAGAAATCCTTTGTCCAATTCAATGGCTGGTTTAACTTGTTTCAAATGTGTTGATTTCAGTTTCATTTAAAGTCACTTATACCGTTCTCAACAATCAATGGAAATGCCTTGATCGACATAACGGCAATCTTCATCATAATCCTTACACTTTTAGAAGTTCACCTGAACAAATAAACTAATTTCATGTGTCAGTTTAATAAAAGATGACAGTTGTGTAAGCCCATCATCCTTGGCGTTCCACAGGGTTTGATGTCTGCTCCACTTTTCTTTAGCTTGAATGTAAATAAAACGTTTTCTGTGTGTGGACAATGTGACGTGTTTTGTATGCACACTATCCTAATTATTTTATCTCATGTTTGAATAGCAGAACTTGCAGACTGCAGATCTACATTGTGGCAACTTTATAGGAACAAATTATACAAATATTTTGCTTTGCATCTTCACATTAAAACAAGTCTGCTCCTAGACCAAGGTCAGTTTTGGGAATTTTAGATTTAATAAAAGTTTCTGGCAAAAAAAAGTCTGCTCTGATACATTAATCCGCTATGCAAATGCTATAGTTTTGAAATCTTTATACAACCATTCATTCATAATCATAGATGGGAAATAATAGTAGAAAGAGCCATTAAGATGTTTTAAAGACATCTTAATGTCTTTAAAACAACAAGATGTTTTAAAGACCTACTAAAAGTCATATAGGATCAGAATATCTGTCTCGTCTTCAGGAATCTAAAAAAACTTTGGCTTCTCCTCTGTCTCATCTTGTACTTTTCATATCTGTGAATAAAGCTGCAAGAGAAGACTATAATGACTCAGAAAAACAAGATCTAGTCTGTCTTTTCTTCATGCACATCACATGAGGATTTTTGCTTTCAAACTTGACCGCAGTCGGCAGACAGTCCTCATCCTGTTACAGATTTAGTCAGTGCTCTCTGCATTACGCATTTCATTTCAGTTAATTTCTATTAACTTACTAAAAAAAACCCCGTTTATTTCTTGCATTGTCCTTTTAGCTACAATTGGGTCGCCTAATAGATTTATTAAAAGTACTCGTTCCACTAAAAACAGATAAACAAAAGGATGGAAGAGTTATTCATTCAGCTAACCTCAACTTTCAGGGTTTGCTTGAGGCACTAAAAACCAGAAGCCTGGCCAGCATTTAAAAAAATGACACAACAGTGCGAGTTCTCATTAACTGTGATTTTTAACGATCCTTTTGTTTCTCTTTTGTCTCGACAGTGAACGAGATCATCAGGAACGACCTCTCCAGCATTTCTGTGCACACTCACGCGTAGACGTCCAGATGTCTTCTGCTGCAGCACATCTCCGCACAGACACACACACACACACACGCGCACACACGCACACACACACACACTCCAGGAACAACATCGGCCGAGGGATGACACACACGTGGACACGCATACACACACACACACAAAAGAAAGCCAGAGGTCCAGAAAAATGAAGAAAAGAAGTTTTGACGAAGATCTCCTGCCTGGGTGTTTAAACTCAGAAAGCGGCTGCAGACTCAAACCGACAATCACCGGCGAGCTCTGTTTGAATAAACAAGGTGAATGTCGTATCGAAGAAGAAAAAAATTAAAAAGTTTAAAAAAAAAAAAAAAAAAAAAAAAAACGAAGAAGAAAAGCAAGGGAAGTGATATCAGGGGCAAAGTATGTGACTACACTTGCCTTAATTCACAGCAGATGTTCTATTAGTGGACCAAGCGGTTCAAGAAGACTGAATCGCTCCTCTTAAAATGACAATCTTCATCTCAAGTTGGCGTTAACGCACGGACAGGAGAGCTGGGCGGTGTCGGGCCTCGTCACTTTGACTCATTCAGCAACAACCAAACTGGTGCCTTACAGTCCTTCTGTCAAAACAGCAGCCGCAGTCATGTGCAGATGGTTCACCGAAGCCCAAAGCAGAAGTTTTTATATGTCATTTTTTTATACATATATATCTCATTTCAATGATTTGTTTACAGAGGAACAGAGCAAAATGTTCTGAAACACGTCGGGCGTTTGTGAATACATGGTAATCGCTTTTTACTTGCTTTCCTGTTATTTTTATTATTATTATTATTCCTAATATCTTTTCCATGTACGCTGAATGTTATGTATTATAATTCTTTTGTATAAACATATCTGGTTACAAAAAAAACAAAAAAAATGTATGCCTTATGCGTGTATCATGAACACTTCCCACTTTTTTTTTTTTTTTTTAATTTTCAGTTTCTCATTTTGCTTTTCACCTTAGTGCCTTTATGTTTTTCAAACGCAACGTTCCGCCGTCTTCCAGCCCTCGTCCCCAGATCACGTCATACCGATGTAAAGACAATCAGAGAACACAAAGTGCAAATCTCCCAACGACCAAAGTTCCCGATTAGCGGGAGCTTATATATAGGAATTGACCTTTTTTCGAGCAACGAGTTAGCTGAACAACGGTATGCTTACCTGCTGAAATTAGAAGCCTTCTTGCACTGCAGGCGTGCCTGTAAATAGACTTAAGGGATATTGTTTTTGTTTTGATAAGTGAACCACAGGCTCAGTTCTGTTCATCATCTTAGAGGAGTTGGCTGGACTGTTACTTATTTTAGAAGGTGGCAATAATTGATCTTTGTCAACCAAAGGATTTTATCTTTGGTGAAGTTATTGTCCAAATTCTTTTTTTTTTTCTTTTCTGTATGATTCTCGTACATCAAATATTATGCACTTTGCAGCAGGCTTTCTTTCCTTCAGACCAAATATTGTCGAGTGATTCCCTCTGCTGCATCACATATCAACTCTCATCTGTCTGTAGCCCTTTTTCCCCCCTCGCGTTATCCGTCTCACGGCGCATGCACTCCATGATGTTGCTGGGAATCATTTAGCTGATCGTAGCTTCCAGAATAGCTTTCCCCCACGCAATTGTGGACATACTCTGTATTAGCATGACTAAACTGTAAGGATAAGGTTTCTATTTCGTGCCTTACGCTCTTCCATGGCTTAAAAAAAATAAAAAGAAGAAGAAGAATGGTTGCATCTGTGTAAAGCTCCCCTCTAAAGGCACAAGGTGAAACATTTCTCTTTAATATGACATATTTATGAAAGAAAAATGGAATTTGTTTAAAGTGATTTTAATGAATATGTTCTCTAAAAATTACTGAATAAATCACACAATGGTGACCAAAAAGACGATGCTCTGGTGTCTTTAATACTTCGGCAAGCATGGAGTCATATTTGTGGGGTGCATTGCAAAAATAAAAAGTCATCAACCCCAAAGTCCGGACACAAGTTGGGTCACAAGAGTACTGGTTTTGGTTTTCAATCCAGAATAGGAATCACGCAGCAATATTGGATCCACTGTATGACACAGGAGAAAAACAGACGGGCGAGGAGATTGCTGCTCCCTTTAGATGAACTCTTCTGTAAACAGAGTTAAATGTGTGGAACCGATCAGCTTAATAGTTACACCAGTCAGTATGACTTGATTGAAACGGACGAACAGATGATGCCTCTTGTGGTACGGCAACAAAATCTTAAATAGAAAATTTAAAGGACTTTAATTATTACAACTTTAAACATAATTCAGTTGCTCCAACGAAAACACAACATTGTTTTTGTTGGAGCAACTGCCTTGTTTTGTTGTTGTGGACAACAAAACAAGGCACAGTCATGCCGGTCTCTAGTTGTGAATTTTTAGTGGTCTCATTTCACCTCAAATGTCACACCTCTAGCTCGTCCCTGACATTAGACATGCACAAACTATAAAACCCACTTATTTCCTATTGCAAGATGACTACTCTGTCTATAAGGGCAGAAATGACGTTCTTTGGTCAAAGTGTGAATTCAGCAAGAAAGAGGCTGATGCCAAGCAAACCAACCAGTTCTTTTAAACTGGTTACCACAACCCAGTAACATGAAGTTATTGCCCGTCATAATATTATCGTCTCATTACCACCTGCGAAAGACATTAATTGGAACCAGTACAGCAAGCTAACTCGCTAGCTAGTTTGTAAAGAATGGTCAGGCTCCTGATAGCTTCTCTAAAACGGGATGTGAAATGAAGTTTTTTGGCTATTCGAAAAGAGCCCGAAACCAAGGCTCTTTATTCAAACTTATTTCGTCATATCTTTCTGACCTTAAAACATTTGGTTCATAGCTTCATATGGAAATTTGCCTCTGCTACCGTCACTGCGCCCCGTAACACAAGGCGTGCTTGTTTTGCGGCGAGGATCTCTACCAGGCGGTGGCTGCGGATGAAGCGGCTCCTCGCCAAGGGAGCTGCCATGCTCCTGTGTACCACCTGCCAGTCTTACAGACTTTTTCCATCCAGCAAAGTTATGAGGCTCCCATGGCGACAGAAGGCAGGCCTAGGCAGTACGTCTGTACATGATCTCGGCGTTCCCAAAAATAGACCCACTATTTACAAATGCGGACACGCCCCTTTTTCCTGGCACACGGTCCTTTTTTTTTTTTTTTTTTCCTCTTTCCTCACCTCAGGCTGCCTATCGCAGGGTCACCACTGGTGAAGAGGAAATGGCTGAGGGCGACGGTTTTCCCCATCAAATGGCAGCCGACAAGAAAAGGCTCCAGGACTTGAGCGGATTACAGAATAGTCCACCGTTTATTTGGGAAATTCTAAAAAACACAACTTGTGGATTCTGAGCACTTTAATGCTTGATCTAAATAAAACTTTACACACTCTAAAGTAGATTACCCATCTGAGACTTTTCACAAACACAGTGCCCTGCTTCATCATCACTTCTTTCCTCATTTTAAATGACTTATTCTTAGCATTTTTTTTTTTTAGAATGCCTCTTTGTCCCTTTTTCGGAGACAGCGATACAAATCATATTTGTGTGAAAGACTCAATGAATTTTGCTGAAATAAGATTGTGAAGCCGAATTTCATCTACTTAAAAAAAAAAAAAAAATGTTATTTATGTCTGGATGTTTTGGGATCTCTTGGATCATGTGTAGAAAATTCATCTCAGGAAAACAGCCAACAACAAGCACTTCCAAACACTTCTTACCTGAAGTTTCAAAGTTTGACTGCATTTCAAAATGTTGGAAAAATACGTTTTTTTTTTTGTTTTTTTTAATTAAAATTTGTGAGAAAAACAACCCCCAGTCCATAAGCATCCTCATTCCAAACACGTTCACTTAAATTCTCACTTCATGACACACGTTCACATTATTCATCGCCTGTGTCTAAGAATATCAAATACATTTTGAATTCAACTGAAGATATGAAACAATATATAACATTAAATGACTTAAATCGTATTGTACAGACCAGGTCATCAAATCGGTCTGCAAACTACGTTGCCTGTAAGGATTTTTAATGCCCAGCAGGTGTCAGTATTGAGTGACGACACCTTATCGATACAGTTGAAAGGCTTCACTTCGCTGCGCCTCATCTACCCATCACTGCAAAACGCATCCACATTTTGAAAAAGCAGGATGTGATCTGCAAAAGGACAAGGCTGTCGCTGCTAAACGTTGCGTCTTCAAGAGACTTATTTAAAAAAAGGTGGAGGGAAAAAGCTCAGATCGAAGGCGTTTTATTCACTGCATAACCTGCAAACACCTTGCTGCGTTTTAAAACTGCGATTTCTTCATTAGGTCCATTGAAGGGCACAATGTTGACCAGATGCTTGGTCAACATTGTCCTAAAGCCAAAAATCAAGCATTTGGGATTATTTGTGCCAGACTTGCACTTTATACCTTTTCTTTAAGAATAAAATTAAAATCTGATCATTATTCGCTGCTAATCAGTTTCTCACAAAACAGCTTATCTTTGGTAAGAATATCATACAAAGGCCCCCACCCCCCAAAAAAAGCACCAGTCAATCCCAGATTGGAACTACTGCTGTCTGTGGCTTTTCCTCCTACAGTACAAACCCACCTGGCAGAGGGCATGACTTAACACTTTAATTGTACACATTTATAGAGTCTTTACTGTCTCACAGCGTTCTGGATTTGGGCTTGTATAAAGGCAGCGGGTTTGGTTCGGGCCCCTCTGATCGGCCATCTGCAGCCAGTAAATCCGGCTCTGCTACGAAGGTTCATGTGGAGAAAACTCACAGGGGTGTTTTTATTTTATTTTATTTTTTATTTTTTTTTATTATTATTATTATTAAAGAGACCTTTTAAGAGATAATTGCTTGACCATACCGGAGAACCTGTGATAGTTCTGCCACATAAGCCGACGATATTTGATCTATGCGGGTCCCTCGCGCCGGTTTTTTTTTTTTTTTTGGTGATTTCTTTACAGAAACATATGTCAGACGGCCATAAACAGACCTTCTTATCAGCTTACCTTTGAGAAGTAGACGAGGACCATATGTGTCGGGAGGCTGCCCGTGTGCGTCCGAGCGCGTGCTCACGCGTTTCTTTCATCTGTTCGGCTCCAGCCGAACCGAGCCGAGCCGAGCCGAGCCGAGAGGCGGGAAGCTGAGCAGGTGTGCGCGCGCCCCACTTTTATTGGACCAATTCCCGCGCGCGACAAGTTGAGCCGACGACGACGTGCTGACACGGTCACATCGTGTTTTTTTTTTTTGTTGTTGTTGTTTTTAACAGTTTAAGAGACGAATCAGAAACGGCAACCAGATGGCGCCCCGGAAAATGTTGTGCCGACTTTTATTTTCTCATCTGCAGTCATTCGGCTTGAGTCACTTTTTTCCCCCCCTTCTTCTTCTTCTTTTTCAAGGATTTATACGAGTCACGGATTGGACGGGAGTGCAGTCTACGTTCACAGCAGAAAAACAAAACAAACAAATAAAAAAATGTTATTCACCTTTAGCTTTTTTGGGGGGGAGGTGGGATTTTGTCATTTAGCAAACTTCTGTGTTTTACTATTTGTTAAGAAAACAAAACTAACTCCCACACAATTATAAAGCAGAAGGACGGGAATAAATGCTGTGGCACTCAGTTAGATTTTAGTGAGTTAAAATCTGAAGTTTGTGACTTAAATTTGCGCTTGGTTCCCTCTTCGGCTCATCTCGAGTCACCGCGGGCCTTTTCGCTGCTTGCCCCCGTCAGTTCTGCTTTACGGCAGTATCTTGCTGTTTGGAGTCACTTCGTTCTCTCTCCGCTTTTAAACGGTGGTTGGAAGAATCCGCCAAGAGACGTTTAAAGGTTGGGATTTTGCTTCTACGGCCTGATTTCTAATCGTGTCGTAGGGTGCAAGAACAGCTCGCTTTTTGCGAGAAGGTTCGAAGACGCAGAACTCCTCAAAATACGATTTGCGTGGGGGGGGGGGAAAGATGTGAACGTTTGTGCAAATGAATCTTAAAATTTTCAAACTGATTTCCACAAATCAGCTTCGTTTTGCATAGGGGAGTAAAAAAACGCATCTAAAGCAATCAGTTTCCCTCCATTTGTTTGCTGTAAATGTTTGGGCATATATATATATATATATATATGGAGAATGTTTATGTTGAAGGTAGCATGCATTAGGAATGCTCCTAATGGGCTGCGGCAGTAAAAGCTCTTGCTAGTCAAGAGTTCAGGCAGGTGCAGACTCTTACAGTAGATAAAGGAGCCTGGCACTGGAGATGAGTTCACGACAATCACTGTGAGGCTTTTAGACGCCTTCTCCGAGCTCAATCTTCATTTCCCCTGACACTGATTTTACAATAAGGATCCGGAGAAAAAGGGGAATGTCCATCTATTCATTTTAATGATCCCTCATTATTGACTGCTGGCAGGGAGGGGGCGGGCAAAAGGTAATGATTCTTTGTCTTTGCTAGCCAATCGCCCCTTTTAAAGGGATGAGTCTCTAAATAAGGCCACTAATGGATGCCCAGCGTGACCTTAAGGTGACCCCATACCCAACCCCTGAGTGCAGGCTTCCCGAAACAAAAGACTTTTTTTCACTTCTTTTTTTTTCTTCTTTTTTTTAAAATTTATTTTACTTACTGGGTATTTGTTCAAATGGTAAGCATAAACATTTAACCACAAAACCTGCTTGGTCTGCTAATATTAATTGTGAGGAAAAGCAAACATGGCTCCTTGCCTACTTTTGTTTGACTAGTAAAAAAATAATAATTCAATTCAGTTCAACACCATTTATTAAAATAGTGTCAAATAGGAGAAAAGGTGAAGAACGTAGTGGAGCAAAAGGTGGTGAGGATGTCACCACTAGTTACCATATTTTCTGGACTATAAGTAGAACCGGAGTATAAGTTGCATTTTTGAGGGGAATTTATTTGACCAAATCCAACACCAAGAACAGACATGTCATCTTGAAAGGCAATACAAATAGAATAAAGGCAACAACAGGCTGAATAATGTTTCATCTTTACAGTGAAACACAATTACATCCTAACATGACTATGAATCACATATCAACACCATATGAAACAGTACAAACTCACGTTCTCAGTCACTCATGCAAAGTTCCTTGTTTGCTGGGCTGCAATGAAGAAATGAAACTCTGCACGAAATAGCACAAGTTGAGAACCCCAATATACAATTAGCTGACCTCGCTGTTGCCTGGCCCAATGTCATCAGTCCAGCCATGCGCTTTAGCGGGGACGCAGAACAGCCGCCACCATAACAGTTTCGGCTGTTATGCAACTCCAGTGAATTCCCACATTCTGGGGACGTCGTCTCATTGTCATCATCAGGTATCCCAGGTTACCGGTAGGTAGATAATGTCTGATGAACTGCTTCCAACAGTAGTCAGCCATCACTTGGCTATGTCCCCATCGCCGTTTGGTGAGTGAGTCAGGTGCATAGGTCACTTGGGGAAGAGAAGCGTCCCACCGCCCCATGAGGAGCATGTGGGGCGTGACAGGCTCTGGGTCCTTGATATCAGAAGTTACATAACCAAGGGGTTTGGTATTCAAAACACAACAACAGCAAAACATAAAGTAATTATACATATAATGTCTATGTCATATATGTGACATTCAGCTCACTAAATCAGCTTCTTATCAGTAACACTGATGAATCACACCGCAAACTTACAGGTCATGACAAGCCCTGCAGCGCCGCTGAAATCCGAAGCTGCTTTTATGAAAACATAAATTGAAATAATTAGCCTAAATCAAACATCGCACCAGCTGTGAGTCTGTTTCATTGCCAATTTGCTACATCTAAGTTCTTCCACTTCACCGCTAATCAATAACTACATCACTGGAACATTTTGACTGAAACAAACATCTGAACGTTTTGGAATGGCAGTACAAGCCCTGACCCTGACACTCCTAAAAGTTTGTGGACCAAGTTTCAAAGCCAGCTCGATGCCAAGGAATCCGCTAATGGAAATTACTTCTGCAATCTCTGCAAAGAAATGGCAAAAATCCAGTCCAAACCAATCCAGAGGCTTGTTGATGGATGAAGACATGTGGTTATTGTGCAATTCGCAAAGAAAATATAACCATCTTCTTATGAGTTGGTGTATAAAGGTCCAGTCAGTTCTTTTTTTTAACAATGCATGTCTCGTAGTAACTCCATCCTTGAAAACAACAGCTCAAGTAAATAATGAAAAGCAAAACAATTTGTTACAATTGTACAAATGATGAAAACGTCAACTGTAAAATCTCCAACTTCTGTATGAAGCACGTTCTTTTGGTACCAGGTTTACCTTCAAAACTACCTGAATTCTTTGCCTGAGTGCACTAACTTACCAAGTGATTGGCTGACTCACTATTTGCATTTTGTTCAAACTCATTGAACTCTGTTCAAGACAGCAGAGGCCTGGAACGTCTCCCGGCACTCATTGGTTGATGCGTCTCTGGGCGATGCCGTCACAGAACCTGTTGATAGTAGCTTGAGCATCAAACGGATTTATCAATAGTCAATGCTCAACAATATGACACCATATCAACATTCATGACCGTAGCTCGTCAATGTCAATGAGCCGCATCTAAATCTTATTGTACTGCTATCGAATGTGTGTGTGGAAGTGCAACTCAACCAGACTGTGTTATCATCAGCCTGTCAAAGTAATGAACACTGCTGTACTGTAGCACCGAACAGCTTTTCGAGGCATACTTCACGCCATTGAAGAAATACACTCAGGTATTAGTTGTTCTGGCTGGATTGTCTTATGTCTGATGGGTGGATGTAAGGGAGGAAGGGTGGGTCTTTAGGAGAATTCATCTACAAGGCTCCCTGAATAATACCACGCAAAACTGACCACAAGACAACCCTATCATTCTCAAAGATTACCTGTCTCCTACACTGTACACTATATGAATGTTTTATCATAAAAGCTTTTCTTTTTTGCTAAGTGCCTCCTTGAGTGTTTGCTTTTAACTTTTGATTACTTTATGTCTTGTTGCTAAGAAGAAAAAAAAAGGGCCCAGTCCATTTGAATATAATGGACTTAACGGGAAAAGTAATCTCTTTTGCTTAACTGACAGGGTCCATAACCAATGTGGAATCAGACACGAAGAGCGAGAAAGCTTCCACGATGTGGCAGAAACGATGACTGAAGACTCGGACTTGAGCAGCAGCCGTCTCCAGTCGCAGACGTGAAGATTTCATTCTCGACCGAGACTCGCAGGCTATCGCCTCAAGACTTGACTTGGACCTGCGGCGTCTCACTTGAGACTTAAGAACCATTTTCAATCTCGGGTAATGAGAGTTTGAACAAGTCAATGCGTGAGCTGCAAACCACGGTTCTAGTGCTTTTTTTTTTTTTTTTCAGTGAAAAGTGCGCTTGATTTGTTGGGCAGTTGGCCAGTGAACTAGAGATTTTGGGCCATTAATGGTTCGCACAAATCTGATAATTGTAGTTGTAGCTTTATATCACTGACCACAAAAATCTCTTGCAAAAAATTAACGCTGTATTACATGACTTTGGGTAATTTTAGAAGAATAGCTACTGACTTTATCTCTTATTTTTTCATTGTTAAGCCACTATATTTCTTTTTTTGGGTATTCCCAAACCCCCACTCAGTCATGGCAGATGTTCATTGACGTTGAGGTTCACACCAGGTTCTGGTTCTCCTGGAGCTTTCTGAATGTTAAAGGGGCATTTTCCTTTCTGCTGTTGCTACACGCATGAGGGATTACTGCAAAGTCAACAACACAGTGCAAGTGATTGTCTACTTTAGCTAGATGCTCATGTAGGAGGAGTGAATGCTGCAAGTCAATCAGTTGATCCTTAATTTCCCTGAACAGAAAACGAATTAATTTGATTAATAAACTGAACTTGACGCCATTGTTTGATGATGAGTATCAATTGGAATGCATGTATGATTGGATCATGTACTTTTTTTGTGAAATGCCTTGATATGATGTCTATGAATTGGGGCTATAAGAATAAACTGAACTGAATTAAATGAACAGAACTGAATCGAATTCCTCCACTAAGATTTAGGGACTTTCGTTGGACTCGGACCCTCACAGACTTGAGACTCAGCTTGAACTTGCTCCTTACCCCATTGAGACTCGGGTGGGACTAGACACTTACTGGCTCGAGACATGAATTCGACCTGACCGTCGAAAAACCTTCGAGTTTGCTTGATTATGCTTTTCTAAAAGCTGAGCATCGACACACTTAGTCCTCTAAAACTTGGAAGCCAACTTCGACTTTCACCTTGTGCAAAGGTGTTAATATTTGAGCTGGCCGGCGAAGAGTTAAGACTTTACTTGAACTCGTTCCTTCAATACTTTGCATCTGAATTGGGATCGTCCCGTCAAAATCTTTCGCCTCGACTTGAACTCGTCCGTGTCAAACACTAGACTGGAGGGGAAGAAAATATCCTAATAAACCTTTATTAAACTAAACATTGTTCTTCAAGCTGTCATGAGTCAAGCCAGTGGAGAGTAACAGGAAAAAAGTAGACATGACTCAATCAAAGAAAGAGACCAGAATGGCAAGCTTTCTATGTCATCCATATGTTTCTGTTTGTAAGAAAATATTGGATGTCATGCAGTTCAGTGTAAAAAGTCTCATTTAGTACCATTAAAATCAATGTAGTTGAAAATCTTTCTGTTTCATGTGGTGGATCAGATCTTATTTGGCTTTTTTGCACATGATAGCTGACTTTCTTTTTATGAGGCCTTGAGTCATTTAGTAGACAAAAAAAAAAAAAAAGAAGAAAAAAACTGTTTTTCTCTCTTTTGGTCCAGACGTTGAGATTTCCAGCATTAACCCCCCTCTTCCTCCCACTCCTCCTCCTCTTACTCCACAAGGTTTTACCAGACGTCGCATTGGAAGAGGGGAATGGTCGATTGCATAACAGCAGGCGAGACTTGATCGTTTTTGGCCTTCTCGCAAAATTCAATCATTCCCCACATTCTCCAATCCCATGACGGCCCATTAAAGAGCAGCACGGGCTAGGATTTCCCCCCCATGTGTTTTGAATTCAAATTACGGTCGCTAAGTCTGCCATATGCTTGAATAGAGGAAGACAAGGAGCTCGGCGGAAAAGGAGATGTCATACTAGCTGCAGGAGAGGCCGAGCCAGAAAGATAAGGAGAAACCGCACGGCTATTTTTCTCCCTCCGTCTCGCAGAAGTGACCCAAATCGATGAGGCTTTCAAATTGAGCAGACTCCATCTTTCTAAATCTCATTAAAAAGTTCTTTTTTTGAAACAAACCCTGTCTCGATTCTCAGGCCTTTCAAACAGATATGCCACTTTGTCACTCGGCACACCGTAAGCCTTGAAAAACCACAGGTGGTGATCAAAAGAATAGGTCAGGAACGAGACACCCGGAGACGACGACCCCAGATTTTCGTCTGTGGAGCTACTGGGACGTGAATCAGATGCTGACTGGCCATGAGTTTCTCATTCCCGTTTATCTTCACGGGCTGCTAAACGGAGTAAGATACTTTCTGATTTAGTGTGCAGAGGATATGATGCACACACTGCTCTGGTGACCGAGGCTAACACCTCAGAGGAACGCGTCACGCCGTCGCTATAAATAACGCTGAGCTGTTTCTACAAATCTTTGGAAAACCCCCAAATAAAAGGGGGATAAAAAGGGCACATTGTAAATTTAGTCATTACCTAAACCTGATTTGTGAGTGACACTTGTGATCAGGGGTCATGAGTCAAGATATATCATCTCTATATTATCTTTGAAAAAAAAAAAAAAAAAAGAGAGAGAGATAATAATAATAATGATGTAGCTATTATTATACCTCAAGTCAAATAATTGCGGCTACACATCAGCCTTCAATCGTAAGACAGGATTGCTGAGTAGACCTCAGAACTTGGTGACGAATATAACAGTATCATAAATCACACAGTGACCCCTACTGGTACATTTAGAGATGTGCAGGTTTCTCAAACAGTAAAATGAGGGATCCACATTGCCCTTCTGAAGTCTCCATATAATCTCAACTTTTCCTGATTTTAAAAATTTACCTCTATGACAGCTACATTTTTTTTTTATAAACGAAGGATGTTTTCAAGTCTTCAAAATGCAAAAACGTATCATACGTTCAACAGTTGTGAAAACCTGTAACAGACATCACATTTTGTCGAGTGCCATTGTTGAAATGATCGTTACACAAACCAGTTGATGCAACTCAAACCAGGTGGCTTTTTTTTTTTAGTACCATCTGACTGTTGTTGAAAAATGTTGGCATTTTCCACCAGCATTCTAGTTCGAACACTTTAGGAACCGAGTACAATCCAAAATGTATTTAAAAACCATAACCATAGAAGGGGGCGGGGAGTGTTGGTCATGACTTTGTCAATTTACTGCATGGACATCTTTCATTATTAGAGATGTTGACGAATGAGAATGACTCCAGGAACAGTCTTTGAAAAAAAAGCAAAACAAAAAAAGACAAACATTAACTTGCCTCTTGTGCCCCCTTGTGGCCACATCATGTAAGGGAGCCTAATAAACAGGCTGTTTCATGCTAAAAGTTAAGTTGTTTAAAACACTTCCAGGTAGACAAAATACCAAGGTTTTCTTTTGTTTTGGTACTGAAAACATTTCTCTAGACATTTAAAATGTTTTCAGAAAACTGTTTCACTGTCTTTTACTAGATTGTGTTTGATTTCTTATATATAAGTAAGTAGAAGAAGTAAAACATAAATTTTTAACTCCGTTATGTCAAAAATAGGACTTTGAAATCTGGGTTAATTGTTGCTTCTAAACATCTAACAATGACATCGTATTTTACGGGGCCTTGCAAAAGTGCTCTTATCCCTTGATCTTTGTTTTGTTATAAATATGAATTATGTGTTAAGAGTTTCTATATAAAAGCCCGTCAAAAAGTGGAATACAACTTTTGTACTAATCACAGAGCACAGCTGACGCATTATCTGAAACTGGAAAGCTATCTAAACAGAAAACATATCTTGTTTAGATATGGCCATGTACTAAATGAAAAGGTTGGGGAAGGAAATCACTCACTGGAGAAGCAGCCAAGAGGTCAGAGGTAACTTTGGAGGAGCTCCACCGCTCAACTTCATGTACTGCTCCTTTATTCTTATTTAAGTTTACCTAAAGTTTATATTTAATGTCTATACCTAGTACATGCTGAGATCAAGAAATTTGACCAAAGTCAGAGGAATTCCTTGACTCTGAAAACCAAATTCCAGGAAGATTGGAAAATAAAGTCGATTCTGGTCGGGAAGTGAGGACAGAATGTGAATAGATTCATAAAGGCAGCGACAAACTGCGACTTTTGAGCTTTCAAGATAAACCACTTTCCATGAAGATCACGACATGCGTAATGAGAGGAAAGAAAGACGTATCCTTTGGTAATATGGCGACAGATTTTACTTTTTAAAGTCAAACAGCATCTACATCCCAGTAACATAAAATCGGTTTAGTCAAACAACTTTGTACTTTTTTACACAAAACAACCAGCTTGATTCTTCCATCACCGAGCATTAAGGCACATTTTAAAGCTAAAAGTTTCATATGTTCTTACAGAAGCAGTGACAACACTTTCACATCACACTAAAAGTTCAAGTAAAACGATCTTTCTATTGATGAGGAATTGCAAACATGTTTAAAAAATACTCTGCGATTTGGTCTTCTTTGGTCTGATGAGCGTCGACCATGTGGCTGTAACTTGAGCAGTTTGTAACGCTGACTCCGTACTTCAATAAATAGAAATAAATCAACAGACATGAACAGAGGAGTGGGAAAGGTCACCTGCAACCTCTCAGCTCTCCCAAAGCTAGTTGGAAAATGTCAAAACTCATGAGTGAACTGAGCTCAGTGCTACGAAATTAAGTGCAATCTATCCCAAAGGTCGTACATCAACGTTTAACGCAAACCTGTTTATCGTCTACAGCGGACACTTAGTGTTGCAGGGATCACCGGAGGTGAAAAGTCCGTAGACGCTGACCTGCGGAAACATGGACACGGCGCCGAGCATGGAGCCCAGCTGCACTACGGCACCGCACCACACGAGGGCACTGTGCCCCTCGTCTCTCAGTATGACCCCAATGATGACCTTCACGTAAGAGAGGGAGAGGACGAACAGGATCCAGGCCAGCACCTGTGGCAGAGAGGAAGTCAATAACCAATCTGAAATCACATCAGCTCCCTGTAGTGTAGAATTAAGACAAAGTGCAAACTGTGGTTTAATATATTCGGTCACGTGAATTCATTATCATTTTTTTTTTTTAAACGCTTGTGTAAAATTTATCAAAACTGTGAAAAAGCAAAATCCTTAGAAGTACAGGAGAGGATAAGGATCACTGGAAAAAAACAATCTCACTTATTTCCCCTCTTCTTATTTCCCCTCTTTTTTTTCTTAAAAAACAAAAAAAGATGAGAATTTTGGGATTGAAGTCACAATTTCTTGTTTGTCTTCGGTAGCTCTCGTCCTCTTCCATGATTGATGAAGACATTTCTTTTCTGTTTGAATATTTTTTATAACTCCCTAATGTTCCAGATGAATATGTCAGATTTCAGTTAAATCAGTGGTACTAACAACAAAGACTCAACTTACTCGAGTCTGACTCAAGTAAGTTGTAGACGCAAGTCCCTATGGCTGCAGTCATAGATGATGTAATGCCTTGTGTATGGATTCAGCGTTTGAAATTTTACAATAATGGATTTCAATGCACCTTGTGGAGGAACAGAACATATTGGTGTATATTCACAGAACGGCACAGGATTTGTGGTTTTCGTGTATTTGTTGAATACAAATGCATACCACTGCAGCCTTCTTACAGACTACAAGAAAAATACAACATTTTGCAAAAACAACATTGAGTGGGCCATCCTTGCACATGACGAGGCTTTGATCTACGTCACTCTATTGTAGCTCGTGTTGAATATTTCGGGTTGGTGTCCTGCTGGAAGCTGAACTTCCAACTATGTTCCAGGTTTGTTCAGGCATTATCCAGCATTAACATACTCCTCTTCTCCTTCTGTTGAACAAAAGTAACCTCCACCATGTTTTACAGTACCTACAGTCTGTTTAGATTTATGTAGAGTGTTATTTTTTCGCCTCAGTGTTGTACATGTTTGCTAACTGCGGTTTGCGTCCAGAAGGGACTAAGCGGTCACAAAAATATAAAACGTGTCTTACAATGACAACGGTTCCAGAGGCGTAGTGGACCAGTAGAGGACAGGGACTCATAGCTGCCATGGCCATGATGTAGGCTCCAAAGCCAGTCCCAAAAACTGTCAGGAACCCCATAAAGATAAGAGACCTGGAAAAAGTTCACAATTAAATCAAATTGAAAAAGTGAACAACATAAGACGTACGATAGGAATATGGAAATATCTTGCCAGAGAATGCTGAATGTGTGTTTTTCTCACCTCACTGGTGCAAACATGGCAATGAAGCAGGCTACAGGGTTAGCAACAGCGCCCATGGTGGCAGCCAGATGGTAGGCTTTGTTCCCGTAAGGCAGACAGGAGTATGTCTGCACGGAGGGCAAAACCGCGTTGGTCAGAGCGTTGACCCACGCGAGGACAACAAAGATGAACATCACTTCCAAGTTGCTGTATGTCCCCTTTCCAAACGAACCCCTTGATTCTTTCCCGGCGGCCTCTCTAGGGCTGATCATTGGCTTCTGCTCTGGTGTTTGGGCATGCAGAGAGAAGCCTGGATCCCTCTTCTCCGTTTCCAGATCTGGACTAAAGTATCGGTCGCTCTTCCTCTCGCGAGCCACGGCCGGGTGAAGGTTGAGCAGGATGAAGGCCATCAGGCACACAACCATCATGGCGCTGAGAAAAACGAAGAAAACCTCGACGGAGAATTTAGCCGGCTGGTAGACGGACTGCAGCCCGCCGCCGCTCACCCAGCTGGAGTTGGGAGCCGACGAGTTTGCGGTTGAAGTGGTGTTTTCACAGTGGGCTACCCCCACACCCTGAATCAACGCCACCACGGCGGGCACCAGGCCGCTGAGGCCCTCGCCCGCAAAGTACGTCGTGAGATACTCCGGACGCAGACGCATCATGAAAGGCAGGAAGGTGACGGACGATGTGCAGTCCACCACAGACAGCAGGAAGCTCAAGACCAGCAAGGGTACGCTGCGCAGGGAGCCAGCTATCATCACCGTGTGCCTCCAGAAGAACGCGAGCAGGAAGGTGGCCACGATCCCCAAACCCACGATGGAGTAGATGACGGGCCGCTCGTCCAGCGCGCCGGGCCGGAAGCGGTGCATCAGGGTGATGAAGAGAGGACCTACGTTTGCCATCTGGATGAGGACGGTGAGGTAGGAGGGCAGCAGCCAGCCCTCGGGGGCCCTCTCCTGGACGACCAGGGGAAGCTCCACCCACATCCCGTTGATGGCCACCCAGGAGCCCATGCCGAAAAGGCAGGCCAGCACGTGGGTCAGCAGCGACATGACGAAGGTGGGACTGAGCAATAATGATGAGCGCAACCTGAAAGAAAACAACAACAGAAGAAGATTTTGTTTATGAAAGTTGAAGGAATTCCGTTTAAAAATGGGACTTTTTAAAATTTCAAATTCTGCATTTTTGAAACAGGTAGCCTCTCGATTTAGTGAGAACTTATCACATAAAAACAAATGTTGAACCTATTAACTTGCATATTTTATATGTGTATGAGCTACTGAGTTCCAGCAATCAATCATTAACAGGGTGATAACTGAGAAGTCCTATGATACATAAAATAATTCACAAACATTTTCCACTTTAATGTAACATTTGTCTTGAGCTATTCAATTGAAAAAAAATGGCAGAGGGAAAAATAAATAAATAAAAATATGTTTGAACAAGTGTGAATAGCCGTAAACTAATAAACTGTCAAAGCAACTTTGAACTCAGTTGTGTTTGGTAGCAACCCATCAGGATGCCGCACCTCATCAGTAATATTTACTCTTCCTACCTTGCTATTGTTCTCCAAATCCAGTGTTGTTTTTTCGCCTCAGTGTTGTACAGATTTAGCCCTGAACTCTGACTAAGCCGTAACAAACCTTTACTCTTCTTCTGTTGAGTCCAAGTATGTACAATCTTTTACTGATGTGTACATACTTGGACTCACTGAGATGGTCAAAATAAGATTTACCATGCCAGTGGTAATTTGACACTGACTGGTGTTAGAACTGACTGGTGTTTCAGTCTATTCATGACCTAATCCACCTTGAAAAAGCATCAGTGTTTTTGCAGTGTGATGCTGCCACCTCCTTGTTTTATTGTAGGATCTGGTTGGTGTTTTTTTGGGGGGGGTTTTGCCAAAGGTTGGGCAGGGAGTGCTTCAACTAAAAATATTAGCAGAAAGTTGAGTGGAAGGAAAAAGTACAGTAGAAAAAGATGGACAAGGCTAAATTGGATTCCATTGTAATTCAAACTGCAAAACGTAACTGGGGTTACGCGTTGTAAGAGTCTTCATTTTATTAAAAGCCATTTTGGCAAACTACTTGGTCAATTACCGACACTTTGTAGTTTGATACGTGTTAAAGTAATAGAATAATATTTAAATTGTTTACACAGACTGAAATTTGAAACCTGTTCCCTTCCCCTATTCCCGACTCGGTCCAAAAGTAGAGAAATGTTAGCGTGAAAGTGCATGCTCTTCAGAGTCTGACCTTCTGAATGCCTTCCCCTGCCTCTTCTCCCATCACTATTGCATGTGCTTTCTAACTATGGATGTGTGTGACCTTTCACACAGTGACACACTGTGCGCTCCCATAAAAAGCACCAAGCTGTTGGGGACACAAACAGAGGGCAGTGGCGTGTTGCTTTCTTGTGTCAAGAACAAAACACAGAAACAGCAGATGTTTCAGAAAAACCATTGAGCGACTGAAAGATTGTCGCTCTGTGCCTTTAAAAGCAATATGTTAGCAAAAGAGGTTTACTGTATGTCAGCAAACAGAATTTTAAAAAAAATGTGATAAAAGAAAATGCTAGAACTCAGAAAGCTTAGATTAGTCTAGATAATGATGTTACACAATGCTATACGAGTGGAACAGGTTTTACTTCCTGGACTTTTGGACTGAAATATTTATTCTAAAATTGAATGGGACAGATGGAGTCGGAGGCGTCACGCTGTAGTGAAGACACTGCGACCATCCAATAACCTTCAGCTCTTTGTTCAGGTGAATGTAACCAATAGGAAGCTAAAGCCATTCCCTTACCTGGTTCAGAACATGAGTATCAGAACTCTCTCCTCGTCAAAGTCTTCACTCCACCAGTTTCACTGTTGTTGTTTTTTCTTATATTTGCCACCCGCGTGTGTGTGTGTGTGCGCGAGACCCCCCCCTCCCGCTCTCCTTCTCACCCCAACACACACTCGAACTCGCACGCTCAGCTTCCGCGTCTCTGCTGCGCTTGACTGCCGGAGAGGCGTGGCTAACCGCGCGCGCATGCGCTCTACCGCCCTGACGCTTGCGTCATCTTTCCGTTCGAGAGCGGTTTCGAAACCGGGCAACCGTGTGTTTCATGGAGCTCTGTGATAGGAGGAGAGGCAGTGACGTAAGAAGCTCCGCCCTTCCTGGCTGTGCCCTCTTTTAAACACAGAGTCCTAGCGAAACAGAAGAGCTGGACTTCAACGTTTCTAGATCTTATTGTTCCTTTAAAAAAGCGAATAAATCGCGACGTCTGTGTGTCGGCTGCTCCTTTGTTATTGTGAGACTGCCTGAGTCTCACAATGATGATTAAAGTTGGTGGAGTTACTCCACTAAAATGACCAAACGTGATCGTCAAGTTTGGATTTCCCTCGAAATTCACCTTAAACAGAAATGTTCCTCAGAATGCCTCCCCCACAACGCCCAGTCCTCCGCACCTCTTTTCTGCCACAACAAAATCAAAAGGTGTGTCGCGTTGTCTTGGCATCATTTTAAACACAGTTTGATGTATTTAGACTGAAAACACTGCAGAAAAAAAAACTGCTGCAAAATGTGATGATACTCTTGTGAAATCAGGCCAAATTTCCTTCATCAACTCACACAGTACAAAAACAATAACTTGGTCCAAGTTATGAGACACGGATCCGCTTGCATGGAAAATGTGGTGCAAATCTGTGCACATTGTGAAGTTTTTAAGCCATGTTGTAGACAAATAATTGGCTACAGAAGATGAATTTTAAGTCAAAATTGAATATGCAAGTGAGTCTAAAAAGTATTTGTACTTCTGAGTTATTTTGTTGGAATTTACCTTCACCAATGTAGGTGAAAATGCCTCTAAAGAAAAAAAAATCTCAAAGAACAATCTGCATTTTAAATGAGCCCGCCACTAACTATCAGGGAATGCAATGAAACATATGATTGATCAAAATAGACAGCACCTACCTGGCTGAGCGAATGCAGAGATACAGTCAGTCTTGGTTACACAACTCCTGCACCGCTGCGATGTTTAACACGGCCGCGTCCTTGTGATGTTGCCGTCTGTGAAGAATGCACTCAGAGTTGTAGGTGCTGAACTTTGCCAGTCTAAATCTCTGTCATGTGACCACTGAAGGCTGAGCTGGAGGTTCGTGAAGTTTGTTTCCAACGGAGGGAGGAATAAGTGGGAGACAGGACGTGTGCGGAATAGTGAGTTCAGACACTGAATTGTCGGCGAAATCAACAAAAGGAAAAACAAACGCCTTTGTTGGATTTCTGAACGGATTTGACTTCTCTTCAGCTTTGGGACGTGTGAGTGGGCAGCCAAGCAGAAGTCAGCTCTGGACGGCTCTCGGTGCCCTCTGAGTGGGTGTCGCGGCGGGGTCACTCTGGCATTTGTTCAACACACATTCCACCTCAGATGATTGACCCCTGTGGGGTCATGATTTCACTGGATTTCATGTGATCAGTGCCCTGGCTCCCACCTTTGTGCTGGCTGGAACTCCATGTCCCCTTCCTGATGGAAAAACCACTGAATTCTTAGTTGACCCATGACCGCTGAAGAACTTAATGCAGAAACACTTTTTAATTACGCTTCAAAAACTATCGGGGTCAAAAACAACCTAAACAACCTAAATTAATTCAGATCTGACCATGATCTGAATTAATTTGATTTTATCCAACAAAATAGGATGTTGGGTTACTTTGGCACTTACAAATGAGTTAATGTCGCCAACACTAGGCTAAGGCTAATGTTATTATTGTCTGTGAAAAAAACTTGTTCTCTAGTTTGCATAAAAATTGTTATACAGCGTCTGTTTTACCGTCTTATCAGTTTCAGTAAAGTTTGATCAGTTGTTTCTTTTAGTTCGGCATCTGGGTTACAAAAAAAAAGAAAAGAGAAAAGAAAAAACAAAAAAAGATAGGCCAGTAGGTTTTATGTGACTCTCAGCACCTGTATAGGCATCTCAAAGTGGGCTGAGAGTCAAAGTGAATATTTATCCAGAACTATAATGCTCTGCCTTCTTTCTCCAAACCGCTTAAACAAATAAGTAGGTGTGTTTTTTTTTGGCACTGTTTGTTCTCTATGGGTACATCTGCAAGGTCAGCGTGTCAGCAGGAGGGCAGCTCGAGCTGGGAATTCACAGATTAAATTTCTCCCATCGGGATTTTCAACACTGAAAAAGATACGCAACACATTTGACCTTCAGCCTCCTTCTCTGCTTCAAGAGACCATTGGGGTTGGAGGACACAATCTTTCTGTTTTGCTCTACAAAGTGGTGGAGAGCATATTAAGGTATCAAAGTAATAGGAATATTTTGGTGTTAGGCTTGAAGTTTCAATACTGTACCATAGCTACATGTCAAGATTTGTCTGATTGCAGGTGCATCAACAAATAAACCAACAGGTTGTCACGTTTGGACATGTCTTATCTTCACAGGAAGCTCATACTAACTGAAAAGAAGAGAGCATTCCAGTCATGGTTGTGGGATTCCAGAAAATCCACCAAGGACATACTGATAATTAATAAACAGCGAGTCCTGGAATGGCATAGTCAAAGTTCAGATCTTGACCTCGATGAGACAAGCTTTACATTTCCATTCCATTCTGCTGCCTGGAAATTGATGTCATGTCAGTCAAGGGACTATCATAACACTCTTCAGTCATAAGCCTTTACAGATTTGTTGCAGGACTGACTGCTGCTGGACCCTCCCTGTCCACACCATCAACGTCTGAAGATACTTGAATATGGCTGATGGCAATTTCCTGTGGGATGAATTCAAAGAATCTGTCCTGACTGAGCAGAAATTATTTTCCTGTCATTGTTTGGTTCACTCTCGATTAGGAAACAACACGACATGATATTAAAAGCTTTCACAAAAACTCTTTGATTTTATTACAAAAACACGTTTCTGTACAAGTGGATGTAAAATGATTAGTGAGTATCGTCGACATAATAGTCCCTAGGCGTGTCGCCCGACCGGATGCTGGATGTGGAAACAGTTACAGTACAGGAAGATTTGGCTGCATAGCAACAGGACAGGAAGCTGGCTTTTTGCTTTTGTACCTAACAGAGTATTCTGAAGTCCAGACACGAGCATCATGTAAAAACGTTTAAACCTTAAAAAGATTTTCTTTTTCTTTGTTTTTTCTTTTTGTGGACAACTGCATAGACTAGAAGTAAAAGGAGCAACTGTTGCAAATCTCAGGTAGATTAAGTAGAAAGCAACCCTGGCAAATAAAGCACATCCGTTGTTGATAACGTTTCGAAGTAGTAACTGCCCTCCAATGGAAGGTCAGAGTATAAAACAGGCACAACACGTCACGTAACTCACCGTTTCTACCCAAACGACACACACCTGCCTTCTCCCGGGATTATTAGTGATCTTATAGAGAGCTTGTTACACGTTTCCTGGACACGGTTAACAACACAGAGCTGGGCTGAGCATTTCTAAATGGACGTTAGGTTAGACAAATCAAATGAAATATTTTAACTATTATTTTTGCTTAAAAAAAAAAAAAAGAAGCCTGTACTTTTGCAAAAGGAAATGATCTACAGCCCGTTTCTGTCCACTTCTCATCAAACACAGCTGGAGAACATCTTCATTTCTTCATCTTAATACCAAATGCCAAATTTGATTCGGAAAAGACAAAAAAACACATATATATATATGCAGCAGACAGACACAGAAAAGTGCATATTCATACGAACAATGTGCTAAAACAGAAACTCTTCCAGAAAAGCATTCAGGGTTATTCAGAAAGCAGTAGCTTGAAATGTTCACAGTAACGTTAAAAAGAAACACTTCCATCCACAGGCAGAACCATTCCTGAGAAAGTCATCTCTACGGATCTATTTCAGTGCACCGCTCGTCACGCTATCTCCAGTGTATAAAGCACAAAATGTAAAACCGTTGGAAGACACGTAAAAAAAAAAAAAAAGGTAGAAGACAAAATCACAACGTGGCCCTGCCAACAAGCATCGTCCTTATTTTATGAAAATTATTACGAAACTTAAGGACTGTCACATCGAGTGCTGTGAATAAGTGCTTTCCCCGTACTGATCCTTTTCTTTTTTTTCTTTTTTTTTACTTTTATGTCACTCTTAAAACGTTTCACATCAAGCAAAGTCAGATCTGAGACACATACAGATTGAAAAACACAAAGTTCTGCTTCCAAAGGACAATTTCATGTACGAAGAGTAAAAAGCTACCCAAATGTAACTGGCCGTATGTGAAAAAGCAATTGACCCCATTTTATTGAATCATTTTCACTAGTCGTTGCTGTCAGAATCAGTAGCTCACTTAAACGAAACCCAATCACGCAGGCATTTCTAAAGGTTGGTAGGGAAACATTTAGCTGGAAATAAGTGCAGCGGCAGCATATTGCTAAAACGTGAGACTTTCGCACTGGAAAATATAAACGTCAATACAGCGAGAAAAGCTCTTGTTGTAACGAGATATACAAGTCGAGATATCAGATCCGTTAAATCGAGTTTTATTTCTCGTCAAAATGATAAACTTTGTGGTTTATCATTGTTAAAATGACAAAGTTTCTCATTATGATGCCTGCTGTGTCTTTGTTCCAGTGAGATTCCGACTTTTGTCTACAGTTACACTGCAATCAAACCAAAATAGGTTTTCATTTAAACAAGAAAGGTCGTAACGGTGAAACAGCAACTGTGAGAGAGGAAAAACGATTTCAGGAGCTGCTTTTTTGCCACCTGGCTGGGTCAAACTGACCTCACACCCTCCCTGTCCTTGCGTGCGAAGCACAAAGTATGCTGTTTGGACAGATAAGAACAACAATTTGTTCTGAAGTGGAGCAGAAAGTCCAACACGCACTCAGTCTTAAGCGTTGCCAGGATCCTTACCTAAAATCAAGGGCGGTAATCTTATTGGTCAAAACTTTCGAACAGACATCAGTGACGGTGAGATTGTAAAAAAAAAAAAAAAAAAAAAAAAATAGTTTGATCTTTAGAATACAGTGAGATTTTGGGGGATTTTTGGTTTTGTACTGATGAAGCTGTAGAACGAATCCGTGGAGTGTGATAAATCTCCCGAACCCGTCGTGGCCGGCAGAAATTGAATTACGTCTCCGAGATTAGTGTATAATTACTTTCTTTCATACAGGACCAAGTTGGTGTCAGTAGCTTTTTCCCCAGTAGTTTCTTTTCCAAATAAAAGAAACACCCATTTTAACTGTATTTTGTCTGATTTGGTGAATCCGAGGATCTGCGATGAGTTTAATGCTCTGAAACACTCTGACGTGACAATAAACATCAGAAGTCTGTCAGGGCCAATTCATTTTTCACAGCAGTGCAGTTACGCAGTGATTTTGGTATGTTTACGTTTCATAATTAGTTTTTTGGAAACTTGAGAGGATCAGACAGCAAAACAGGCTTCCCACGTTGACCTCCGTAGTTTTACTCATTTTGTCGATTTGGCAAATCGCTGCGATGATCAGGCGCCGCGTGCCGAAGCTTACATTCACAAGCACGAAAGAGTGAAACTGAGCAAAAGCAGCTCTGAAAAGAGGAAGGCTCTGGCTACCATGCAGTTATTGCTCATGCAGAACTTTCTACTGTCTACGTAATCGGGTTAATGTATAAAATGGCAAAGTGGATAAAAAAGGTTTTCGCTTGTCCCCCCTCCGTCCTCTGCATCGTCTCCATGCAGATCCCGTACAGTCGCAGTCGACTGCGTGGTCCAGCATCACTTTTCGGGATCGCCTTTTCAAGATGACCGTTTTTGTTTTGTCGCTTTGCTCTTTTGCTCAAGACGGCGACTCGATGCTCCGATAGCGCTGCTTTGGTGGAGTGCTGCGGGCAGGGAACGAGAAGGTGGTCATGTGGGTGATCTCTCGGCTTCATCTGAAAAACGAAAGGCAGAGACGGTTACCTCGCCCTGTTATGTTACAAAAGAGAATGGTGAAACTCCAGAAGAGGCACAAAAACAACACACACAAAAAAAAAAACCCCTCCTGATTTCCTAACCTGAGGGTGAGGGGGAGTTGTCTTCCCCCGCTGAGACAAACTGCAGCTCAGAGCCCAGAGCTGCTATGGAGCTCCGAGGACGGATACACCGGTCACCTGAGAAACTCCGGCGGAGTAATGCCTGGAGGCCAGAAATGGTAAACAGGTTAGCAGAGCTGTGGCAGTAATTGCAGTAGTCAGGGAAAGTGTTGGATATCTTACCTAACACTCTCGCTGGACACTAATAAGGACACAGGGAGACGGCTAAATTTTCTTATGCAATCATCCAATTGAACGGAGAACTCTGCCCAGAGACATCCCGTTATCTCTGTCTCCGGACCAGTTCTAACGTGCTTCTCCGCAACTGCATATTTTATTACATTGAGGCGTAGCTTAATTACAAACATTTGCATAGAAGGAGTGGCAAACACAATACACATTCTCAAGGTACTGTCTTTGCATCTCCTGAGGTTACAGGAGTTGTTTGTTGTCTCTCTGGACCATAAAACTAGAGTTTCTTGGGACATCTAGCCTTTGATCCACTCTCCTGCTAGGTGTCAACTCTTTCCCCCTGGTTGGCATCTGTTGTCCCTTTGTCCTCCTGTCAGGGCAATGGTGACTGCAGGCATCCTGCTCCGTTCCCGGGATTCTCTGGTTCAGTTCCCGTCCCCCTCTGGGGTCGTAAAGTTCAGTTCCCGAGATTCTGGGTTATGTGCAAACCACCCATTCTTCCTACCAGGCTAACTGTCACCCTGGCCGTCCGTCTCCAATGTGACAAACTCATTGCTTCCTTTAAAGATAATAGAAACACAGATCCCAGGGGCAAACAAAGGATTCTCAACCCTTATAGTCTCCTAATCTTGAATATTTATATTTGTATTTATCTAAAAACCTAACAGAAAGTTTTTTGTTTTTTTTTACTGTTTTACAGCTAAACACTAAATTTGTTTTCATTTTTGATTTGAGATACCGGCAACTTTTCTACATTGACATTGAGCAGCAAAAGCCTTTTCACTGACTGCATCTCCCAGAATGCTGTGCGGTTCTGGATGAGTTCAGTGAATATTCTACGTGTCGATTAATTGAATATTCTGCCAGATGTATTATCCAGAGTCTATCTATTAATATGTTGTTAATATGTTGTCCAGGCCCGATCTAGAAACAGAGCCGGTAGAAGCCGTAATGTTTTGTTTGTTTGTTTTGTTTTTGTGTCGTCATTGGGTACGGAACCGCGGCGATCGGGCTGGAAGCTTGCCTTGCGCGTCATGGGGCTGGTGGGCGCCGAGGCGCTGCTGTAGAGGCTGAGGCTGGAGTTGGACCGGCTCACAGTCAGACCCTTGGCGGTGCTTCCTGTCGGTGACAAGTACTTCTCTTTGATCTTCAGGTTGGTTCGATCTTTGACTGTTGATGAGAGGAAATGAGAATTTCACTAAATTCTGCAACCTCCATCACTTCGTATTCATAACGTCCATTAAAACTGTGCCAGTGTTCAAATTGACTTCGTGTGAGCTATTTAGGATCATATGATTTATTTGCTTGTCATTATATATATGGTGTAATAATCTGTTTATATAAACTTAGAGGAAGTTATGAAGAAAATGCCAAGGCAACACATTTTTAACTATAACTTCTAAACATAAAAAAAAAAAAAAAAACACTTCTGCATAAGTTCAGTCATCATTAGATGGATTTAATATTGCATTTTGTTTCCAGGCAGCAGGCAGACCTCTGCACGGGTCATTCTTAACCAGGAACTCATCGAGCGCCGTCCAGCCTCCTCCGACCCGAACCATCAACGTGCTCCGCAGGATCCGGACCATCCGCAGCTGCTGGGAGTCTCCAAACTGCAACAAAACGCACAGGGAACATGCGGCACATAACAGTTACCATAGCGACACAAAGCAGGGCAGATGATACAACCCAGTCATTTTAAAAGCTAATGCTGTTTTTTTTTTTTTTTTTTTTTTTTTTTTTTATTTACAACCAAATTTTTATTTATTGTATTTTTATTAGGATGTTTATGCGTTTAACTAACTTTGTCTTGAGCAGTGTAAGCCAAAATAATATTTTCTTTTCATTTCTTATTAATATTTTGATGATCTGTATGCAAAATACAAATTAGTACTTTATTTTTCACATTTATGCCTATTTTATTAGTGCCAAAGTAAACTAATGCCCGTTGATTTTGACATATAAAATAATAATAATAATAATAATAATAATAATAATAATAATAAGCAGAAGATGAACAAATTAATTTTTTCATTTTGTCATTGGTTGACTGCATACATAAATTTGCGTAGAAAATGCTACTGACCACCTTTTCTTACACAAACATCACATAAATGCAGTGAAGTTTTGTTACTGTAACCAGACGAAAAACATGGAAAGGTCCAGGGGGTGTGAATACTTTCTGTAAATCACATTTTACAGCAAGGGAACCTTCAAACTTCATGTCTTGTGGAAATTGTGTTAAAAAAGCTCTGATTGGTCACACAGACCGTATCGATCAATTGCTGTGCGTCAACAAAAAGGACTCACCCTGTATCTGTTGGCACTTATTTGTTCCACCTGGAATCTCTTGGGGCAGTTGCACTGTGACACCTGGCGACTCACCTGTGGAGGGAAAAAGAAAACCCATGTCAGCGACAGCAAATACCCAGCTTCACACTGGAGCTATGATGCGCCTTCTGCGTTTACCTCTTCGTTAATTTGATCTGCGTCCAGGGTTTTCCTGTAGGGGTCTCTGCTAGGATGGAGCGCGCTCACAAACTCATAGTAGTCAATGAAACCGTCGTTGTTCAAGTCGAAAATGTTTGCCACTGCGTTCATCTCTAGAGAGTTGGTCGGAAATTCTACAGTTACGACGTGGGACACAGAAAGACATGTGCACCTTTAAGAATCAGGGCTGAAGTCACCAATTGGAGGGTGAGCAAGAAAAAAAAAAAAAAAACAGGCATGAGAATTTTACTGGAGGCAAGGACATAGTCGGTGAACTCCTTCTGGCTGATCCGCCCGTCCTGGTCCCGGTCGATGCTTCGGAACACGTCTAGGATCCGGGACTTCAGATGACTAATCCACTGAATGTAACGCTTTCGCCAGACGTTGAAGTCAAAGTTGGCAAATTCCTCCATCTGAGGAGATAAACAAAAGCACAAAGCGACCCTTACGCAAATTGTTCCCGAGAAAACAACTCGTACTCGAGCAAATATCTTTTATCCGTGTTTTCAAAAGACAGTGCAAGGACCTCTCTGAGCATCTGCTGGTGTTGTTCCAAGCGGTTCTGTCTCGCCATGGCCACTTGCCAAAGTTTCTGCCACTGCCGGACCAGCTGAATGAGCTGGGGAGTCTGAGGGTCGAGGTGCTCTAAGGGAACCGGTACGACAGGCGGCAGCTTCATAGTGCTTCTCCTCTCTGTACATCAAAACGTATGATACATGCATTTGCACTTGACGCTCGCGTGTGTTCACTGACTGCACGTAATCTCTAGAGCTCTCTTACTCGCAAACGGCCGCTTGGTGGGGGAACCTCGATGCTTAGGAAGGCTTTTGTGTTTGCAAGACTTCGTGGCATGTTCGATCTCTGGGAGCTTTTTCTTCATCTCCCCCATGAACACCTGCCGAGAGCAAATGAAAATCTCGTCACATAGCGACACGTGTGTGTCGTGATGCGACACCGGGTGAGTTTGCGTCCTGGGCAGAGTGCAGAGGAGAGACGGGTTGTACCATGTGCTGCTCAATAAGTTCTTGGTTCTGCTCTGTTGTCTCAGACAGAGGCTCTTCCTCTCTGAGGATGAGAGACTCCTCCGCTGATGAGATCCAATCCAAAAGTCTCTGGACTTCTTCTTTCTCTTCTTCCAGTGCTGCCAAGCTGGCCTGGATCTTCTGACCTTGCTGCTGGGCCCATGTCTGAACCTAACTCCCAAAACAGGTAACGACAGCATTTCCTAAAGGTCAGCTCACATTTACCGTGACTGACGTTTTGGATAAATAACCGCCTTAAAACAATTAACCTCTCATCGGTGGATCTGTAGTTTTTATTGTGGCACGAAGACACTCACCTCCTCATAGCGAGTCTTAGTGACGCTGATCCAAGATTTCAGGGTTATTATGGAGTCGGGGTGACAAGAGGCCAGAATCTCCTCACCCAGATTCTGGATGTTCTCCAGTTCCACCGCTTGAGCGTGCAAGATACGTAGTGACTCCTGTGCGGGAAAAGAGAACTGATTCTTTGCACTAGTTTTTTTCAACACCGAAAGCTTTTACGATGAAACGTCTAACACAAGCTGCTACTAGCTGTTCTCACGCATTAATGTGGAGAGAAAAACAGTCCGCTCTGATTTTCATTCGCCACCTGGCTTCTCTGACCTTGAGCTTATCAACAATTGCGTATTCAGCAGCAGACTCCCTGGAGCAAATGAGATGGGAAGAGAAATGTTTCCTCCCGGGAAGGCTGCGATATCTCGTTGCACTGACCTCGTGTTGCTTCTGGAAGGCAAGCAAACTGCTCTCCTCCTCTGGTATGACGCCGTATTTCAGGACCCTCTCTGCTTCTGTGAGCCTCTCCATGAAAGAGTGAACGAGACCGTCAAACTTCTCGGCCTTTCGGAGACAAAAGGAGCACACGCACATTCAGGGAAGTCAGACTGTCATACTGAAATCCCCAGGCGCAGTTATTGCTAATCATAAGTTATTGCTAATCAGAAGTGCGTTTTCAAACGAGTTTCCAAAACATAGTTCGCTTTCGGCGTGACAGAAATCCCAATACGAGAGTGAATCTGACGTAGCACCAAGCAGGGCGAAGCCAAGGCAGTTTGTACCTGCTGCAGAGCCGCCTCCAGCCTGTCCTGTTTGCTCACTGACAGCCTGCACACGGCGTCCCAGCGGCCCTCCAGCTCCTCCATCTGCTCCTGCAGCCAGTGAGCGTCGGCGGTGCTGCTCCGGGTCAGGTCCCTCACGGAGCGCTTCAGGGTCCGGATGCAGCCGGCTCGCTTTCCCAACTCCTTCTGGAAGGCCTGACAGACAGAACGAAACAACCTCCGACTTGATTCCCCAGAAGACCGGATTAGTGAATATCATGTGGCAAATATGGAAATGCAATTGATTTCCAACTTGGATTTAAATTGTAGGCTGACTTGAATATTCTAAGGAAAAAGAAAATCTTAATTTTTTATTTTTTTTTTTTTAAGCAGAATTAATAAGTACCTTATGCTTGTCTATGAGATTGGTGACCATGTCTTTGTCTCCACCAACAGGGACATCCTCAGCCAGATGGGGCTCTGCTCTGTACAACCAGTCACTGAGCGCGTGCAGAGCATCGGTGAATCTTCCCGAGAACAGCAGGGCTTCCTCCAGTTTATGTTGTCTTAAAAACAGAAATCACAACAAGAGTTTTGTTTGGGTTTTTTATTTTGGTATCAGCAGGTAGAAGTATGATGCTGTCCTGTTTCGGTTTTCATACCTCTCGATAGACTTGCCGCCGATGGTGTCCCATGTGTCCCTGAGTTCAGCCAGCAGGTTTTCCAGATGCTGCCTGTCGTGGCCACTTTGTGCTTTCTCGTGCAGGCCGCGGCCGCTCTTCAACGTGGCGTCGTAGATGGGCCTTTTTGATCTCAGCAGTTTTTGAAACTCCTGCGTATCGACGGAAAGGAAAACAAGAGATCAGATAAGTTCACGTGATGCATTTCTTTTAAACTACAACCATTCTATTTCCTTCGGCTTGAGACATGAACTGTTTTTATGAGATGTCAGAGAACATTCTTCAGCTGTATGGATCTAAGAGTGCACAGCACCGCCCCTCCCCCACCTGTTGCTGCGTACATCTGGTCAGCTGGCTGAAAGATGGCAAACTGAGCTCTTTTATAACGCTTTTTACACAATTTGCCAAGTTGTTAACAAGTAATACCACAGCACGTATTAGCTTTTTAGAGGCCCACTGCTCTACCGCAAACAAGAACAATGAAGCACCTGAATAGCAGAAGTCGTGACTTGTGTTTTCCGTTTGAAGGTTTTTGCTGGACAAAAATTGCCCCAGATGTTATTGCAATAAACAACAATGTTGTTGTTTTGAGACCATTTTCAAGTAATGCATAATAATGCAATTAAACATTCTTGCAAAGATCAACAAACTTTAAATTCTAATGAACATTTAACACCGGAACTGGAAGTGTTACCATGTGATTGATTGATTGATTGATTTACTACTTATTGCGACAGGCCTGCTTGTGTTTACTATTTTCTTGTGAGATTTATCATCGAATCATGTGCTTCCTCAAGTTATTCAATATGTAACTTAATTCACAGTTGGAACAATCGTTGTTTTTGTTTTTTTTTGCTTTCAATGGAGTTGTTTAGTTCCTGTTTTATATTTATTTGTTACCCTCTGCTCGTACCTTCTGCTCTACGAGTTGCTGCTTTATCTCCTCGTGGGACGCTCCGATCTCCTTATGCGTGTCCAACGTTTGTTCGACCTCGGTCATCCAGTCCACAAGGAGGCGCCACGATTCAGTAAACTGAAAATAACAGAAAAAAAGGGATGAATGCATCCCAGTCTCTTTCTAAGTGTCTATTTTTTTTTTCATGTGTTCGTGTTCTTTTCACATCTTCTGTTACCTGCTTGATGTGTTTCTTGACGTCCTCCAGCGTCCTGCCTCTCTCTGACGTTCGCTGCAGGAGCTTCTTGTGCCGATCCTGAACCGTCAGTATCAAATTATGGACGACGTCGCAGTCTTCCTTCCTGCTCAGCTCCGTCAGCCTGCATCCCGTGTTCTCCACCGACGTCTTCTTCTCGCTGTAGCCGTTGACCTCGTCCAGCAGGATCTGTCCCCGCAAAGCACACGCTTTTAGTCCAAACACACGTCCTCGAAAAGAGCAACGAAAACCTAAGCGCGACGTATTTGGTAAAAGCGACCTTATGTTCTTGAAGCTGTGTGGAGATTGTGTCCAGAATGAAACTTGGAGCAGGGAGATCCTTAAGAGACTCTTCGCACTCGCTCATCTTTTTTAGCAGTTCTTGGACGCTGCTGTGAAACTCTTTGGCCAGACTCAGTCCCTCCGTCAGCTTAGCCTGCATGCAAAGAATTGCTCTTCAGTGAAAGCGCAGTCGAGCACCAATGTGCCTGATAAAACAGCTTCGAAAAATAATTTTCCTCGACATGACATTTCATTGGATTAATTACTTTCCGCTCCTGGACTTTGTTGTAAACAGACGTCCACTTTTGTTCGAGTATCGATAAGCTGTGCTCGGTGCTGGACCCCCGCACAAGGTCCCCTCGCTCCAGCATCCCGTGAATGGCATTCCTCACATTTGTGTAGGCTTGAACTTTAGACTCCATCTCATTACACAGCTCCTGTTGGGACGGGAAACAATTTTAAAAATTCAAGAAAAAAAATCTTTGCATTGACAAGAGCAACCGCTCCCCTTTCTCCCCAGCCCCCCCACACACCACACCTCCTCTTGCATTTATAAATACTGTAATGAGCGTTACCAAATGCGCATTAAGCCTTTCACTTGCAGAGTCTGGCATGCCCCAGGTGGTTTTAGAAGAGGACAGCCTCAGGTCTGTGTTTTCCAGCCACTGAATGAGATCCTGGATCTCCATGGTAACATCTTGCACCTGTAATAAAACAGGTCATACTTTAAAGGAGAAAACAAGTAAATCAGTTTATGTCCACAAACTTGTGATTGTCTGTGATTGTAGCTCCGTTCATGCAGTGAAAATTATATATATAAGTAAATTAAAAAATTGCAGAAAGTTGGTTCAATAGTGGCATTCAGCTCGCCTGCAAAAAAAAAAGATTTTTTTTTTTTAATTAAATGTTGCATTACCAACAATGGCCACCAGAGGGAATCGGACTATCGTTACCTGACTCAGTCTGTTTTCTAGTTCCAGCTGCCTGCGCTCAGTCTCACAGCGGACAAACTCCCAACTTTCATTCACTTCCTCCAACTGAGCCTGCAGACCGTGCGTGTTGTCCCCCGACCCGGCCTCCAGCAGCTTCCTGCCAGCCTGGTTGAGAGACTCAATGGTGCGAACGTGAGACATGACATCATTACGCAACACCTTTGAAAAACAAAACAAAAAGAAGGCCAAAAGAGATGAGAAACTTGATCTCAAGATGTTATTATTATTGTTTTTTTTAATATTCAAAAGTCTATCACAGACCTTATGCTTCGCCAGCTCTATTTCACAGGTCTGCAGGTCCATGCTGATTGGCTGGTTGCCATGCAGTTGCTCGGCGGTTCTGGAAAGCCACGTGTGCAGCTCGTCCAGCGTGTTTTGAAACTGGCCCAGACCCAGCAGAGCACACTCTAACTGATGCTGAACACAGAACATGGACAGAAAATGTTCACGCAATTATTGATCATAATGACTTTAAACCAAACATACATTCACAAAGTACCTCACAACATACAGCTTGCTAACACGGGGTTGTTCTGCAAGATGTCAGAAACATCCCTGATTCATTTGAACGTTTAGCACAGAATGGATCTGTGTTTTGTGAAGATTGCGTCAAATTCTGACCCTCAATTCTGAATCTCATCACTGAAGTCCACTCATTGGATCAGGCGACATTTTTCCAATGACGTTATCCAATTTGGGGGATTCTGTATTAACTGTAGCCTCAGTTTCAGGTTTTGTAGACACAACAAGATTTGACGTGTCGCACATTCAGAGATGGTTGTAATGCAATTACGTCAACTACAGAATATTCATACAGCGCCTTCATAGATGAAAAGAAACCCTTAAAAAACAACAAGAGTTTACAATACCAATGGCAACATAAAAATAAAAGCAAAAGCATGACATTAAAGAGGTATTTTTGACCAAATAGCAGCCAATATTTTTTTTTCTTTTCGGCACTGTTATGTGTGATCTTAGTCGTAACCTAAAGCTCCTCACACTCTGTTTGAACAGCGGCAATAACAACAGTGAATGGTTATATTATTATGTAGTGCTGAAAGCATTAAGGTACTGTTATGTGATTGGTTGAGTCAGTATTTGTGTAAACAAGCAATTGAACAAGGCGTCCCCGATAAAGTTGTTTGAAGGTGTATGAGTTTCACAGAAAAGTCAGCTATCTACTGCAAAATCCCATTATTTGGAAAAAATATATATATAATCAAGTAATATTTTAGTCAATAATGAAAATGAACATTTCTCGATTAAACGGTTCCCACCTGTCTGTTCACTGCCTCAGACTCCAGGCTGTCCCATCTCTGTCTGAAGTCGCACAGCGGAGAGAATGAGCCCGGACGCTCCGAGCCCGGAGACAACCGGCACACAAAGCGGTGGTTCAGGCTCTCCATCTCAATCTTCTTCTGGTACAGCTCTCGCTTAAATTCCTGGGGCGGATGACAAAAGGTTAAAACGTGGGAAGAACATTCGGTTGTTTCATGTTTGGTTCATGTATGAACTCACCTTCAGATCGCATAGCTGCTCTTTGACAGCTTCCAGGTCAGTTCCCACTGCAAACTCCTCTGCACATCTCAACTCCGCTGACTTTAACCACTCAAACAGGCCCTGTTAGTGATACAGTCTTTGACTTATGTTACTTCAAAACTTTAAACAAGTTCATTCACCTGCACTTGAAGATGGAGGACGCCATCTTGTTTGACATCAAAGCTCTGTGTATTGTATTCCAACACTGACCTGCATTGTATCCTGATAATGAAGCGCCATCTGCAAGGAGTCCTCCAGCTTCTTGTGAGAGTCGCTCCAAAGTTTGCTTAAATTGTTCCATGTGCAATAAAGCTTTTGGACAAAATAAATAAAGGGTTTCATTTAACTCTTAAACAGGGTTAGGAAAGGTTTCTACTGAATAAAGTCTTCTTACCTCATCCATGCTCTTTGTGATGTCTGGTTTCTCGGTATCGCCACACGCTACCATCAGGTCCATTCCGAGAACACCGAGAGTGTCCAGGTCTCCTTGCAAGCTGTCTATATCCTCCCTGAGCACCTTGAAGGCGAGAAAATTGTCACCTTATATTTTCCAACAGTGAAGCTTTTGTCGTTTAAACGGTTTCGCGACAGACCTGCACGCTTCCGAGGCTTTGTCTGATTCTTTCGGAGTCTGTCAGAGAGTCGTTGAGATCCAAAATGGCCTGCTGCGTATCGTTAAGGGCACTCGTCATATCGCTGACGTCGCTCCAGTACTTCAAGGCGAGATCCAGAAGCTTCAGCAACCAGCTCTCCCTCTCCTGAGCCTGCTTGTAAGTCTCATCCCACATCTGGGACAGGCTGGACACTTGACCCTGAATTGCTAAAAAAGCAACAGATACCGCCAAGGCGTTACTCGTTGCACGACAATAAAGCGCTCTGGGATTGTTGTGTCTGAGAAGAGAGTTACTTGTGCCAATTGAATCGTCCCCTGCCGCCTGAGTGTTTGCCAGCAGTTCGTCTGCCTGGCCTTTCACACTGTTGAGACCCAGCTCCAGCTTGGACAGCTCAGTCAGGGTTTGCTTGTTATCTTGGAGCTGTTCCTGGATCCTCGGGGTGAGACCTTGCAGAGAGTTGGGCGTCTGGATGCGACTGCGCAGACGGTCGAGACTCTCTCTGATGAGGGTCATCCTCTCATTCAGCTACACGATTGAAAGCAGACGTGAAGCTGCGTCCTTGTGGAAAAACTCCCAAAGGGTCAGACAGAAAGCCTTCTTACCTGTGTGAATCGGGGTAGGGACTCCTCGAGGAGGCCGGCCGTTTCTCGGACGCGTTCTCTGATGGCATTGTGTTGCTCCTCGGCCGCCGTCGCCGTCAGAGAGAACCGCTCACCCTGAACGGGGTTCAGCTCTGACAAGCGCTTGGCGAGGACGCACAGGCGCACAATCAGCGGTCGGTGTTCTGCTATCGACTCTCTGAGACCCTTTGCAAAGCAAGAAAAAAAAAGGTTTGATAACAGTCCGGCAAGCTTATTTTTCTTTGCACATAGAATAAACGGATTTAAACGAATCTCTAAAATAGGAAGAAACTGAGGAGAAAACACATACGGCCTCATTTTCAGTCAGAGCAAAACTGCGATTATTGTACATCAGGGTAACCGATACCCTGTAATTAAGTAGATTACATCAATGAATTGGGCTTTGGTAAATCGGCTCATTTGACCAACGAAAGGTGTCGGCATCCTAGGCATAAAAGGACTTCTTTGTAGACCAGGACTATTCAAATGTGCAGGTCTCTTCTACCTGTAAGAGGTCCTGTTGTTCCCGGAATGCTTCATAGTTAATTGTGCTCAGGGAGAGCTGGCCAATAAGCTCCCGGGTTTCGTCCAGCCAAGGCGACACCTCGGTCAGGCCCTCGGAGAACTGGGCCAGAAGCGACTGGGCGTGCTCCAGCTGCAGGACCACATGGGCGTTGGTGGCTGAGGTGGTGTTGCAGTGTTCCTGTAAGGCTTCCAGAGGCGTCTGAATGGAGATTGAACGATGTTTATCGACACTTTCTAATGAAACAGTGATGTATTTAGTAATCCATGTAAAAAAAAAAAAAATATATATATATATATATATATATATATATATATCATCATGAAATGAAGTCGCGGTTTTACCTGAAGATCTCCAGCTGCTCCTTCGTCACTGTAAGTCATCAAGATTTCAGCGATCTTGACCATCTTCTCAATGTTGAATTTGTGCTGAAGGATTTCTACTGCTAAAATCTAAATCAAATGAAATACTTTGCTTTATTTTAAACACAATTCTTAAACATTCTCTGTGTACTCGGTTTGACCAAATGCATTTATTCGATGAGTTGCCCGTTGTTCCGACCTTCTGTTCGTTGAGTTGCTCTGCTATGATCTTTGGGTCCAGGTTAATTGTCTTCAGCTTTTCGAGATTGTGTGCGGTGTCTTTGAACCACGCCATCTCCTTCACCACGGCCTGTTCCAACTGGAAAACACAACCAGATGTTGGCGTATCAGTCGCATCATTGACTTTAAAAATGTAGAAGAGCTTTTTTTGGAATTACTTCAAATACACGCAAAAAGAATTGAATTACAGAATCCCACGATAAAGTAGACATCAATACCTATTTCAATTATTGTAGAAGTGCTTGATTGTGGTTAAGAAATAATTCAGAAGAAATTATTTCCATCAGATCGATGGTGCCGGGTTGCAAAGCAACGAGAAATTCGAGAAGTACGTGAAAAGAATAGCCTGCTGAATTCCTGGGTTAAAATATTATGCCCTTAAATTATTTCATCACGCCTTTGTTGTGCCGCGTGACGTGTACAGACGCTCACTGATTGAAAACAGCGGTGCTCCTGTATCCAAATACTTCTTGTGTAGATTCCAGTGCTCGTCAATGGAAAACTCACCCTCTGTTTCTCAGCCGCACATAGTACTGCATCTCCCACGTGCGTCTGTGCTCCTGCTGCCGCCAGCAGCTCCCTCTCGATGCGGCCCAGCCACAGGTGGAGGTCCTCCTGGCTTGAAGTGCAGCGGCTGGAGGCTTCCAGGGCCTGCTCCAGCCTCTGCAGCACATCCATGCTGCTCAGGTTTAGCACAGAGCAACGGATACGCAATGCATCCATCTTCTCCTGCACCTGCTGGGCTTCCTCCACTGAAATGGGAGTAAAATCACAGAGCATGGGCGAATGATAATTAGCTAATGTTTGTGGTTAACTGCATAATAGGCTTACATGTGTTAACAGCTCAGTACATTTAGGGATTATACAGAGACCTTGCTTAAATTCAAGGCAAACATCGGAATGGGAACGAAAGGGAACCGGTGAGAATGTGTAATTGTTGTCGGCACAAGAGGAGATGGTGTAGTATTTGAGAAATTTAATTCATGGGTTTTTACGCTTAATCATTTATCAGCTTTTGGCAAAATGTTTCAGGAAATAGACGTGGCGTGGCAGCTGTAAGAATGAAAATTTTGTCAGCGGCCAGAAAATATGAGCAGATCAGTCTGAGGTGACTTAAAGGCAATGCTAATTCTAAGAACCTCTCGTTACACTCAAGGTATGCTGAAAAACATCTACGTATGAATGATATCTCAACCCCTGTGACAGACTTGCTGCAGCAGTGGATTCCACTCTTGAAACTTCAGAAACTTGAGCTGCGATTTGCACAAATTTAGACAATAATAGACTGGAAAAACCTTGCCCGATCCAGTGGATCTTGTTTCAGCAGCCACTTCCATTGTACAGTTCTAAATGGAATATAATTTAGTGTAAACAATACTACAGCCTTGGAGATTTGGGGACTAAAGCATTTATCTGGGAGTAGCTTTAAAGGTGGGGCAATGCTCTTCTGCATCCAAACAACCAGAATCCCTCTGAGGCACCTTTTCTTTTTAACGTTTTCTGGAAGACGAATGGCTGAAAGGACAGACGGCGGACAGGTGGATGGATGGACTTTAACAAAATTTGTTCAAAAGCATAAGTTCCCAGAGATTAAATAATATCACGGTGTGCAGTACATCTTACCTGAAACTGCTTCCTTTAAAACTTGACCTGACGTCTTTACTTTTCCAAGTTCAGCCATTTGGACTTGAATCTCTTCAAAAATAGCCTAAAAAACGATTAGCATTTCTGAGTTAGCTTTACTGCTGTACTGAAAACACATAATCATAATGTTGAACATCTATTTTGCTGTTTTCAGAGATACACCTATGACCGCTGACAGTTGATTAAACCACAGCATTGTGGCTAATGAGTTCACATGGTGGGTCACTCACCTTGGCCTTCTCTGTGGCGTCCGACAGATGCAGCATCACTCTCTCAGCGTTTCTCAGCTCAGCCAGCGTCTGCTCTACAGAAATGAACCACTGCTGCAGGCTGTCCACTTCTTCCTGGAACTGCTGGGCTTTGGGCAGGATGAGCTCCAGACATTCCCTCCTACCAATGGTTTGACAATCAATCAGTGAGGTGTCCGTAGAACGATGCGGCACAAATGAAGTGGCGCATTATCAATAAAAGTGTCGGACCTTTTCTCTGCCTCCAGCTGCAGGGCCTCCCACTTCTGTTGAAGAGTGGCGAGCTTGAGCTTTGCCCGCTCCCCCTCTTCTCCCGGGTGGGCCTCCGCCAGCCGAGGACCCTCGACCATCACGGAGTCCATGCTGCGCCTCCGGTCTGTCAGGAGGCGCAGCAGGAGCTGTGAAACCACAAAATATCTCCGGTTTTAAACAAACGTCTTTATTCACAACATTAAAAGCTTCCAAATATTATCGTGCAGAAGTCACATTTGCAATTTGACGCCTAAGAAGAAACACCAGGGATTCACACCTATTAAAACCCTACACTTTCTGCCTCTTTTCCATTAGATACGCTGAGTTTTGTCTCATGTTTCAAGCTTGCATTGTCCGGACTGGTTTCATCCCCTCTAAAGAGGACATGTTTCTCATAGCCCACAGACATTTTTACCAAGACTAACTGCAACTCACTGTTGCGTAGAAGCTCATTGTTTCATCACTAAACAGATCAGGGGTTATCTCACAAAGGAAACCCTCCCATACTTTAATCGTTCATTTTTATTTTACTTGTTTCAGAATATCAGAAACATTTCTTGAAAAAGAAAGTAGGCAAAGTAGTGCTCTGAATGCCAAACCTTCTGTTCTTGAAGTTGCGCCTTCACCACTTTGACCTCGGAGGATGGAGGTTTCTGATTGGCTGTGAGCTCCCCTATCTCACCGACCCATGTAACCAAAGCATCCAGATTCTGAAGGAACATTTCAAAATTTGTGGAAGCAAATAACAGAGACTTAGTTCCCTATGAGAATGCAAATAATCATAGTTTAGGTAGATGTCAAACCAAGTAGGTCATGAGTTTAATTATTGACAATCCAAGAGTTTAAGACTTACCTGCCACCTGTCCACACTAAAATCTTGGTCTGAAGTGGACTGCCCATCGCTCTGGAGCTGCAAAATAAAGCAAGTCCACGTGACGTTTCAGTTTATAAAACATTACCACTGAAACGGAATGACACAGCGACAGCCACAAGCTACTGCTCTAAATAGAGAGATGACAGCAGGAAACTCAAGCTGAAAGGGTGATGGAAAGAAAGGAAAGGCTGAAATGACAGACAGGTACAAATTGTCAAGTTTGAAAAGCAGCGTCTCAACCTCAGCAAGCTCCTCTGCCACTCCGTTCAGGACTCTAACGGTTCTGGTGACTATGGGGTTGCCTCCTTTATCTCCTGCCGGATACTCCGTCACCTCCACGATCTCAGTCACGGTCGTCTCTGTCACCTCGGTGACTTCGGTCACCTCCCGTGATGCGAGAGTCTTCCATGACCAGGGGCTTCCTTCTCTAGAGTCTCTCCTCTGGAAGCTGGCCCTCCGTTCTGCAGCCGTCAAGTCGTTGTGAGCAAGGGGAGATCTAGCGAAGTCCGGAGGCAACGTCCTCCTCGTTAGTGTCCCATTTCGGGACGTTTTGATTGAAGATGGGCTGCTATGCCAGGCATTTTCCAGTGTACTGCTACTTCTGATTGTGGAGGCAGGGGAACTCTGGAGGGGTTTGTCTGAGATAGGCGTTTGAGCACCCTCTTCCCTCTTTTGGTCAAATTTATCAACCTCGATTTCTTTTTCCACCACTTTTTCCTTGTTTCCATTCTCTCCGAGTTTCTTCCTGGAGCCCTCGTCCCTTTTGACCACCCCATCTTGTTCGGGGGGCGGCCACTCCTTTCGTCGTTGGTAGCACTCCTTCAGGAAGCCTTCATCAGTCCTAACATGCTTGGATTTCTGGCCCAGACAACTGGGCCTGCTGATGAGATTACCCATAATCCTTCAGCCCACAGGCTATTGAGGCAATAGGTGAAGTCAGGCCCCTTGGCCATTCATGCAGATGATCCTTCAGCTACCTACAATAAAACAAGGTTGCTCAGCATTGGTCATTCTGTACGTACAATGCTTTGCAAAAGCATTCATACCCCATGAAACATTTGCATATTCGGACATGTTACAATACAAAGTTTTCTGTGGGGATTTTATGTCAAAGACAAAAAAAATCCCACCACTTCAATAATTGTGGGAAAAGAAGTCATGGTTTTAACTTCTTTTTTTTTTTTTCTTTTTTTTTTACAAACAAACATTCTTAAAGCATTGGATACGAGAACGTGAACCTCCTCTCTGAACTTTAAAAGTTTTTCCTTCAAGATTGTCTTGTATTGAGCTTCATCCACATATACATGAACTCTGACAAAAAATCACGTTGAATCCGGGATTCAACGTGAGGAGGACGTTTTCTGGGTTTTAGGCTCCACCGTCTTTTCGGTAGGCCAGAAATGTAGTGTAGTTTTGTCTGCCTAGATGGACTTTCATGCCTTCCTTTCCAAACTGTCTTCTCGACACACGATGGACTGAATATACATTGGTTTTCTAATAATACTGACCACTTTAACTGCTTTTTATGCCAGAGCCACGTTCACTCAGTCACGGTCACAAACAAGCACACAGTCAAACACTAATAAGCAATTCGGTGGGTAACCTGGGTGATAACTATCTTGCCCAGGGGCAAGTCGACATGCGGTGGGAGGAAGCTGGAATCCAGCCAGTCAGTTTATTTAGAATGAGACCAAATCGTAACAAATATTGTCTTAAAGCACTTTACTGCATGATACCCACCCAAATGTACCTATGTAGTGGTCCATCAAATAAAATCTAATTAAAACTGAAGTCTGCGGTTCTAACGTGGCAAAATGTGAAAAAGCTTAAGATGTCAGAGTACTTTTGCAATGTAATGTTTATTAAATACTTTCCTATAATAAAATGCATTTTTATCACTATAATCCACTCCTTTAAAAACAATGTTTGCAAAATCTCAAAGCTTTCATGTAATAAAGTTTGCTCCCAGGATCGCCCTGGTCTAAGCACTGAAAGACAAGAGAGAACTAAAAACGCTTCGCGGCCTTGATTTTCCCTCTGCCGTTTCCTGTTTGCCGCCTGCGCATTCTCCCGGCTATCTCGCATCAACAACTGAAAAAAAAAAACCCTGCTCTTGAGAATGGCCGTGACTGCCTTGCGGAGGATCGCAGTGTTGAAGCTGGCACAGACAAAGCAATGGCAACCAGCCAACGCTTTCTGTAACTCAACTTGGATCGGCACTGGGAAACCCCGTGGGGATCGGGTGAAATATGACAGCCGTAAAAACATCCCCTCCTTTCTTTATGGGACGAGAAGTGGATGGGTGCTTTCGCTGCCAGCTTCTTATTTGGCTAATATTTGTATGATTCTGCAAACACTCTGCTGAAGACACTGTTTGCTGTTCCCTCACCTTTGTGCCTTTATTGTTTTGACAGAGGTTAAAGGTTAGTGCAATTATCCCGACAAAGACCGTCTGAGGTGAGCCCATCAGGAGATCACAGGGAGGGTTTCTGCTTAAGCAAGGTTCTCCCTCTGAGACGAGGTTACACTGCTCAATTCAGAACTATATAGGTCAGCCGAAGACATGACTGGTGACTAATGATCTGGTTGGGGGTTGTTGGGAGGGGGTCGTCTAAAAGGAAATTAGAATATTAGCTTTCAAGACGTCCTTAGATTCCTATTTTTTGCTGTGTGGATATATGTGGTGGTCATGGTGAATGCCTCGACAATAAGTAATTACAGGCCGATACCCGACTTACCATTTTTGGCAAAGACCTTTGAAAAGGCAAGTTTGATTAAAAAAAAATCTCAGCTCTTCAGTGCGCACACCGTTAATGCAGCATTCAAGGCTTGAAACAACCTATGTCTTGACGTCCATCTGGAACTGATGTCTTGGTCTAACGGGATTTATACAGTTGATGATAACATGCTGATTGATAAACTGGAAATGTGGCTTGGAATCCTGTGATGTGCCAACTTATGGTTTAGATCTTTTGGTCCCAAAAGATGCTCGGTTTGATTAGCAAGGTTCAGTGGGGCTAAAGAATGAAAGCATTCAGGAAAATTAGGTGTGGTTATAAAACCAATAAGCTGACTTCTTGACACTACTTGAATAAATAACCAAAACAAGACACCAGATGTGCAGCTTGTGGTTTCGTTTTTAGTGGGATGAATTATTGTAAAGGTGTCTTTTCTGTCTTTTGTAAAAATCCAATCAGGCACCTGCAGCTCATCCAAATGCTGCTGCCAGAGCACTGACCACCACCAGGAAAATGGACCATATCAAGCAAATCCTTAAGTCACTGAACTAGCTCCTTGTTTGTAAAAGGATATATGGCAAAAAGAAACTCGATGGTCAGAAACAGTTGTTTCTTAAAGCAAGTTTATTGAACCTTTCCTGCAAAGTCAAAATATTATTTTATCAACCCAGTCGCAAATTTCTTAGCTGTAGCTAAAGTGAGGCTTTTATTTGAGTTATTCCTCACGTCTTGCTTCCATTGCCGTTTACTTCGCCTTTTTTCATGTTTTCCCAATAAAGAACTGGAATTTTTTTCTGTACTAAAGTGCTACAAATAAACTCGTCTTGCCCGCCTCGCCTCGCCTCGCGGGGAAATGAAATCGTGCTGAATCTGCAGAACAACAACAACAGCAACAAAGAAATTACGCTGAGAAAATCTCACCCAAGAACATTTCAACCTGACCTTTTTCAATCAGTCAAACACATTAAAGTGCTTTTTTTTTCGTTGTTGTTGTTGTGAGGCGAGAATTTCAAGATGACCTACTTTGATACGATGACTCGGATGTGCATTGGTAATTGCCTGCATTACGCCCGTCTCTGCTGAGCAGATGATGCCGTCCCGGGGCGCACAGGGGAGCAGCGCAGTCGGATCAGACAAAAGCCTCAGCCTCAAGATCAATGATTACTTAGTTAGCTCAGATCCCCACCCAGCAGTCTCCTGAGGAGAGAAGCGGATGTCAGGCTGCGTCCCACATGGGTCACCAGCTCATCAGAGCGGGTGTGCAACGTCTGGTTACTGCGCCACACGTGTGGTCGTCTGCTAAATCACTCATTTACTCTTTGGTGAGAACACAATTCGTATTAGGATGTACTGACTGTTTAATCGTGCGAGGAACGCTGGGATGCTGTTGTAACTGTGCTTACTTCCACTGTCCCGTACAATGAAAGGACCTCAGAGGCGGTAAAAAGGAAGGCTTGTTCAATCACAATACGGCATATCCAGTGACAACTGTATGACCTACATTTGTTCAATGAAAACAAGACAAACGCCCTCATTAAGTCTCGAGCCTGATTCTGAAATGTTCCTCACCTTCTAGATAACGACGTCAGAAAGCGAATGAAGGAACCCATTTCAGTGGTTCCATCATATAACACATGACCAAACCATTCCATCACTTAACCTGCAGAGAAACGGCCCTCTATTAGGTTTCTCTGCTTTCAGCTTTGATTTATGACTGCGGTCCATTAAGGAATTAACGAGGTTAAGGCCAACATTATGAGGGGTTTCTCCAAAAGCGTAACAAGATAAAATTGAAAACAATGTTAGTTGTAAATGCAGATTAAATGAGCAGCGTGTTTCGGTTGTACGTTCATTTCGCCCAGAGGAGATCATTTGGCCGAACAATGATGGGTGTCTGTGTGATCCCTAATGTCTTGCGTGCTTCCAATTGAGTCAGTCTAATGGCTCAAAAACATAAAAATGTTGGATTTGCAGCCAGACGCAGAACAATGACAGCAGAAAGGCCCGTAATGTTGTCAAGCAGCTGCCTGTTGGTTTTCTCTTAAGGGAGGTCTTGAAGTAGTAATCACTGGAGTGGTCCCTAATCAAAGACGGCAGCTGTGCATTTTCCCATGAGACTCATAACATTAAAGGTGGACATATAGTGGAAGGTCAGGTGATCCATTCAAAGAGCACCGTAAAAATCACATCTTAGATTGCCTCAATGAAATTACTGTGTTGTTCTTTTGTTAGTTTTTTACAGGTTTGTGGGCAAAATGAAAACCTCATTAAACACAATTGGCAACACAAACTGTTGAACATGAAGCAGCAAATGAATTCAAAATACTCACAACTTGAATGTCCCACTCACACATAAGTGGCTACAAATGGAAGAAGTGAGTCTTCAGGTGAAATACTTTATGCAGTTGAGATAAAGTGTTGAAGTCAAGACTTACTTTTCCTTAATTTAACAGACCGATAAAGCCTGGAGCAGAAATCTCTCTCTGTGTCGGACCTGGGTGCATTTTTGGGCGGTTCGGAAAACCCACGTGAAATTAACACTTCACACAAAACGCAGAGTCGAGGAATCCGGCCGGCCCTCAGTCACCATTCAAAAGGGTGAGAGAGACTCAGAGAGAGAGAGAGAGAGAGAAGAAAACGTCTTTGTTTGAGCATCCTTTGAACGACCTCCGAGCCCCAACATCCCAAACCGAAGCTTCCTCAAACACGTCCGCGCGCATGCTCCCCTCCGTCAGGTCCCACTCGGTAAACCACGCTCGACGTACAAACGCACGTTCCAAACACACATCGCACTTGCCCCGATAAACTCCTGCTTTTCCCGTTGCCCACAGTCACAGACAAACAATGTCCTCCTCCCCTCTCTCTCTCTCTTTCTCTCTCTCTCTCTCTCTGTTTCCCCCCCCCACCAAACCCCGCTCCGTGCTCCCCTCCCCTCCTTTCACTTCACTTCTCCTCCCACCAGCTCTCCCTGCTCCTCTCCCTTTCTTCTTTGTTGTGGGAGCCGCGATAGAGGAATTCCTTCCCCTGTTCGAGCCGCCGTTTGGGACAGGGCACCCAGAAGGAGACAATGCACGGCTGAACTCCCACAGCTCCTGGCCAAAGAGAAGTTTGTTGTTGTTGTTGTTGTTTTTTTTCTTCTTTTTACAAAGAGGTTAATTGTACCCGGTGCCATTCTCACCCAGAGCTGCTGCTCAGGTTGCTCCTGCACCAGCCGGAGAGGCAGCAAAGTGAACCTCTTTACCTTCTCAAGGTTTTTTTTTTTGGGGGGGGGGGGTTTCCCCCTCCCTAACTCTACTCCCGTCCACACCCCAGTTCCCATCCAACAAAAGCCCCTCCACTGTGTCTGACTGAGGCTCAGAAGCTCCACGCTGCTTTTTTGCTTGAAAAATGGGATTGGGTGGGTGGATGGGGTGGGGTGGGGTGCAGGGAGAGTTTTCTAAAGACCCCCGAGGTCGTCCTCAAAACATTCACGTTAAGTGACAGCTGCTTCAGCCCTTTCCTTCTCTTGATGGCGAGGGAGAGAGATACAGGCTACCCCAAAAAAAAAAATAAAAAAAAATTAAATAAATAAAAAAAAAAATGGACCCACACCCACCCTGCAAACACCCAGTCATGAATTCTTCCCCACTCCCCCCTTTGCCACCTTGCAGTCTCCCATTCAGAGCCAGTTCAACAGCCAGTCTCCACAGCAGCAACAAGCGGCGACTAATTACTGTAAAACATCTCAGATTACTTTTCAACTCACTGCTAGCCGTTGCAACCCAAGCCTTCAAAAGAACAGGATGAAGAAAGGCTGGGAGCAAGCACCGACTGGAGAGAATGAGACGATAATTCAGTGCTTTCTATGGAGTTGGCATCACGAACCAAAGGCAGGACCCCTGTGGGGGAAACTCTTATCATGCCAGTTAAAGGAGTAACAATATTTGCCTTATAGATGTCATGCCCTAAGCAGAGTGGGTACCAACACTTTCAAACAACCTTAACGTCACAGTTTTTAGCGTTTGTGTTGAATTATTTTCAGTTTTCTGCATCATCAATTTGTAGGATTCAGTTGAAATATCTCTGTTGGACGCTTGCAGAGCTCAGCACCCCGATATATACGGATTTCTCGTCTTATCCCCTTTATTCCTTCTTCTGTCTTTCTCCAGTCAACCATTTAATTCACCTATTGACACACCCACCAACTGCCTGCACTCAAACAGTGAACACTAGTTGTTTACCCCCATTCTGTATGTCCATAAAACAGGCACCGGGATGCAGAAACACAGCTTTATAAAATAAATCTCAGTTTTGGTTTTCATTCCCAGCCTGGATGACCAAACAGTACGTTTTATGTTTTTATATTTTTGCAGACTGCGCCTCCCTCCCTGCATGTAGGCCTCTCTCCGTGTCTATGTATGACGTCATGCAACTCACAGTCAACACCGCTTCCTTTAGTGTAAAGTGCCTGCCATGTTACATGTGGAAGGGAGGTGTGCTTTCGGCGTGTCGATGCTAACGTCGTTTGTGTCAGTCAGACACGGATGCAGACTCCCGGTTTACTTGGTTTGGGTCACATGATCTTATATAGTGCACCACTGTTAGCATATAATCTCCTGCAGCATGATGCTCGTGTAACAAGAACCAAACAGTGTGCTCCAATGAATTATTTTGTGTGAGGCTCGTCTTATTTTTGTTGTTGTTGTTGTTGTTGTTTGCGACCGAAAAACGTCCACAGTCCTCCTATCAGAAGTAGGACAACAGAGACATTTGAGCAAAAACTGCTTCTTCCAACATTTCCTACCTTGTATTTTTCCAAAGTCACAAGGTAATTGCTAAATATTAGCTCAAATAGCTAAGTATTAGCTTTTTAAAATAAAAAATACACCTATTATATTTACATTTGAATTAATATATATCAGCTATGTATAGCTAATAAGCTGATATAGCTTAGATTTCAAGCTATAATAGCCCAAAATAATATTAGCAGATTTAAGACTATATCAGCTGAAAATATCTTTGCAGGATGCATCAGCTAACAAGTGAATCCCCTGACAAGAGCTCCGAAAGATACAGGCCCCCCCCGAGTCAGTGGAGTTGCTTTCGGGTAACTTGAAAGGCTCATGTCTGCAGCCACTTAATGAGAAAAAGTACAAATTAAAAAAATTAGGCCAACGTTCCCTGTTTGCCCATTCTTCATGTGAGGGAAGCTGGCAGCGGTGAGGCAGCGCTCTGCCAGGAAAGCATTGCTGCGCAGCCATGACACATGGTCTCTGTTTTAAGCGTCCTACAGGCCTCCTCTGCTCTAATCGAATTTGTTGCCAAAAATCTCATCTCAGCTTCACGCAGTCGGTCTGAAAATTGAAAGCGGGCTTCCGAATTAATTCAAAGTAGCGTCCGCTGGGACCCAAAATCTGATCACAAATGATTCATTTTACCCCCCATGCTTCCTCCACCTCACTCTCCATCTCTCTCTTTGCTGCCTTCGGCATGAATAAGACCTCAGCAGCTCCGACACTGAACATGGTAATTAGCCCTCTTCAGGAGTAATGAAAGAAGAGGAGGAGTCCTCCCTTTTTTTAGGGTCAAACCAGAGGCACCATTCAGCAGGCACACCATCATTTATCACCGGGAGAGGCTGCCTCCGTGAAGAGCCAGTGAAAGGCTGATGGGGCTTCCCCACTGGGCTCCTCTGTACCCCCTTCGCTGCCCGGATACTGGAAATCCTGGCCGTGGATGAAAGGAGGGGGGAACGAAAGAGTTTAACCTACATCGTCGGCTCTGCATTTTTGTGTTCAACCCGTCCCAGAAAAGAAGGATTTAAAGCCGCAAATCTGTGTTGTCCAGAGAACGGGACAGGCATGGGGGGGGGAAAAAAACAAAAACCGGAGGGCCCCATTCCAACAAAATGGGTGAATAAAACAAATCCTCAGGGTGAGAATTTAACCACAAAACGCAAATTTACTTTCCCCATAAATTTGCGTCACCTCAGTGGAATTTGTTGGTCATTTCTTAAGTTTCGAAAACAGTTCCCCCGATCCGCCGGGGAACTGTCCGGGAACAGGGCCGCCGCTTGTTAGCTGTCAAAGATGGAGGCAGCCGGATAAAAGCATGCGATACGTCGGTCCACACCCAGGATCTGTTTGGTGATTTGTGTTTACACAGCCGATTCAGGACGCAGAATGTGCCATAGAATCGCAAAAGGGGTTTTTATGAGGAACCTCATCACCAGGGAGGGGAAGGAAGCAGAATGAACTTGTCAGGAAATGTCATTTTTACTTTTCATCGGCCTCATCCTGTAGCAGAGCCTTGGAAGAGGATTTAGATCCCAGAAAATGTTCCCCTTTTTTTCTGTTATAACGAAAGCCTCAAATGTATTTAGGGGGGATTTTATGGGATAGACTTAGGGTTATGTTCATTTTGGAGCTGATTTGAAAAGAGCATCTTCTGCTGTGTTTCCCACATGACTAGTGGAAAACTTTAAACAGGACGTCCTTTTGTAAAAAAAAAAAAAAAAACTAACTAAAAGTCATTAATCGTTTTCATTACTCTTCACAATTATGTTCAACTTTATACAGGTATATCTATATGAAGTCCCAAGTTCAATTAAAAAATAACTATTTAAAGAGGAATTCTTTAAATAGTGTATACATATTTATATATACAGGGGTTTCCAGATTGCCAGTTGGACACATCGGATGGTTTTAATCTCACCCAATACTTCCCATCTATTACCAGTCTATATCATTTTAAGAATGGATTTACTGCGATATTAATATAACTTATTTTTTAAATACTATTGGAATTTTGATGATGCCCTACCAGCTAATTTTCTCTACAGTCTGACATACATCGTGTTCCAAATTATTATGCAAATTGAATTTAAGTGTCATAAAGATCAAATTTTTTTGTTGTGCCATTACTTTTATAGATGGTATTGTGTGTCAGGGCTCTTTGAATCACTATAATTAATTTCCGAGAGCTCGGCTGATTAGTTTGTCTGGTGAGCTCAATTAAAGGCAATCTACTTAAGAAGGATGTTCCACATTATTAAGCAGGCCACAGGTTTCAAGCAACAAGGGAAAGAGAAAGAATCTCTGCTGACGAAAATCATCAGGTCGTGCAGATTAATTTTCAAACAGATTTGTTCACCGATGCCTGCTGTGCAACCCTGGATGGTCCAGATGGACGCAGCAGCCACCACATCCCAACACGGCTGTGACGTCAGCAAGGAGGTGATGGAGTCATTTTTTGGACTGAAATCATGGGGAGAGAGAGAGAGAGAGAGAGAGAGAGAGAGAGAGAGAGAGCTGGTCGGGCCCTTCAGAGTGTGAAAATGTAAGCATATGGACTTTCTGGCTGATCACGTTCTTTCTTTAAATCTGATAAAATATCACTTGCATAATAATTCGGAACACGGTGTATTCAAGGTGCTCGTCTTGCTCTCGCTCGACACGTTCCAGCTCTGAGCTCACGTTTGTCTCACGGTTTGTGGGAAAGCAGTGGAAACCATAGCAGGTGTGTGACTCTCCTGTGAGTCGCAGCGAGGTCTGTGGGTCTGCCGAGGGATGTCGTCATTCACGCAAGCTAACGAGCCCCTGTGGCTCAGACTGTGACCACCAGAGCTGCAGACTCATCACATAACCATGACAAAGGTCTGTGCATGGATGCAGCATAATAGAGACGGTACAGATAAGGAGGCAATGACTGTATTTCACACTTTCACTGCGGCTCTTCAAAACCTTTCACAGAAAATGTCACCATCTTGATTCTCACAGCGTTCAACACAGTAGATACTGAGCAGCGTTGGACGTCAGGTGTGGGACAATATGTCAAACCACGTGATCACAAGCCTGGTCATAAATCTTAAGAGATCTGAAATCCTCAAAGACAAGACACACAATCACTGCATCGTTCCAATCTACAAAATAAAGCATCTGGGAACTGCTGCACTACCTACAGGTGTCCACAAGGGGACTTTTTTGTTTTGTTTCTCTAACTCACTACTTTGGTGTGAATGCTGGGAAAAAAGTTCAAAGTGTTTTATTTTTGCATGAACATTCACACAAACATATTTTTAGAGGACCCCAAATATATTCTTTTAGGAAAAAAGAAAAAACAAGTTACAATTTCTCCCTCCCATCTTTTATGAAAATCCTGACGTGTTTCCCCAAGCTCGAACCTGACCTATGACCTCAAACACGTCGATGGCGACAATGGCAGACTGCGCTTGTGATTGTGCCGCGGAAAATGTTCCGCAAAGTTCTACAAAAGACTCCACTTGCTCGTTGTCGTGGGCTGCTCTTGCTTTCTTTTTGTCTTCACCTCTAACCCGGTGTCCTTTTCCTTCCACTTTACAATTATACTACGTCTCAATAAAGGCATTTGTAAGGTACATATTAAAAAAAGGGTAGGAATACTTTTCGCTTTCTTTTTTTTTGAGACAACAGTATTAACTCAGTTTCTGGTAACTACGGTAACACAGCTCGCCGCAGCGACAAATATAATGTTGCCGTTGCCACCGTGGCTGCTCGCTCAGAATGCCACTGAGGTGTTTACCGACAGCATAATGGCCGCCCCCAGCTGTGACGAGCCTCCACACACAGCGGCCACAAATGACTGATACCGAAATGCGTTTGCGACCAATAAATACCTACGCAGTCAAATCTGAGGAGTTTCACTGAAAAGATCCGGCTCTTTTTTTTTTTGCCCTCTAGCCTCTTTCTCTCCTCTGTGTCTGATGTCTTTTCAGTGTGCTCGATCATGTGTGCGGAGGCCCTCCAGTGCCAGGCGCTTCTCCGGCCTGGCTGTGCAGGCCCGGCACAATGGAGCCCGATTCCTCCGTCCCTTCCCCCCCGCCGCCCCCCCAGCCCCCTCTGGGCTAAAGAAGTCTCCCTGCAGGAGCGGAGGAGGAACACCACAGAGCACTCATGAGCGTAAATTTTCACATTCTCTTCGCCGTTGTTTCAGCGGACAGTTGAAAATGAAAAATGTTGTCGCCGGGGGCAACGCCGCTGTAGGCCAGTGACTTTGCTTCCCAGAAATGTTTCATTCCAAACGAATCCCATAAAATGGAGGTGAAAATGAACAAAAACTAACCTAGAGTACATTATGAAATACGTAAATTAAAAATAAAAATAAAAATATTGAAGGACTGGACACAATAGCTGGCTTTTGACAACTAGATGTCTGGTGAAAGGGAGTTTCTACCGTAACTAATGTAGGCGCAACTGACCCTTGAGTCCAGAGTGGGCAGCATCTTCTCCATGCTGTTGAGCCACTGCCTCACTGCTCTGATCTGACCCCTGAACTCACACTGCCATTGGCTCAAATCCTCAGCGTCCGTCCTGAAACGGGAGAGAAGACGCAGGGTAAACAAAGAAATTAAAACATTTGTACTCAAATCAGCGAAAAGCCCTCATTTGGTAGGAATTTGTTCTCTCTGGTTGATGGATTGCTGAACTCTCTCCTTTCACTCGGTTTGCGCCTCCAGCAAATGCCGACACGACGATCTACAAAACTGAAACATTCAGCAGTCGTCACAGGCTGTTGGGTTCTGCTGAATCCAAGCGCTTTCCAAAACGTTTCATCCGACGTGTCCGTTCGAAGTCGACAGACGTTTTCGCTGTTTCGAGTTGAGAAGACGACAGAAGGACATTTTCAGAGGAGCGTACCAGGTTTTCTGATCCTGGGATGTTGGCGATCCAGTCAAAGCGATCCCCTCGTCCTGAAACAAACAATGTGGAAAGTACAGTGCACTGCAAAGGTCACACCATAACCACAAACTGTTCCTATTGGGATTTTATGTGCCAGACTGACACAAAGTAGTGGATAATAGTGAACTGGAAGAAAGCTGATGCAATTTTTCTTATATTCATTGGGAATTCGATCTTGCATTTGTATTCGCTCACACTTCACCACCACTTCCCAGCCAGTACTTTGTAGACACACTTGTTGCATTTTTGTTTTTTGGAGTCTTTGGAGTACGCCTCTTGTAAATCTAGACACTGATTTTACTTTTTTTTTTTTACCTGTTCTTCCTTGCGAGATAGCTCAACCTCTGTCAGAGGATAGAGAACTTATAAACCAACTTATAAACTGGTTTATAAGTTTTCCTAAAGGCTTGCAACTGAAATTAGGCCTGAACTTTTCAACACATTAATCTGCATACATATAAACCATCCCGCTGGAGCTCTTGCTGCATAGTTAGAGTTGTTGTCCTGCTGGAAGGTGCAGGACAACAACCTATAACAGGATTTATTTTCTCCACATGCTGTGCATCATCTTGAACGTTGCATGCGTTTCGTTTTGGACACCGTTTCGTCAAGACCAGACTTGGTGAAGCACACCAAGCCCTGTTGACAGACTCTTTCACTGGAGCTGTGGGTCTCAGCAGCTCCTCCAGAGTCACCACAGGCCTCTTGGCGTCTTCTCTAACACGCTCTTTTCTCAGCCTCTCATCAGGAAGCCACGATACAAACATTTCCGGCACAAAGTGGCCGACTCTCAAGGTTCACGGAGAAGGACTAAGACCTGAAGAGGTGAAGACTCCAACGACAATCGGACGACCCCGATGAGGCCCACAACCCCAAACACACTGGTCTCCTGATGATCTGGCTTTCTAGTACTGCTCTTTATTAAGACTCAGAGGCCTTCTCTGAACAGTTGCATTTATATTGAAATCACAGATGGACTCTGTTCACAGAACAAGGCGACTTCCGAAGGAGGCGCGTTTTTATTTAGGACCGCGAGTAAAAGACACTCTACAATTCAGATGTTTATTTGAAATGTAAAGCAAGCATGTACTTCCTGCAGGGTATATACCTCACCTGTTGCCCAAAGACTGCTGGAGACGAGCATCGACCCTCTGTAACCGTGCAAGAATGAGCCGGTATGGACAACAGCTGCACTGATGGATAGATTTGTGCATAAAGTCTCAATTAAAGAGATTGGTAGCTTTTGGCTGAAATGGGTATTTCTTATAACGCCGGTGGTAACTGCGCTCCGTTTGTGTCGGCACTACTGTTCGACACTGTGTCGAACTTCGTTTCATGCCAAAGTTTGGGGGTTGGGGTCATGATTCTCCTTGCTCTTACCTCCCTGGCAGCTCCTGGGAGGGAAGCGGCTGCGTCGGAGTAGTCAAGGGAGCTGAGAGAAGAATTCAGTGAGGCAAATTCCCCGTTGCTTCTGGCGACAGGCTCCTCCATCAAACCAGGGGGCTAATGTTGGCAAAGAGACCAGAAAATGTTTCCACCACAGACGCTGGCTTATGTGTTTCTAAATATTTCTTAGCTAATTATTAAACTGTCAAAATGTCGCTGTTTTAAGGCAAATCATTTTTTTTTTATAATGAAAATGCAGGTACACTTTTTTGTTGGCTCATGTCTATATTAACAGTAGAGAAGGGGTCACAATAAACACAGCTGTTACTTCTTTTAAAAGGAGCCTCATGCTGCCCTCTTGTGGTCATTAGCTGATTTTCCAGTTCAACCGGTTCAAGTCACTGGCGAGCCGTCGAGATTATCACTGAATGGACTGCGAACCTGGCTTATTTCATCAGAAATTTCTTATTAAAATTGGAGATTATATGTGTTTAGAATTTGAACATGAGTCAAGTGTTGCAGTGAGATTTCATGCATGTGCTCTGGGAGTCGCCCGGCTGGCAGGTGGCCCTCAGCAGCTGCATATTATTTTCATGCTGACAAGTAAAGAGATGGTCCACAACTGAAAAAAAAAAAAAAAAAACCAGAACCTTAAAATATCTTTAATTTACCACAACGAATATAGGGAAGTTTTAAAAATGTGCACGTTTTTCCACATTCCTTCAGAGCTTGCTTCTTCCATTTTCCTTTCTTTGAGGAAGACGCTGGTGGGACAGACGGGCTCCAAGAAGTGCAGCTCTGGTTTGGATTATTCCAGATGATTAGAAATGTGTGCATATCTGCTTGTAGTGAAAGTTTTACAGCCAGGCAACTGAAACAAATGCTGAAAAGCACTGGTTTACGTCAGCTACTGACATGTTATATTTAAACTGCTTAAGTGGTGGAGGGGCCTAAAGGTTCTATTCTATTTTTCAGACTTCATTATATTCAAAGTATAGACCTGCACAGGTCTTAAGACATTAAATATACTTTACTGAAAGGTCCATAGAGAAGGCTTAATTATTTATGTTTATTAAACTATATTTCAAATGGTATGTTTTTGTATCCTATAGAATTGATGTTCACTCAAATGAAATCCGCTGACACTGACACTTTTCAAGCTTTCTTCACATTAACATTTAGGCGATCGTCAACGGGAAATACCGGCAAATATTTTCCTTCTGATGCATGAATGACGAGAGGTCCTGTTTGCATATTTATTTACAGCACAGTTATCTTCAAATACATCAAAAATTCATCGTTTTCGTTAAAGCAGCATTTGCCCCCAGAAAGCAGAATCAGCCTGTGATGCTAAAGTTAAGTGGATTTAAAAAAAAAAACAAAAAAAAAAAAAAAAAGAAGTTTACGCTTGACAAAATGTTTCCTCTTAATCTCAGCAAAGTTAATAAAACATGCAAGGCACTTTATGACAACAAAAACATGTTGAAAACAATGTAAAATGATGCAAAACAGAAATGCATGGTATGGAAAAAAAAAAAAAAACCCTCACCAAAAACAAAAACAAGAAGCAGTCTTTTCAGGTTGCTGTTGTAAAAACGTCAGCTAACAGGAGTGAATCTGAAAGAAATGCATACATTCATGCTAGTGAAATTATTGACACTTTTGGTTTAACTGGATTTATAATAAATCAATCAACGTAAGTGTGATCAAAGCCAAAAATGTGCTTTTATTTCGCTGAAGTGTCTCAATTATCAAGTCTGTTGGTGCAGATTGTGTTATGGGAGGGGGTATTTATTTCAATATATCCTAGAAAAAAAAAATCACTATTATCATTCAAGTAAGAATAACATGCCAAAGGCACACAACTAGAGAATGTTTGTGGAAAAATGGCATCCCAAGATGAAGCTCGCTCAGTCTCAGTTTCCCTCGAATGTGACACATGATGGTGGAAGGAAGTGGATCTGGGAACAAATAAAATCACTATGAAAGATGAGCAAAATAAACCAAACCATGCTGCAAATAAAAGAAAAAAAAAAAAAAAGAAACAGAAAAAACACTTTTGGGTTTTTGTTTTTTTCCAGGCATGAATGCGAATAATGTCTGGTGAAACTGCTGAGCGTTTTACCTGTTTGTCTGTGCGAGGGCGACACTGACGCACGTTTCCGTCAAAGACAGGCGAGGTGCGCACTCTGGTCAACTGAGTATCCATGCTAACGCTTTGGAATCTGACTGATTGATCCATCTATCGGAAAAGGAGAGGTCGAAGAACAAAACGTTCTGTTAGGAGTCTAAGAGGTTGAGGAGGCGCAATTTACAGTTGTGGCCCATGAGACGGGATGGCAAATGAGAGAAGAAGGCTTTGAGATGCGTTCCAAATCAATGAAGGGAAACAAAGTCATGAAAATAAAGAACAATGAACGAAAAAAAAATAAAATCAACTTACAAAAGTCAAAATCAGGCAGCTCTGTGAAGGGGTGCAGGATTGAGAGTGACATCATCTTGGGATTTAGCTGGAACACTTGACTGATGTTCAATTTGAGATACCCCCAATTTAGAGTTTGCACAACAAAGAAATGCACTCATCCACTTATTAAAAAATGCTAAACGTAATGACAGCGTGAAACTCGTGTCACAATGAACGATTACAACAGTTTTCAGTAATGTCTTCCAATAGTGTTTTCATTTTGTAGTGTTTTACCACTATAACTGGTGTTGTCATTTACTGGGTACAGTGTACACATGGAGAGAGAAAAGGACAATACGAATATCATTACACACTCTATACAAACATTTCGACGTTTCAAAGGCATCCATACATTTTTAGATAAAAACCATTAAAACTGTGTTGACATTCAATTTGTCATTACTACCAGTCATAAAGTTGTAAAACAAACAAAAAAAATCCACTAAATGACTAACAGCTTTAAAAAGAGAAGAAAAAAAAAGAATATTGGAAAAATAGTTTTGTTTGGTATGCATACAATATATATTAGTCTTAGAAAGCACTAGTGTACATCTATTGAACACTTGTAAAAAAAACAAAAAAACAAAACAAAAAAAAAAAACAAAGCATAGTCACTTAAAAGCAGCAGAAATGTCATGCTTTGAATTTTTGACTTGTTAATCTGTATTAAATGATTTTGATTTTCTGGATTTTTTGGTGATGCATGACTACACCTTCATAAGAGAGGCACCTGTTGATACTGCTACTGTTAAAAAAAAATTATATATATAGAAAAAAAAAAAGATCCATAGCTGAGGCAATGTTAATTTGACCACATGCAATTATGAATAAATAAATTATACTTTTGTTTCACTACTGTAACTATTTTTTCCTGTTAGAAATGCATCTATAAAGTGCATTAGTACTATTGGTTCTTAATCAAAAGGTGTTAGGAACAGCAGTAGCTAATCAGTATCTGCGGCTGTAGCTGGATGTAGATGTGAAGGAGGAGGATGAGAAGTTCATGCTGCTGAACCCTGAGCCAGCATCAAAGCTGCCTCTCCTGGATCCAGATCGGGATCCGGTTCTTGAGCCGGTCCGAGAGCCATATGCAGATCCAGAGCCACTGGCATTGTAGGGACTGTAGAGGCCTTTGCTTGATTGCGAGGAGGCCTCCAGAAGCCTTAAGCCACTTCCCTCCTCCACCATGCTTCTGTCCATGGCATCTTTGAATGAGATTTTCAACTTGGTTTTTGGGCACGTCAGATATTTTGAATAGGCACTGACATCTCTCAGTTTTTGAGCAGTACGAGCATCGATTGTTCCTTTTCTGATGGACTCATCCAGAGACACTCGGCCTGTGACATCAGGCTCAATAAGTCCACCTGTCAAATATTGAACCTCAAGGAAACGCTGACCAGCCTCATAATACAGCCAGCCTTTCTTCAGAGCTTGGGAAGCTGACATCTTCACCTTAGTTCTGGGGTCTTCAAATCCATTAAAAGCTTTCTGTGCCAGGTTGAGACGATCAACCATAACCTTATCGACCAAGCCTTTGTCTGTAGCTTCGGTAACTGACAACTTTTCCCCACTTGCAGGGTCAATAATTCCTCCTGTGCAGGCTTGGGCCTCAAGTAGCCTTTGGCCCGTTATGTTGTCCACCAAGTTTCTATGGATTGCTTCAGTGATAGACACTTTCTCCAATGTGTCTATGTCCAATATTCCTGCTACAGGTCCTGTCTCTTCAGATGGGTCATTCCATATCACTGCAGGTGGTTTAATGGATGGTATGGGGCTCATGGAAGTGGAGTAACTGGAACCAGTTGTGGAGCCAAATGAGGATGAGCGTGAACGGAAGCCTCCCATACCTCCAGAAAGCATGTCAGCAAACTCTGTAATGGACAGGTTCCCAGCTCTGTATGTATCTAGAGAATTCTGGTCAATGTATCCGCGTGAAATTGCATCATCAATGTCATACTGCCTGCCTGACCTTCTGTCAATGATTATGGATTTGACAGAGCCATCAGAAGAGGTCATTGTGATTTCCTCCCATTCACACTCCTGTTCCGAAAGCTCCATGTAAGTTTGGTGGTCAATGAGTCCTTTGCGGTAGGCCTCATATACAGACATTTCTTTGCCTGTCTCTGGGTCTACAATGACTATTCTGCGTTTACGGACAGATTATTTTGGAGGAGGTCTTTCTTTCTCGCTTCTTTTCTTTCAGTAGCAGAAGAACCAGGCCAGTGTCAGGATCAGTAATACACCTCTCCATAAGTTGGAGGTAGGTTAGATTCTCTTCAGTATTGGGATCAAAGAAGCCTTTGGTGTCATCAGATGGGTCAGTCAGAATTTCATTCATTTCTTCATCAAAGAAACCACGCTTGTAGGCCACCTCAACTGGTAAGCGATGACTTTCTTCTGGGTCAATAATTCCCCCGGTGGCAATTTGGGCTTCTAGGAGACGGATGCCATGATCTTTCAAGATGAGTCCCTTTTTCATGGCCTGGAACAAAGAGATTGTCTTGCCTGAATAAGGATCTCTATACCCTGTCACTGCACGCTCAGCAGAGAGAAGCTTGTCTTTGAATTCTGGACCTACAATTCCCATCTTTACAGACTCATTTACTGTAAGTTTAAGGTTCTTGATTGGATCAATGACATATCCTGTGGCTGCCTGAGCCTCAAGAAGTTCAAATGCAGTGCCTGGTCTAATCATGTTTTTCTTCATGGCCTGGTAAATTGATAGGCGTTCTTTGCTCGACTCCAAGAACACTCCAGCAATACAACTTGTGCCCTCAAGGTATCTTGAGAGTCTATTGCTAACTTCCTCTACTGAAAGAATGCCTTCATTCAATTCAGTGACAGTCTGCTGATCAATAATTTGTGAGCGAATCAGCTCCTCCATTGTGATCTGTTTTCTCAGACCCTTGAATGTTAACCTCTTATCTCCCAGGGAGAGTAGTCGCAATCCACCCTCAAGCTTGCATCTCTTGAGAAGCTCTGCATATGACACTTGTTCTTCATTAACAGGATCAATGAACCCCTTGACACTGTCTGTGAGTTTCTCGTTGGTCTCCTTGTTGATATAACCTCTTTGCAAGGCAATGTCAGCTGGAAGATGGAACTGGAATTCTGGATCGATGATACCCCCAGTAGCAGTTTGAGCCTCCAGCATTTTCAGGGCATAATCCTCTGGAACAAGATCCTTTTTCATGGCCTGGAAAAGAGATATGACCTTCCCACTGTATGGATCCTTATATCCAGTGACAGCTCTTTCAGCCGAAAGTAGTTTGTCATGGATCTCTGGTCCAACAACTCCCTTACGAACAGCTTCATCAACAGTGAGTGTCTCGTTCTTTACTGGATCAATAATAAAGCCTGTTGCAGCTTGTGCCTCTAAGAGAGTAAGGCCCATTTCTGGTTTGAGAAAACCTCTTTTCATTGCTTGATATATGCTAATCTTGGCGCTCGAGTCAGTTGTGACACCAGCGACGCAGCCTGTGCCGTAGAGATACTGTTTTACATTGGTCATCTCCATTATATCACGAATGTCTCTCTTGCCCTGTTTCAGAAGGTTGTATGTCTCGAGATCAATGATGCGGGCATTGTAGAGCTCCTCAATAGTTATCCTTCTTCTTATAGTCTTATATGACAATGGACTGTCATGTATGACAACTTCTCTCTGCTCCATTATCTCAATTATAATGATAATCATCCGTTCTTTAGTGATTTTACCAGAACGGTACTCTTCCAAGAGTTTCTGCCTCTCGTGCTCTGGAAGCAAATTTGAGTTCATGACATCCCACAGGTTCATTGGTTTATCAGCAAGGCCCTCAATTGGAATGTCAATTTGGGTGTCGGCAAGATCACTCTGGGTTTGTTCTTCTGTATAAAGGTATGTTTTTTCCACGATGGTTGGAGACTGAGGTTTGGAGAGTGGCAGGATAAACAGGCCTGTGTCTTTATCTTTTTGGCATTTGTCTTTAAGTTGCTTGTAGCTTGCATTTTCATCAGTTTCTGGATCTGAGAAAGGCTTGTTTTCATCTGAAGATTCAGACAAGGTCTTGGCAACTTCCTTGCTGAAAATGTTCTTCTGGTATGCCACATCAGTTGGGACCCGGTGGCTCTTTACAGGATCAATGATTCCACCACTGAACATCTGAGCTTGCAACAGGGGGATGGCATGTTCTTTGAGTATAAGATCCTTTTGCATTGCTTCGTAAAGGGAGATTTTCTTCCCAGTGAATGGATCCTTGTAGCCAGTGACTGCTTTTTCTGCTGAGAGGAGTTTTTCATGGAGTTCTGGACCAACGAGTCCTGCCTTCACTGCCTCGTCTACTGAGAGACATTGGTTTTTAACTGGATCTACGATGAACCCTGTTGCGGCCTGAGCCTCAAGAAGCGAAAGCCCAGTGTTGTGCCTGAGGAGCTTTTTCTTCATAGCCTGATAGATACTCATTTTCTCCTTGGTCGGCTCCAGGTATATCCCAGCAATGCTCTCAGTGCCCTGGAGGTATTTACTGACATTTGGATTCTCACTGACTTTTTTAGGTGTTGTTTTGCCTTGCTGAAGAAGGTCAAAGGTGGTTTTGTCAATTATTCTGGAATCATACAAGGAGTCTGCTGGAACATGATCTCTGAGTCCCTTAAAGCTGGACTGTTCCTTTTTCTTAGCCTCCTTCTCTTCCACAATTGTGATAATGATCTTCAGAAGCTTTTCAATTGTAACTTTTCCTGATCTGAACTGTCTAATCAGTTCGAGTCTTTGTTCTTCAGTGAGATAGTCAGAGTGGATAATGTCCCATAGTGTCATTTTTCTGCCCTTGAATGGCCCATAGTCAAGCTCCACAGTTGCTTGTGTCATAGCGTCTTTTGTTTGGGCTTCGGTGTACGTCGCTTCTTCTTTATCGTTAATTGCTTTATCACTAAGTGGAAGGAGCTTAAGACCAGTTTTTTTGTCTGTAACACACCTGTCAAACAGCTGGGAGTATGTGACATTTTCTTTCGTGTTTGGATCCAAGAAACATTTAGTCTCATCAGTTGGACTGCTTAGTCGCTGTTTCATTTCATCATCTAAATAATTTCTCTTGAAAGCAACATCATCAGGTATACGATGGCTCTTCACTGGATCAATGATGCCACCACTGGTCATTTGGGCATCAAGCAGTCTGATACCTTGTTCTTTAGGAATGAGATCTTTCTTCATTGCTTGGAAAAGAGAGACCGTCTTTCCAGTGTAGGGATCTTTGTAACCAGTAACAGCTCTCTCTGCAGACAGGAGCTTTTCATGGAGCTCAGGACCAACAACCCCAGCCTTGACAGCCTCATCAACAGTGTACTTTTGATTTTGAACAGGGTCGACCACGTAGCCCGAGCCTGCTTGAGCTTCAAGCATTTTCAAAGCAAGCCCAGTCCTCATCATGTCCCTCTTCATAGCTTGATAGAAGGACATTGTCTCTTTGGATGAATCAATACGTACCCCGGCTATGCAGTTTGTATCCTGGAGTGCTTTGTGAACCGGTTTCATTGCAGAGACATCCTTGACTGATACATTTCCTCTCAGCAATTTGTTGTAAAGATCATCATCGATGACTTTGGATTCCAGGAGTTCACCGGCAGGAACAGATGTTCTTAAACCATCAAAGGTTATTTCCTTCTTCTTCTCCTTCTCCTCAGCCACAGTGATAACTATCTTAATTATCTTTTCAATGGTTATTTTGCCAGTTCTGTACTGGCGGAGAAGGTCTTTTTTCTGGTCTTCAGTGAAATACTCTGAGTTGATGATCTCCCAGATGGTGACAGTTTTACCCTGGAATCTTCCGAATGGCACAGACACAGTTGTTTTGTTGAAAACATCTTTGGTCTCCTCTTCTGTGTACATGCTAGAGCACTGAGCAGCTTTTTCTGTGATCGGCAGGAGTAACAGGCTGGTTTCTGGGTCAGCAGAGCATCTTGCCATAAGTTCAGAATATGTCAGTGGTTCCTGAGTGCTTGGGTCAAAATATCCCTTTGTGTCATCTGATGGTTTTTCCATAACCTTACTCATTTCTGCATCATACTGTCCCTGTTTATAGGCCGTTTCATTGGGTACGCGGTGACTGTTGACGGGGTCAACAATGCCACCAGTGGCAAGTTGGGCTTCAAGGATTCTTATTGCGTGGTCACGTTCTATCAGACCTTTCTTCATTGCTTCGAAAGCAGAGATCTTCCCACCAGTGTAAGGATCTTTGTAGCCAACAACAGCCCTCTCAGCTGAAAGCATTTTGTCATGCAGTTCAGGGCCAATCAAACCTTCCTTCACTGCCTCATTAACAGAAAGTTTCTGATTCTTTATGGGGTCTAAAATGTAACCTGTGGCCGCCTGTGCTTCAAGAAGAATCATGGCTGTGCCAGGGGTAATCATTTTCTCCTTTGAAGCTTGGTAAACAGACATCTTTTGATTTTTTGGTGTTAAAACCCCAGCGATGGCATGCTTTCCTTGAAGAATTTGCTTTAGCTTGTCAGCTTTACTAAGCTCCTGAACTGTGGTTTTGCCATCTTTAAGCTTGTCAAAGTCCTTTTTGGGTAAAAGACCAAGGTCATGGAGTCTGCTTGCTGGCACCTTGTCACGGATCCCATCGAAAGCTAGAGGATCTGGTCTCTTTTCTACGCCGTCTGGCATATCAGCAGGAGATTGACCATTGTAAATCGTCTTTGTTATCTCAATGGTTTTCAAATGTACATGTTCTTTGTTGCCGTCAACGTCAGTGCCCCCTGGATGTTGATCTTTCTGGGCTTCAAGCTGTTGTAATTTCTCACGCAGCTTCTGGTTTTCTTCTGCGAGAATTCTTTCCTGCTCCAACTTCTTTCTCTCCAGTTCTTGCATTTCTTTCTGCTTATTTAGCATTTCTTGCTCTGCCTCCTTCTGTTTACTGAGTGCTGCATCCATGGTCGCCAGAAGGTTCTTCTTCTCCTCCTCCATCTGCTGTTTTTGGCGTTCTTGTTCATCTTTGAGTGCTTTTGCCTTCCTCACTTCTTCTTCAAACTGACTTTCCAGCCTCTTTTTCTCTTCTTCAATTAGCTTCTCCTTCCTCAGCAGCATCTCCTTTTCCGTCAAGAATGTCTGTTGAAGCATGGTCTTCTCATGTTCAATTTGTTTCTGTTGTGCATCAGCCATCTAATGGAAGAGCAGAAAAAAGTAAGTTAGAACAGGTTTATAGCACATACATTTGCTTTGAAAACACTTTTGTTACTAAATCCGTAACGAACAATGCACTCTGCTTATGCATTAAAGGACCAGACTACAGTTTTACTAATACAGACCATGTCTAACACTACGTGACAAGATGAAGAAGAAAAGCTTGAGGCACTTTGAAAATGAGGATGAGGTTGTGAGGATTTCACATGCACGAGGCTTTGCTCTTTCTTTAGATTCGCCCGTTTCCCCAAAATGAAATTGTTTCATAACAGGGTTTATGGGATTGTTTATTGCTATCGTGAATAAATGTCAATGAATGGATTGACCCACAGTTGCCTAAAAAAGTCTGGAAAGAGGTTAATACTCTATTGTTGGCTTATTGTTATTATGATAAATGCTAAAAAATATATATATATTGTGATTAATTATTATTGCCTATCCCCATTTCATAATTTCACAAAAACATACAATGTGTTCTCTGTATAGTTGGTACAGTGAAGTTTATTCTTTCATTTTTATAAATTGGAAAAAATCCAGACGTGACTCTGAAAACTTAAGAATATAGTTAGTAACTACTTTAAGTCAGCAAGTAAGAATACATATAACATGAAAAAAAAATCATTTTGTAAACTGTTGAGTTTAATTCATTCGTATTGTTAGGCAATTGGTTGTACTCAAGCTTGTTTAAGAATAATAGAATTGACCTTTTGATAAATAAATAAACAAATAAATACTTATGTCCCTACTAAATAAAGACAAAAAAAAATACATTAGAAAAATATTTCTTAATGGGGGGCATATTTTGTCAATCACCATTTATTTATTTAAGGACTTTTGTATGCATTTCATTATTTATTGATTTCATAATAGTGTCTTACTTTGCGACATTTATTTTGTAAATGCCACTTTACATACTTCAGGGTCGTTTATTTTCTTAACAATTTCTTTTTTATTTCAGGCTGTTTTATTTATGATTTATATATTATTTTTTCTGTGGTTTTCAGACGGATATAAATCTTCATTTGCAAAACATCTATGACTAAACATACGTCATAAGGCGTATGTTTAGTCATAGATGTTTTGCAAATAAGAAAATAAAGATTTTTAATTACATTATTACATTTGACACTATGTAAGAGGGACATAATGTGGGACAGGGGAAATCTATCAGACATTAATAAATTAGCAATAAAGCCAAAAATAAATAAGCTAAAAATGTTTTGCATACACTTTATTGTGTGTCACTAAGCAAGCATGCTTGCACACACTTTAGTATTTTGACTTCCGTGATGCATAAACAACACTGTTTTAGTTAAACAACACTGTTTAGTAACACATTACACTGCAATGTGTTATAATAATATACCTAAATAAAGATTAATTGAATTTTGTCAAATCGTTCCTTTGGATTGGTCTAATTCATGAAATTTGGTGGATCTCTGCTATTAAACATGCTTATAAAATTACCCATTAGTAGTTGTTGTTTTTATTTTTTTGTCTAGTTTTAAACATACTTTTGTTGGTTTCACAGATTTAACCTAAACGTGAAATTAAAAGAGAAGGAGACATGGTATAAAATGAAAAATTATTTCAGGACGTCAGGAAGCATTCGGGATATGATCCGCATGAGCACAGTGCACTGTAAGAAAATTAAAATGAAAGTCATGATGTAATTAAAGGTATTGATTTGTGATTAGTGTAATCAAAGAAAGAACAAAGTAAATTTTAAGGAAGAAATGGGTTAGTATTTAGACAGTATTGACAATGACATAAGCTGCTCTGCTATGTCATTTTTGACACAATACCTCTTTTGACTTATTTTGAAGGTCCTCAGCCTCCTTTTTCAGTCTAGCCTTCTCATTCTCTAGGTCTGCGATCGCTTTGCGTAAATCATCAGCCTCTTTGCTGGTACTTTGTCTCTCATACTCCAGTTTTTCGACAGCCGTCATTTTTTGCTGTGTGGCGATTTCTGTCTCGTGAAGGCGGGCTGCAATCGAGTCTGCCTGTTTCTTGAACTTTTTAGCCTCTTCTTCCGCTTTGGCCTGGGCATCGCTGAGCTGAGAGACCTGAAGTTTGAGTTTTTCGGCTTCTGCCAGGATTCCCAGTTGCTTTTGCCTTTCCGCTTCAAGCGATCGCTGGTACTCCTCGGTTTCCTCCTCCAGACGCTGCTGCATTAGCTGTTTGTCCTCCATGAGTTTTTGCGCCTGCTCCTGAGCCAGATCTTTCTGCTTCTGGAGCATCTCAGCCTCAGCTTTGAGTCTGGATGCCTCTTGTATGGCTTGCATTTTCTCCTTGAGCATTTTGTCTGCAAGTGCTCGCTGCTGGTTGAGATCGTCTTCGGCAATCTGCCTCAAGCGAGCAGCCTCTTGGGCCTCGACACTGAGCCTGGCGGCATCTTCCGCAAGCTTCTTCATCTTCTCGGCCTCCTCGGCGAGGAATTGTTGTGTGTTGTCCTTGTCTTTTTTGATAAGCCGCTGGTTTTCCTCCTCAATTTTCATCTTCAGCTTGAGTAGTTCCTCCATCTGAACCTTAACTTTGAACAGTTCGTCCTCCACCTGGGCCTTCTGTTTGACGGCATCATCGACTTCATCCTTCAGGCGCTGGAGCTCATCGTCCAGGACAGATTTCTGCTTGTCTGTTTCGTCAAGCTGAAGTTTGACCTTTGTGAGCTCTTGCTCCACTTGGAACTTTTGCTTTAGCGTTTGCTCGGCCAGGTTTTTGTGCTTCGCCATCTCGGCATCGGCTTGTTGTTTCTGCTTGAGGGCTGCGGCTTCTGCCTGAGCTCGCTTGGCAGCTTCGAATTCAGCCTCCTTCCTCAACCTCTCAGCGTCTTCTTGAGCTTGGGCTTGGATGGCAGCTTCCTGCTCAGCGGCGGCCTTTTGTCTCTCTGCGTCCTCTGCTTGCTGGCGAAGGAGAGCCGCCTCCCTCTCCGCCTTCTCCTTGGCGGCTTCCGCCTCCTTGGCGAGCTTCTTGGCTTTCTCGTACTCCTCCTTGAGTTTCTTCTGCATTAAGCTGTCCTCTTTCTGTTGAGCAAGGACACTTTGCACTTGCTGCTCTGCTGCGTTGCACTTGAGGGCGGCTTGTTGGGCGACAACAATCTGTTTTTCAGCTTCTTTGTCAGCCTCGTCTTTCTGCTTTCTGGCTTCTTCTGCTTTCTTTTTCAGACGCTCGAGCTCGTCCTGGGCCACCTTGCGTTGTCTGGCTGCCTCTTCCTCCGCTGCCGCAATTTTCTTGACCTTTTCTTCTGCTTCTCTTCTCCTCCTTTCTTCCTCAAGGGCGAGCCTCCTTAGCTTCTCAGCCTCCTCCTCTGCTCTGAGCTTGCTTTGTTGAGTTTCCTCCGCAATGTTCTTCAGCTTATTCAGTTCCAGCTCCAGATCAAGTTTTCCAGACGAAGCCTTTTCAAAGTTAAGCTTCAGGATTCGGATTTCCTCCTCAACGATCCGCTTCTGTTTGAGGGTGTCGTCCACCAAAGCCCGTTGTCTGTCCATTTCATCCTCAGACGACTTTTTGAGCTGAACTATCTTTTCCTCAATGTCTTGCTTGTGTTGGTTTGCCTGGTCCTCCAGGGCCTTCCTCTGGTAAGCCTCATCCTCAGCTTGTCTCCTCAGTCTCTCGTTTTCAGCCTCCTTCTCTTTCAGGGCAATCTCGGCCTCTGTTTTTAGGCGAGTAGCGTCACTGATCGCAGTGAGCTTCTCTTTGAGAATCCTCTCAGCCTCCGCTCTCTGTCGAGCCGCCTCTTCCTCTGCAATCTGCCGCTGATGCTTGGCTTCCTCAGCAATGGCTCTGAGTCGGCTCGCTTCCTCAGCCAGGTCCCTCATCTTGGAGGCTTCCGCTTCAAGAAGCTGTTTGCTCTTCTCTGTGTTGGACATGGATTCCTTTTCTGCTTTGGACTTCAACTGGATAAGTAAATCCATCTCACTCCTAACTTTGGCCAGCTCATCTTCCAGTTGCTTCCTTTGTTGCTGGGCAGCGAGGACTTCGTTCTTCAGACGGTAGAGTTCGTCCTCAAGCAAGGACCTCTGCTGCTCTGCATTGTCAAAATCTGCCCTGAGTCGAATGAGCTCCTGTTCCGCGGTGAGCTTCTGCTGAGCCGTGCTCTCGGCGACCTTCCTCTGCCTCTCCAGCTCTTTCTCCGCCATGTCCTTCTGCTTCAGAGCCGACTCCTCAGCTTTGGCTCGCTTCTTGGCCTCGCGCTCCGCATCCTCTTTTTGCTTCTCAGCTTCTTCCTGGGCCAGCGACTTCTTGTGCGCTTCTTCTTCGGCTTGCAGTCTCAGGCGGAGGGCTTCGTTGGCTTTCAGTCTCCATTTCTCCAGCTCCTTCTCAGCCTCCTCTCTGGCATTTTCTGCGTCTTCCTGTTGCTTCTTGAGGAGAGTCGCTTCCTGTTGCAGCTGGAGGACGGTGCCGTGCTCTTGCTTGAGTGATTCCTCCAGCTTGGAGGTCTTTTCTGCAAACGACGTGTGTTTGCTCTGGAGTTCAGCGGCAGCGCTTTTCTGGGCTGCCTCATGAGCCACTTTGATTTGCCTTTCTTTCTCTACCTCGGCTTGCTTGACTTGCCTCTCGGCTTCCTCGGCCTGCCTTCTGAGGTTCTCAAGGTCTTCCAGAGCTTTTTGTTTCTGTTTCGCCGCCTCCTTCTCCGCCTCAGACTTGCGCTTAAGCTCCTCCTCGGCCAGGCGCTTTTTCTGCGTCTCTTCGCTGACTTGTTTACGGAGCTTCTCTGCCTCTTCCTGCGCTGCCTTTCTGAGTTTCTCTGCTTCGTCGGCTCTGTCGCGAAGCTGCTTGAGCTCCGATTCTGCGGTAGCCTTTTGTTTCACGGTGGTCTCAAGCTGGAGCCTCACGATGCGGATCTCCTCTTCAATCTTGACTCTGCTTTGCAGAGCTTCATCCACCTGCTGGCTTTTGTCTTGGATCTGTTGCTCTGAGAGGTTTTTAAGCTCACACAGCTCCAGCTGGATGTTTTGCCTTTGCTTTTCTGCGTCGACCACAGCGATCTCTCTCCTGTTTACTTCCTCCTGCATTTTCTTCTTCAAATCGCGGGCCTCTTTTTCCGCGACAGCCACGGCCTTCGCTTGAGCTTCAGCTAACTGCTTCTGTTTGTCTAACTCAGCCTGCATCTCCGCCATCTTTTTTTGTTCTTCCGCTTTGAGTTTCTGTGCAGCTTTCTGCATTAGTGGAAGCAAACGGTAAAGAAAGGATTATAATCAAGCATGACAGGTTAAAGGTAATACTTCACATTGACCGGCTCGAAACAGTGTGGGTTACAATGGTGTTGGCGTTCTCCGTCAGGGCCAAAACACACTTGTTTAAGAGCAGGCTAATGTGATGCATTACCATGGCAGTGTTAAGGTTAAAATTAGCTCAAAGAAAAGTTCAATCACTTGATGCAAATTAGGTGCACATTCATAAAGGTGATGTTAAAAATCACGATGCAATCAAAAAAAAAAAAAAAATTAATCATGACAAGACAATTCAGGAAAAAAAACAGAAAGATGTGGATGATTCAATTAATGTAAGGGAACAAAATGTCACTTCACAACACAGCAAGAAAATCGTGGCATGCAAATATGGATGTAGCTTTGGGAAATTGTTGGGTTGATGGTTTTAAACATTAAACGTACATATATTTTATAGTGTTTATGTCTCAAATTTTTTCACCAGTGATGCATAAATGATCCCAATGGACAGTTTTCTATATTATATTTACCTTTCTGCGTAAAGAGTGTAAAGCATTTGCTTAAATGTACCAAGCCTTTCAATATTTAAGTTAAAATGTCACCATTCTCTCAAGACTATTGTGACCACGTCAAGAAACACTGGGGTTCTTTAAATCACTATTTGTAACTTGATAGAATTAAAGGGTACAGCAAAGTCGAAGATGAAACATTCAGGTTAGTCGAACTGTGTTTGTGAAGACACCGGAAAAGGCGCCAGAGACACTGACGCTAAAAAGCTGAACATTTAGAGCAAAGCCTGCAGGAACGGACGTTAAGGGCAAGGTGGCCGTTTGAACTGTAAGCTGGATTTCTACCGAAGACTTCAACAAAACGAAGAGATGCACCGAGAAATTGGCTGGAGAGAAAAAAGAAAAAAAAAAATACAATCTTTTTCCACCCTTTCTAAGACGAAAAGACTTAGTCAGTTTTGGAACCAGTGAGTTGTTTAAATAGCAGAGAAGGCACAGATGAGGAAAAGGGAAGAAACTTGGGAAGAAACTACATTTTTTATAGGGCTTTGAAAAAGGTCTGCAGTTCATTCACGCCACTAGAGAGTGAAGGAGGGAACTGGGACTTTAACAGAAAGGCTGATCCGTGCACTTCAAAGTTACTCAATTTGACCTTTTTAAGCTTTCAGGACACTCGTCATGTTTTTGACATGTTGGCTGCCTTTTTAGACGTCTTAGAAGCAAAGGATTTACAGTCTCTAGCTATAACACAGTGATCCTGCCGGTTTAGTTACTCGAAACATAATGCCTAGTATCAGCGAAAGAAAGTTTATAATGTCAATTTTGTGATCAATTTGTCTGCGCTTGAAAATAGTAAAACCATATTGAACAAAGGCAGGGGATCAGCCACAAAATTCTAGTCAATGCATCTCCAACAAAAATGCAAAAAAAAAAAAAATGACTCACTCGAAAGCCAAAATATGTTTTAACAGAAACACAAATGACGAGAAGGAATGAGGAGTACAAACTGAGAGATAGGTACCTGAGACAGTGAAAGGTTTACCTCTTAAATGCTCAAACATGGCAAAGCACTGGCAAGCAGTTATAGGAGGCAAGGACACAAACAAAACATTGGGTTAGGAAAGAATGTGTGTCTTTGAAGTTGTGTTAATGTAGGAATAAGAGAGGTGGGAAATAGAGTATGACGTAAAAGACTTAAAAGTGACTTGTGGAATGAAAAAAAAAACCAAGAGAAAAACCGAGAGAAGTGAAAGAAAGAACCCCTTATTTTAAATCTGTAATGGGAAAATGTATACAACGAATGGAGGTGAGTATGTACGTTATGTGTGTATGAATGGCTCTGTACCACTCAATGTCATTTTGAACTTTGAATAAACTACGGCAATGTGACGGTGAGTCGCCCCTGTTTTTCTTTATATTCTGCTTCCAAGTCAACGAATGTCTTAGAAAGAAACAATTTCTTCAGGCTTTTTGAAAGAATTTTGCAATCACAGAAACATATTTTTGTTAGATTACATAAAAATAATCTATTAATCTTTAAAAAGAAAAAAAAAGAAAAGCTATTTAAATTTGACAGACAAGCCAAAGGAACCTAGATAGGTTGTTTTGGAAACTCTAAATGGTGAACAGTATAAAGAAATGAGAGGTGGCTCAAAACTAGCGAACATTTGGTTATTTCACACACCATTTAAACACACTCAAAACACATGCGTTGCATTTACCTGCAATAATTTGAATAGAGTTTCTTTTTTTTATATGTATATTTAAGGATGTGATATTTTCCAAAACGTTTGCCTTTCTCGCAAACCAATCAGCTACAGGACGCCGTTGTTCCATGCTTGACCGGTGCAAAGGAATTTGTCTCCCATACATTAAATGTAAATAGTGGGTGAGTGGAGTCGAGAAACTGGAAGTGCCTGTGCGTGTGTGCGTGTGTGCATGTGTGTGTGTGTCTGCATGCATTTTGGGGATCAGTGGGAACTGTGTCGGTGCCGTTTGTTTGCTGTTTCGGTGAACATTTGCTCGGTCAGTCGGTTGGTTTAGTCAGCGTTAAGAGATTAGTTTGTTTGGGACCCTCAGCCAGTTGCCACGTACCTCCTCGTCCTCCAAGCGCTGCTGCATGTCGATGATGAACTTGATGTACTGATTAGTAAGCGTCATCAGCTCGCTGTACTTAGTCTTCAGAGTCACGTACTGATGTGGGAGAAACAAACAGCACAAGGAGATGAATGAACTTCTGAACGACGATCCGCACTTTGCTGAGGTTTAGCAACTTGACGAAATAATCTATAAAAAACAAAAATAATCTTTTTTCCAGTCACTAAATGCACCATATTAAGATATATGCCAGGCCACACCGTCACTAGGTGAATAATTTTGTCTTTTTAAAGTAATATTCAGACTTTGTTTACAGGTAACGGTGCTAACAATTAAGATAGCATCATTTAAAAATGTCAATTGTTGTGTTTTACGATGACCTATTGGTGCATATTTGATTTTTTTTCTGCGGTCGTTAACCGCGCATTAGTTTTCTCTTTTTGAAGTAATGGTAAGAATGCGATTACTGTTAGCAATGGTAACGGTGCTAATTGCGCTAACAGTGCTCAAATCTAACATGCTAAGAACAGTTAAAATTGTCAAATGTCTGGTTTTAACATCGACGTGTCGGTGCACATTTTCCTGGCCTCTTTCTCTTTCCCTTCGTTTTTTGGTTCCACACACCACAAATAGCCTGGCTTAAAACAGAGCTGGCATTAAAATGCTAAAGGCAATTTCAAGTTTCGGCGACGTAATCATTGTCTCTTTTTAAATAACAGCGAAAGCGTGGTCACTCTTGGCAACGCTAGCGGTGGTCACTGCCCGGACAGTGCCAACAGCTAAGATGGTGAGAAAAGCTAAAAAACGCCATGGTTCTACGGTGCATATGACCCGTCTCTTTCTCTGCTTTCTTTTTTGTCTTGCGCTCCAGAAACGGCGGCAGTTTGAAAGGGCGCACCTCCTGAATGATGTTGTCGGACGCAGAATCCAGTTTGGATTTCTTCAGAGGAGAAGCAAGAGGCTCCACCTGAGCTCTGTAGGCAACCAGCTGCAGCTCATAGTCCTGTTCGCATGAAAACATCAGTCATCCTCAGTACGTTAATGCAAGATGTGCGCTGCTATTATTTTGTTCGAGGCTCACCTTGATTGTATCAATGTATGCTTTAGCGTACTTGTGACACTCATCCACTTTGCCTTGATTCTGCTCAATTTCACTCAGGAGTTTCTGTTAAAACAAAAAAATAGTCAAGTGAAGAGTTCGGCTAAATGATCTCTTAGAGAACGTCGATGGCCTAAAAATGTTTCCGTCATACCTTCTCCTGTGCCAGCTGGTCTTTGAGAGTTTTGGTGTCGGTGATGGGCATGGCCTGGATCTTCTCCTGCCTTTGCTTGGCGTCGGCGATCCAGCGCATGAGCCAGTCGTAGCTCTCGCGGTAGTAGCCCAGCTGCCGGCCGAGTTGCTCCAGCTCTCTCTGGCGCAGGTCGATCTGGGTGAACACGGCTTTCCAGCGGTCCTGGAGGCTGGCGGTGAGCTGGCGGTAGTGGTCCAGCTCAACGTCCCGCTCGGTGTGAACGCGGGACATCTTGTCGCTGACGGCGGAGGCCTTCTTCAGCTCCTCGTCCATCGAGTCGAACACCGGCTGCTCGCTCTCAGCCTCGCCCCGCATTTTCTGTCAATCGCAGCAAAACGATGCGTTCGGTTCAGAAGGGAAAAGTGGAAGATTACGGCAGGTTGGGTAGAAGTTTCTGCTGCGGTGCGATGTGTCGTAAAATATTAGACGAAATGTTTTTTAGGAAGTGTTAAAGTTAGGGTTCCAACAAATCCCCATTTCAAATTCCTCCATTTGTCGGGTAGTTTTTCTGAAACTAGGGGAGTTTGAGCACAAATGTTTTAGTTCTCACTAAAAGTTTGTTCTGAGAATCATTATTAAACTGAAGCATCTGTTATAAAAAGTGACAAAGGTGAATTTCAGAGCATCTAGAGGCCAAAAAGCCGTGAACTGTGATATTTCTTATGAATCTGCATTGATCTGGCAGCGACTCAAAAAAAAAAAAAAAAAAAAAAAAGATCAATTATTTGGTCAAAATCTTAGTTCCGGGACTGTCAGTTAAAAAAACGTCAATATGAACAGCCCTTCAATGTTCTGTTTGGTGATAAAACATTTGTTTTATTTGTTTTGCATACCTACCCAGACTAACGAAACGATAAAATCCACTTCTTCGTTTCAGACTGAAAATACCAATAAAAACCAGACTCATTTGTTCACCTTCAGCTTGGCTCGTTGAGCCTCCACCTCCGTGACGTCACTGGGAACAGCCTGGACCTCTCGCAGGCAGTCCTCATACTGCTTCAGCACTCCCTCCGCTCCCTGGGTGTTCCGGATCACCATGTCCACCGTCTTCAGCCTGAAGAGACGAGAGGCGCGACGTCAGTCGGTGAAGAGCAGAGGGCAAAATGTGGGTAAAGACAAAGGGAAAAGCGTACTTCTCAAGATAGACAGAGGAGAGCATGTAGACGTGGTCCATCTTCTGCACGGTGACGTCCAGTTCGGACCGCAGCACAGGAGCTGAGGCTGGCTGCTGAGGGGACGCCAACACCTGCTGGGTTTTCACAGACACCTTATCCAGGTCCTTCTTAAGCCCCTCAAGCTCTCCCTGGACTTTCTGTGGACCGAAGAAAGACCAGGAGTAACAATGTTAAAACAGACATGCAGGAATACAAGAGACTAAAGTCGGCTTTTAAATTGTCTCTATGCCCGTCATCTAAACGAAAGAATAAGATAAAAAGGATTTCTGCTTGGCTTTTTGCCGACCGCACATTTCTGTGGGTTTACCTGCTGCTCTCCCCACTTCTGGCTGCATTCCTTCAGCGGCTCCTTGTCCAGCGGTTTGCGGATGCGACTCACAGTCTGAGACTCGCAGTTCTCGATGCGCAGACGCAGATCCTTGATCTCGGAGATGTAGTTCTTGCAGAGGGTCTCGTCCTGTTGGCCTGCGCGGACGCATTTGAATTCGGCGAGGCCAGAAAGCAAACGGAGAACAGATTTAGCCGGGGGAAAAAAAAATAAAAAAAATAAAAAAATCCAAAAATGTATATTTTACGAAGCATGTCGATATGTTCTGAGAGACTCGGTTAATTTCGAAGCCATCTTCTTGTTGCGCTGCATTTTCGCATGTAAGCCAACAATTCATGCGGTTTTTGAGTGTTAAGTCTCAAAAACACACTTATCTATGTCACACACGCTATGTTGCATGTATCAATAACTGTACATACAGTACCTTACAACGGTGAAATATTCATACCTCTACGTTTTTTAAATGTATGTGAAATTAGCAGCACAAGGCTCAATGCTTTTTATTGTACTTATAACTGGCTGAAGAACACAAACTATCACATAATTGTGTTAAGAAAGGCAAAAAAATACATGGTTATTACGCTTTTTATTATCTAAATTGTTCTAGTACTGCCTGTTTGTTTAAAGTTGAAGTCCAGCCTGCTCTCAAGCTAATCAGTAGGAAGATATATTTTATTTTCTAGTTCTTGGGAGCGCCGCCCCTTTCTGATGCTGCCCCAGGCAACCGCCCATATATCCCCTATCAAGAACCAACACTGTGTGCAAGTTTTCAAAAAGAAAATGTTTCCCTGTCTGAAGCCAAACATGTCTGAAGATTCTTAGATTTCCAGATTTTTATATTCAAGAAGGTCTAAAGGAAGCCATTTTGTTTCAAACGTCCATTTCAAAATTTTCTATTGATTTCGCGTGCCACTTAATTGCGACGAGGCGACGGTCGCTCAGCCTCCCCCGGCAGAGCGCTCGGCGTATTTCGTGCATGTGAAACTTCGAGCTCGTGCGTGAGGGCGTGCGTCAGGCTGGCCAGCGACGCCGCCCTCACAAACGCTTTCTCCAAGCAACGTGAAGAAAAGCGGAAAAACGTTCAAGAGGTATGAGCACTTCTGGAAGGCATTGCACGCCCGCGTGAGAAAAAGCACTAAGTAGTGTTCACAGCATGTGAAATGCACTCGGTGTGGCAGCCCGGGAGCCAAAACAGCATGCTGTCAAATCCAACACTGGTCTACATGCCAAGGCTTCTGCCTGGTCATCCACCCAAAAGTGGAAAGCGTTTCAATCAGCCGTGTCTCGCCTTGCACCACTCACCTTTCGGCCGAACAACCTGAAATTCTCCTGAAAGGCGAATTGACAATCTTGTTTGTTTCTTTTGTTGTTGTTTTTTTTTCCACTGCAGAAGTGTTGCACAAAATCTACAGATTGTGTCGTTTCTCTGAAAGCAAAGCCGGTCTTACCTTTCTCCATGGAGCGAAGCAGGTTGTCAAAATGCTGGCTGACTTTGTTGTAGTCGTCCTCCACCTGCATGCGGTCGTCGGGCCTGAAAAGCTGGGAGTCCTGGCTGTCCCGCATGAAGTCTTGATAGTGGGTCTCCAGGTTTCTCATGACCAGCCGGTATTCTTCTGGTTTCATGGTTTTTAACTGCGGATATAAAAAACCCCCCCAAAAAAACAAAAAAACGGAGATATGATTTCTGATGAGATAATCCTAACGGCCTCGTTTTCCTGTTTAGTGTGTAAAAATGCATCTATTTGGATGCTTGATTAATGTTTATTTGCTTGTGATACAGTGAACTGGCTTTTGAGAGACATGTGACGTGTCATTTTTAAATTGTACATGAGTGAAAAATACCATTTATTAGGAACTATGCCTCAATACCCTTTTTCCAAATATAACATGATCTCAACATTTCTGAGTTGATTCGATCAAAAAAAAAAAAAAAAAAAAAAAGAAATAAAACGACCAAAAAACGTTAAAACCGACCATAGCGATGTTCCAGGAGCGTATCTGTGTGAAGTCTCTGGTCAGGTATTGCCATGACAACAGGCTCTTCAAGTTAATGTGAAGCATCTGCCACATGGAGGTCATCTGCTGAAGATTCGAATCCAGACTGCAGCAGGAGTGGACATAAAAACGAGGTTAAACATAAGCAGCAAAGAGGCGTCTCTCGTCTGTTTCTGGTCTTATTGTTTTTGTTTTTTGTTTTTTTTTTTTTTTTTACCTGGACACGCTGTCCACCGCCTCCTTATTGACCGGAGGGACGAGGAAGCAGACAGAAGGAACCACCGCTTCGTTTCCGGAGCGGTTCAACACCTTCCACTTGAAGGGCTGCGAGTTGTTGAGCAGGGCACACTCTTCTCCTTTATGGACCGTGATCTGAACCACATGGAATCAGGCGGATTGAAAGTTCTGCTGTCTGAACCTGAGGCTCGTGTCTGGGTTGAAGAATCTCACCTCCTGCTGCTTGAAGTCACAGACAGCTTGAATAGGAGTCTTGCCCTTAATGGGGGTGGTGGGATTACGGGGTTTCAGCTGGATGACGGACCTGGACCTCTTGTTCAGTCCGTTGAGCAACGTCTTAAATTCATTCAGCTGCTCCTTTTCTTCCTGTTTGGAGCAGAAAAACACAAAAATCAAAGGCTCTGTGAGTCTTTCTCCCACCGTCAATCATTATGCGAAACATCCATGACTCGTGAGCATTAGCGTGCTCCCACCACGGCGTCCTGCAGCAGATCCTCCAGGCGCGTGGCGGTGGTCGAGCGGTCGCAGCTGTACTTCTTCTTCATGCTCTCTTGCATCTTCTTCATTTTGTCCTGTGCTTCCTTTACGTCGGCGAAGAACTGCGACGACAGGACACGGTCACACACTTCGCCAGAACACAGCTGGAGTCTGATTTAAGACTGGGGTGAGTGGTTCAATTTCCTCCCCACCTGGTAGTAAGCCGTGTTTTCCTTCAGGTGAGCTTCGACGCAGCAGCACAGCTGCAGGATCCAGCTCCACTGAGTCTGCAGGGCGGCTGTGAAGGCCTGGCGAGACATTGTGACGGCAGCTCGTTAGCTCGGACAAAAATCCCATCTTGCCGAGCATTTTCGTTTAGTTTCTGGTGCAAATGCCTCGGTGCACTTCAAATGAGGCAAAGCTAACGAATTAAGAGTAAATTATTACTTTGTAATTAAAAAAAATGTTCAGGTACTCAAACTAGTGCTGTTCATCCGCATTAGGGAGCAATTGACTTTTAAAAGGGAAAAATATCGCTGAAAAGTTACATGTCGTTAGTTAGTTTTGTCCTTTTTTTTCTCTAGGCAAGCGACTGAGGTTGTAGCTATTTAGATCTTGCTTGTTGCAAGTCTCTGATTGGCTAAGTGTAAGCAGTGGAAAACGTTTCCCAGCATGCCGTCAGCACCTCCACAGTCTTCTTCCCGGGATGACCGTCTCTGACCAGTTTGTCCCCCGTGGCCTGGATGTCGTTGACCTTCTTCTCTCTTTGCTCCAGCTCTCGCATCAGGCCCTTGCAAACGTCCAAAAGCACGCAGTGAGAAGGATTTACTTCCACGTCGAATTAGATTCACGATTAGTTTTTTTTTTTTTTTTTTTTTTTTTTTTAATGGTTTCCACTTACGGAGTAGTTTTCTTTCTTCACCGTCATGTTGGTGTTTCTGTCGCTCCAGTCGTAGTTGACCTCTTCCTCTTCTTTGTCGTTCAGCCACATTAGCTCTTTGGTTGCTGCGACGACGAAGGCGTGCAGGGAGTCCAGGTTCCTCAGGCGGGACTTGGAGGAGTTCTGGGACAAAAAAAACAAAAAAAAAAAAAACGGTAAGTTTGAGTAAGTTTGGAAATAAATCTGGATACAATTATACAAAAAAAAAAAAAAAAAAGTGTGTAAAATAAGCTATTCACCAGCAGTTTGCCATACTGGAGGTCCAGTTTCCCCAGGTATTCTCTGTACGTCCCTTTGCTGACCGGTGATAACTGGCTCTGTCGTTCAGGAAAATGGGGAAAAAAAAAAAAAAAAAAAAAAAAATCTGATGAGAGACGGGGTTCGTGTAAAAACCGATGAAGGCCACCTCAAGCATTCAGTACCTCGTCGGACTTGGCCCGTTCGATCTTGGACTTGAAGTCCTCCACGGTCTGATGCAGACCTCTGTGACTGCCCAGCTGGGACTCCACAGAGGGCAGATCCGACCCCCACTCCGACTTATCGATGCGCCGCTGGTTCTCCTCCACCCAGGCCAGAAGATCTTGGACGTAGCGCAGCGTCACGTCGTCCAGCTCCGGCCGCACCTTGGCGCTGCTCTGCTGCTGGGTCTGCTGGGTCTGCATGGCCTGGACCTTACCCGCCGACGCCTTCAGGCGGAGGTTGTAGTCGCTGCGCAGGTTCACCAGCCGCTCGTGAATGCGGTAGACTCTAACAAAGTTGGAAGAAACGGGGTCAGCTGCCACTGGACCGAGCTTGATCAGCTCAAAATTCTTGACTCAGAATCATTTTTCTTCAAAGGGGCGGGGGCGATGCAAGTCACCTGCGGTACATCTGTTCCGCCTGAGGGTGGCGCCCATCCTTGAGCATCTGGACGTCGTTGAAGAGCAGGCGGATGGTGCTTTCCGCCTTGTCCAGCTCCCTGTCCACCTCTGCCGTGTGCTGAGCTGGTTTCCCTGCGTTCAGCAGAGCGATGTCCTGAACAGGAAGAGAGAGTCATCAGCCCTTCAACATAAGTGTTTGTTGTTATTTTTTTTTATTTCTTTGCATAAATAAACATATTCTGTTTTCCAATGCTCTATAGATTCTAAACAATAAATCAACTATTTGCAGTATTTGGCAAACAACAAAATGACTTCTGCATGATCCGATCGTCATGTGGTCGAACTATTTTTTTGTCTACTGTTTTTTTCCCCCCCCCACTAAGTTGTAAAACACACAAACCTTCTGCAGGAGGCCGTCCAGATGGGTGAGATGCTCGTCACACAACCCGGACTCCATCTGGACTTTACCGAAAATCCTCTGCAGCCTCTCCAGTCTGGATAAGATCACAATATTAAAAAAAAAAAAACAACAACAACAAAAAACAGCGAAACAACATTTTATGGTGTTCGGAAGTCATGAAGTTACAATGAAGCTAACCATGCCTGATTATAAACTATCATCTGACCTCCTCTATGATTAGACTGAGTTAAATCCGTTTCTTTTTTTAGTCGCAGCAGCCAGACAACAACATGAGAAAAGCAGGTCTTTCATTAAAATACCTGATGCCGCGACGTAAGCGGCAACAACATCCGTTTGAGACGATAATCGTCGACGCAAACAAGCTGATTTAGGAACAGCAAAGTTATAAATCAAAGTTAATTTAGGTCTTTCGGTCTTTCTCCCAGACGTCTTATCGCTGTTTCCAAACCAAATAGCGTCGCGAAGACCTTTCCTGAACTCTACTTATCCAGTTAGCTTCGCTGTTTGCTCTCCAATCCAGCGGGATGTGGGGGGACTAATGAGGACAGAGGTCAACTTTATAAACGTGAAGGCCCTTTCAGCCCCTCCGTATGCTTCTCAACCATATAAAATCAGAAAACTTTAGGTGCAGGGCTATTTTAAAACATTAACTTACAGTCTCGGTTGTAGGGGTGTCACAATCACCATTTTTAAGTATCTTGGCAACGGAAAACTTAAAACTACCTAAATGTCTCGTCGTAGCTTTTCGTTTTGGGGTGCCGCTCCTCAATAAACCTCCTGGAAGCGTTGGCGTATCTTCAGTCTAATTTTACTTCCCCCCGTACCGCTCTGGTTTCTATTCTCTCTCCTACTTTGACGTACAACGCGAATCTCTAACCTCTCAAACTCAATCCTGAGCAGTCGTTCTCTCTCTAGTATGGCCACGTGAAGGCGCCCCCACTCCTTCTCCACGTCGATGGGGTGGTAGCCGGGCGGCACCTTAACCTGACCGGCGTGAACTGCGCTCTGTGGGAAAGTAGACGTCATATTGTCATGTTCATGGGTGAAACGCTGCGTGTGGAACTGATACGAGTGGGAGAAACTAGTAATAACTGGGTCACCTCAAAGCTCTGGTAGATGTGTTTGGAGTGGCTCTTGTCGGACTCCTTCGCCGGCAGCTCCGCCTCCTTGAACTTCAGGAACTGGCGCCAAAGAAGCTGAAGAGAAAGCAGAACAATTAGAAACTGACACATCCGTTTATCACGTTTTTGTTCTTTTTCCCTTAAAGGCATTTATGTTTTCAATTGTGTTCACACGGCGCCAATTCACACCAAATGTCGTCTCAAGGCACTTTGCAAAAGATATTTTCAGTTCAATCGGACGTTCATTTCAAACGGTTCAGTACGCTCAACTGTTTATTTTTTTTAAAAAGTAGCTTTAAATGGTTTTATCCAAGGAAACCGCATTCAAAGAACGCTCTAGTCAGTCGGGGGAATTTTTTTATTTCGCAGAGATGGAGTCACAAACACCGTTGGCGAGACAAGTTAAATGAAAAGAAGTACTTCCTGACCTTTGACCTTATCTAGACTTCAACTTTTGAACTTCAATTATAGAACCCGTTTAAATCAGATGCCATTTAAATCCACACCCCCGCTTTTTTTTTTTTTTTTTTTTTTTTTTTTTTTTTTTTTTTTACAGAGCTCGCTTTTCGTACTTACACGCTAGCTGCGTTGTTAAATTGTTAAATTGTTCCCCCATCCTCTAATGAAAGCGCCTCAATGCCTTCAACAGATGAGCAAATCAAACACATCACATGCAGCTCCTGGCCTCTTCTGAAAGGACGCGTTCCCATGACTGGTGTAAATTCAATCAAACCCGGAACGGAATCACGTCAATCCACAACCTTTAAAGAGGAGCCAGAAAACACCCTGCTCATTAACTCTGTGGGCTGTCTTTAAAGGGCGCTTCCACTAATTAAAAAATCTATTGCTTTTAATGAATCCTGGCAATAAATAATCCTTCTGCTCAGCCGTGCCGACAAGGCAGCGGCAGGGTGGGGGATGAAATGAAAGATTTTGGCTGTATTTACTCAACACTCGTTCTGCCACACCCACGACACAATGCCTCAACCACAGCTGTCTTCATGTGAACATCATCCATGTGCGTTCTTTGGTCCAACGCCAAAACTTCGCTCATCCCCACTCTCGATTGTTACGCGCAAGTTCTTCAAAGTTGTCTAAACGTGGAGCTTTTCCGGAGCGGTCGGCGGGATCTGGGGCTCACCTCTATCTCCTCGTAGCTGCCGGGGAATTTCCTCTCCTCGAAGACGGTGACATGGTGGCGGATCCACTGGAGCAGCAGGGTCACCAGCTCGTAATACTCCTGCCAGCGCAGCTCCAGGTCCTGCGGCCAGCGCAGCAGAAAGGAGGCATATGAGAGTTTGACAACAGCGAACAGGAGGGCTCTTATGCTGCTGAGGGTCCATTTTGGGTCGCTAACGCACCACCCCGAATTCAATTAGGTGGCAACAATCCACGTCTTGTGTTGAGGGGAGGAGGCCGGCGAAGGGAGAGACAATGGGAAGAGGCTCAAGGCAGCAGATTTTTTAAAAACTTTCTCAGATGAGATGTTTTTTTTTTTTTTTTGGTCAAAATTGTCCTTTAGCTAGAAGCATTTTAGAGCTGGATTTCTACTTGAACTAGTAAAAGGGTTGTGCACCGATTGAAGTATTCTGACGATTTTTTAAATGCCTGAACAACAGAGTCTGATTTAGGTCGATACATATTTTTTTTCCGTGAGCACTGGAAGTACATGAGATTGATGGATACGATTGGCTTCACAGGCAGGCATTGGCCGGTAGGGTTAGGGTTGGGGTTAGGGTTGGGGTTCGGCCGATTTCCAGAAATGAAGGTCAACTTTTCTGTTCATCCCTTAAAACGTTCAAAAGCTCTTGAAAGCATTTTGGCTTCTTCATTTTTACATATGACAAACATAAACTTCAATCTATGATATTGTGTATGTAATTTACATGACTTCATGCAATTTACAAGTTTGTGCATAGGTGTTGCTCAGTGAATGCCTCAGAGTTTCTTAGAGAACAGAAGTGAACAAGCATGATCAAAAACACCAGGAAAACAGCAGACAGGTCAAAAGGAAAATTGAAAACAATGCTCAATCTTTTATCTGTAAATGGAAAGAGAATAATCCAAACTAAGAGATGGCCACCAACCTAAACTTACAGGCCACACAAGGGAAGGATTAATCAGAGAAGCAACCAAGAGGTAACTCTAGACAAACCACAGGATTTCAAAGCTCAGGTGGGGAAAATCAGTTGAAAGGACAACTACTGGCCCATGAAAACATGGGCCAGTATGTTTTCATGTTTTTCCATGAAAACATGTCTGTTTTCATGGAAAAGAGTCAAGCGGAAGCAAACGTCTGGTAGAGGCTGCTCTAATAAGATGAAATCACATCTGAATGTTCTGGCCTATATGCAAAACGTTTGTGAGGCACATGAGCATCGTGCATACTAGATGAAGCAAAAAAAAAAAAAAAAAAACCTTCTTTTTTAATGTTTTACATCAAGTCCTAATAAAACATAATGAAGATTGTAAGTTAGAAGAAAGACAAAATGTAAAAAAAGCTTTAGCGAGGTACTGTAAAGGAAAAACGATAAATCATCTCCGTTAATCGGCCAATAGTTCCACGGAGAGCATATTTCAAAATGTTCGCTGAGGTTCGCGTTCTGCTTACATTCGCTCTGGCGCCGTCGTGGACGTCGACTCGAGGCATGACGTCATACAGCGATGAAACGTAAGTGATGATGGACTTCTCGTCGGGATGCGAGACGTCGACGTCTGAAACGGGAGGAGGAGCACTATGTTTGACGGCGTTCGACAGCAGACGCTCCTCTCTGGGTTAAAACGGAAGCCGGCAGGTCGTACCTTCGGGGTCCAGGAGGCGGGTCACTCCCAGGTCTCTTTCCGCCACGTTAAAGGCCTGCTCCAGGTTCTCCAGGTTGGTCTGTCGGTACACTTTGCCCATGTCGATGAGTCTGGGGCTGGTGGACAGAAAGCAAAAAGAGATTTTTCTATCGCTGACAAATCTCGAGAAATACCACATTTCGATTTATTGCACACCGCCCCATGGTGATGTGACTTCATTGAGAGAATTAAGCCTTGTATCAAATGCAAAATCCATTATTTATCTAACTATTGCTTCAGACAGCATTCTCGGGAACGTGGCAACTGCGCATCGGTTGCCATGCGATTGCGCTTTTAAATGGATTTGCGAATCTTTTGGCATCAGAGTTGTTGGAAGACTTTGTGCCCACGGCTAAATGCTGTAAAAACACCCCACCTGTTCTCTTTCTACGCGAGCACCTGCCCTTTTTTTTTTTTTTTTTTTTTTGTCCTCTGGCTGTTTGACTCTTCCTGGCACATGTCAGAGCATCTATAGATGGAATGTAATTTAGAGAGCGGAAAGCAGAATCGGAGCTGACACATTTCGAAGTCAGCGACCAGCCAAGGCTTGACTGCACCGGGAGACAAAAGTTCAAGACCCTCGAGTGCAGAGGAGGATGATTGAATGCATCGCATGACCTCACCCTTACCGTTATGCGTCCCCAGGTAACAACCCCGCAGCTTTAAATGACAATGATATATGCCTACACTGCTTTTTTTTGTGTATTTGTTTAAAGACCTCCAATTTTACGTTTTCAAACACATATCTACTGGAAACCAAAGCAGGCTGAAACTCATACGGATCTCTGATGCGTAGCGTGGAGTGGCCAGCAATTTGCCCGTACACAGCAGCGGCCGGATCCATGTGGCGGACTTCTCTGACAGAATACTGCTTGGTAGGCCTGGAGGAGCGGCTCAGGCTCGAGGCCATCCGTCCTTTTTCTTGAAAGCTCTGACTCCTCCGTCTTTGGTTGCGTTCTTCGCTGCCGGACCGGGCCCCCGAGCTGTGGGAGCCCCGCCCGGAGTCCCAGGAGGACTCCTCCGACGGGATGTCCTCGCACAACATGACCACCCGAGTTTCGTCCACGTCGCCGACGGACCCTGACACCCCTCGGAAGAAGCCGGCGCTCCCCTTCCGCTGCTTAGCCTTCTTTCTCAGACTGAGCATGTTAATCATCTGCAGGCTGGTCTGCAATCAGAAAGATTCTGGAGAAGAGGATCGAGTTGCAGCCGCATGAACTCCGTGAAAGAAAAACAACCCTACAATAGGTTGGGTCACTGCTCAAAAATCCATCCTGTGCCCTTAAGTTTCAGCTCAACGCTGCGAACCTTGACCTCATCAGCAGATCTCCGGGTTGGAATCTCGGACATAAAGTCGAGAGAATCTTCAGTGCCGCGGCGGTATTCCTGTCTTCTGCCTCGGATCGAATCAGCGGCACAGGTTTCAGAGCCCTCTACAGTTACGCCCATACGCCACACCCCTGGCCTTCACGAAAAGCAGCAAAGAGCGTCTAATGCAGAAAAGAAAAAACCTGGAGGTTGGTTTAATCTTCAGGAAACTTGCCCCTGCAGGTATGCTCTCCGTTCAAATTGTGAACGCTTGGCAGAAACAAAAACATCCATCTCGTATAATCCCGCTTTTCTCCCCGTTTTGCGCACGGCGAGAAAATCCTCCTGAGAAAAATAGACGCGCCTTCACCTCCCAGGATGTAAACACGCACAAAGCAACCTCCACTTAAGTCTGACTAAAAGTCAACAACACCTACACATGAGCCGCCCTATTTAAGGTACGACATCAAGAACTCGGGATTTTTAGTAAAACCCTCTGCGTTTTACTTTTTTTTTTTTTTTTTTTTAATTCAGGGTTATTAACAGAACACCAAAGGCGGTGGAGAATCACTCACTGCCAAGATCCTCTGCTATTACCTAAGCCCTTAAGGCTTAAACACTTAAACCCATATTTCATTAAGGCAGCAGGAGACTAAGCAGTCTCAAGTGCGGTAACGAGAGACGGATCAGAGGGAGACATTTGGAAAGTAAAACCAGAACACCTATTTTACAACTCGCCGTTTCCATTTCAGCAGGAGCGCATAACATAATGCAGACCATCTATTGCTCAAGACGCACCACAGTCCTAACCGTGCGCTGACCTCGACGCCATAAAGCAGCCGGGTCACCGTCGTTATGCATGAGTTATTGAAGGAGTAGAGCTGTTGTTGGGAGTGAAGCAGGGAGCAGGTTTTAACCGGCAACAGGAAGGCTAATCTGACATCTGAAAGCGTTCCAAGCACTCCCTCCTGCCGAACTGCCCTCGGTATTAAATTAAACTAAAGTGTGATGAGATACTCCTGTTGATTTGTCAGTTTTCTATTGCCACAGGGTACGGTTATTAAGCATGAACCAAGAGGGAGCGTGCCGGCGCAGCGATCCGCGGCAGACCTTCCTGTCCGTGCTTGCACCGGCTCTCACCCGAACGACATGGTTGGCATCAACGCAGGGCTCAGCTTTCCACACTCACTAGTGCCTGTGGATGACGGCGTTGAAGAGCTTGCCGTCCCTCCAGCTGGTGGTGAAGTTGTCGCAGCGGATGCCCTGGTAGCCGTCCGTCATCCTCTGGGACCAGAGCAGCAGCTTCTCCTTGGCGGTCATGTCTTCCGACTGGCCGTTGACCTGAATGTCTGAGATCTGACGCCAGGCACGCGGGAAAAGACAAGAGGATTTTAAGTCCATAGAAAAGGGAGAGGCTTGGGATAACGTGTGTAAAGGAATAAATATAGTAATTAGTGGAAACCAAAAGATTCAATTACATGGAGCTACCGACCACCACCAGAGTCGATTTGGTTCAGGTTTGTTATTGTTCCTCCTCTGGGAATTTATGGATTTATTGGGTTTATTAGAATCAGAGGATTTACAACAACAAACAGCCTGAGGCAGATATGCTCTAAAATCTGAAATTACTTTAGAGTTAGTCTTTTTTTTTGTTGTTTTTTTTCCACCACCTGAAACAAAATGAGGTTGAAACTATTTGTTGGCAGAACGTTTGAGGATTTCTGCTGGGTCTGGTGTGACTCTGTCTCTGGGATCCAGGTTAGTTTACATTTTGGGGACTTTGGGCACAGAAAAGATGACTCACAGCTGCCAGCGAGGCTCCAAGTCCAATCAGACGTATTTACAAAGGGAAAAAAAAAAAAAAAGGAAAATTCTTCACAGAAGATCGTTTTAATCTGATTTGGCGAAGCCGCCCGTCTAATTTGCTACTGTTCATCTTTTCTTCTGCATTTCAAAAGTGACTGGATTAAATACTGCAATTATTTTTTACTTTTTTCTTTCCAGGGTGGTTTCATTTTTCTATGACTCACCAGAAACCACATCCCGGCTGCCTCCTGTTATTCACTATTGTATGAAAGCATAAAGACGCCGTATCAACGGGACACAGCTGATGGAATTACTAAACAATCACATCGGCTTGTCTATCACCTGTCCTCTATTTTGTGAAATCTAAACCCAAACTGGGCTTTCAGTGGCTGGTGGGACAATGTGAGGCTGGAGCCCAGGGATTTCTGCCTGGCAGCTCTGGTAGGAAAAGCTACAATAGCTCCTGGACATTTGGGGTGTGGCCTGGCAGAGAAGCAAGCCAACAATTAGGATACTCCACGTGACACACCCTCCCGTTAGGGGGGAAAGGGAGAGTGACTAATGCCGGCACGCCCTAATGGTGCGCTGTTTCCTTCAACAGTTGCGATTCAGCAAAGTTAGTCTGTGTTACTTCATGGAATATGGGAAGAGTGAATGTGTCCTGATGAGAAGGCAAAGTCTCCCACTGATTGGTTCCAAGGAGATGGAGAAGCAGCAGCAGCTCAGATCCCAGAGAGACAGGATAAGAGTAATAATAAAAATGGAACATAACACTGACAGATGAGGAGACCTGGAAGTGGAGGATGATGGTCCATATCAACCCCAGTGTCAGCTTGGGGTTCCCGTCGGCGATGTCGTCATTTCTGATGTTCACCAGCTTGACCTGCCGAAGCACAAAAGGACACGGTCACCGGAGCGACCGGCGGCCGGGGCGTCGGGCACGGCGGAGCGGCTCGTTTCAACATCGTACCTGCCGGTGTTTCAGGAAGTCCAGCGCTATCTGTACATTCTGGAGTTTGTGGAAGCGCATCCGGCCTTTCTCTCGGGGCTGGAAGGGAAGCAGGAAAGCACAGAAAGAAGAAATGAGTTACATCAGCAACAAAAGTCAGATTAGTGGTGAAATATTTGACAGAAAATGGTGAGATAATGCAAAGTTGAATAAAATGGCAAATGAAAATAAGGAGGTAGCCACAAATTCCTTGTCCTTACTGTAATTACTAATCTGTTATTTTTCTGTTTTTCCATCAGCAAGCAACAAAGTGGCCGAATGGATTTAGCTACCCCAGAATAGTAGCTCCTGCCACATAATCCACGGGTTATACCTACTTTTGGTAAATTAGTTTAAAGCTCCAGTCTACGCATCATGTATTGAAACCGGACAATTTCCAGTGCCACTGGTCTTGACCAGACAATCTCTGACTGATCTGCGATGGCACCAAATAAGAGCAATCAGGTTGAGCTGTTAATAACACTCTTCAAAGTGGAAGCATTTGCTGAGGGGAAAGAAACTCAGGGCAATTCGAACTTAAGTCACAGAAAAGCAGGGCGACATTTAACAGAAAACCGGATTTTCTGGGACATGTCTGAAGTTCAGTTAGGCCGTGTTAAGTGAAGGAGACTTTCAGACAGTAGCAGGCAGGCAGGAAGCTTTGCCAGTGAAAGAAACTTAAAGAGATCCACGGGAGGACAAGTTTCCACAGTGGAGTTCTATGGATGCCATGCAACAGCCAACTCAGTGACAGGTGGAAACATAACAGGGGGGGGACGAACCATAAGTTCTGAAGCCACTCACCAGCCGAACGCTCCTGACCATGTCTTTCTCCCTCGGCTAGCAAGCGAAATGTGACGGAAAGCAGGCGGAGGCCACACAGCAAAGACCAGAACAGAGGTTAAAGGGAAGGGCAACGGAAGGAGAAGGAGAAGAGAGAGGAACAGGTGGAAGGGGTGCAGAATAGAACTGTGGATCACATTGGAGAACTTTTCACAGACGTACACGCGGACCAGAGCGGTGCCATTAATATGTCACAGTTTCGAAGGCATTCAGAAGACGGGCAGAGCTGGAGCGGATGTTAGTAGCGATGAAGTACAGCAGCTGCAAGCAGAGAAACTGCACGGATCTGAAGCTCAAGGCAAAAAAAAAAAAAAAAAAAATGATACTAAAATAAAGATTAAAAAAAAAAAAACAACAAAAAAAACTGCCTGTTGCTGGATTTAATCCAAAGATATATCAAAAAAGATCAACCGAAACAAAATGGGCAAAAGAGAAAATAAGAGGCGTTGGCAAATCTACAAATAGCTCTTCAGCACCAGATAAATGAGGGATTTGTGGTGCTTTGTTCCCAGAGGGCGCAAATCCCAGATTAAATAATCGTCTCCTGTCGTAATAAATCAGGATTAAGCTAAATTGTGAAGCATTGCTGAGCTAAAAAAAAAAAAAAAAAAAAGATGCCTTGCTCAAGCACAATTTTCTGTTTGGCGTCGTCTCAACGCAAACACTGACAACTTACCAGAGTTTCTCCGGAGAGGACCTCCAACAACGAGATCAGGTTATGTCCATCCCGAAGATCCTCGTACAGATCTGCCACTTGACGCTGTGCCTGCCGGGGGCGAAAGGGGGTGGAAAAAAAGAGAACGAGTTACAAAGGGTTAGGGTTACGCAAACATAGAGAAACAGCCCGTCTCCTCTACCAAATACGTGACTTGAAAGCCACTTCCAAATACGTTCTGTCTGCACTCATCAGATGGTGTTGTGAACAGGTCAACGCTGCATTTTTGCATGAGTGGAATTTTTTCCACACATCCTCCAAAAACCCTCTGGATTCTGGTTTACCTGGAGGTCACATACCGCGTGAGTTACGCAGAGCATTGTCCGCTTTCAGTTGTTCGGAATACGCTTTACGATGCCTTTTACACCAGCTTTATGAATTCAATTCTGCTCAGTGCGTTTGACACTTGATGCCATTTTAGGATCGTAGCAACAACAAAAAGAACAGTAAAGCAGCAGCAGCAGTACGCAGCGGCGCTTTGTGACTATCACACCTCCACACAGGTTAGGAATGCACAGCCTGGAGGAGCAAAGCCTGACTGCAGCTCCAGATCTCCAAAAAAAAAGGTTGCAGACAGGATTCAAAGCAGAAAAAAAAATCCACCTTAAGTGGTTAAAAAGGTGAGTCGCAACCAAAACAAACAGTCTTTGACAACATTTAGAAGAAATTAACAGTAGGCGTTTCTCACTGCTACTAACAGTTCCCGTTTGTGGCGCAGCCGCAAACGGGAAGTGAGCCAACACAGCAAAAAAAAAAAAAAAAAAGTGACTGTGCCAGGAAAATGTATCTTAGGAACCTGGGGGGGAGTGAAAGCTGGGGGAGGGGTGACCTTCCATGCCAGACAGACACTGAGGAAACACACAGTCTCATTTCAGCATGCTATCACCTACCTCTGCCCTCCCAGGCTTAGTGAAGACAGACCATGAAATGCAGAGAAAGTTATAAGTTAGAGAAGAGCAATCTGTATAGATAATCCCTGCTATACGCCGTATGGCCACGAGGGGTCACTGTTTACACAATCATCGAGTATACGTCACACTACCGTGAAATACATATGCACTTTTTTTCTTTTTTTTTTTTTGTGCTGCTGCTTTTTAAAAATAATCCAACCAAACAGAAATATCTTGTAAAACTATAACTGAATATGAGATCAGATGCCAAAAAAACACACTTGTTATTTTTGTGTGTGTGTGTGTGTGTGTGTGTGTGTGTGTATGGCTGCAGTCTGTAATAAAAGAGTCTTCTATCAACACCTGGTAATTACAGCACTCTGTCCTGAAGCCCCTGTAAATGTATATGCAGGAGATTACCTGAACATTTAGTGCTGAAAGATAACAGACTGTTGAACAAACTGCACTGTTTGTCAGAACTTATCTGTAAATCCTCTCAGTTAAAAAGCCTTTGTATCTCTTTATGGTCTGATTCACCTTGTTTCATTATGTTTTGTTTTTGTTTTTTTTTTCCTAAGATGAAAACTCCCGCTTTGTTCACTCCGACATAGCTTTCTGTTACGTTTATGTTCTGTTTGGACCTGAAAAGCCCAGGCGGAGTCTCCACAGGAACATTTTCTGCAGCTGCGCCGACATTCCAGGCTTCCCTGGTGCAAGTTGAAGAGACTTACTGAGCCGGGACCAACACCCTGTGGCCCTTTACAGCTTTTCGCGAACCAGGTAGGTTCCAGACTGCTGCCCTTCAAGCAGACTATTAAGTCATTAAATCAGCTTAACCTCAGCAAGGGGCCTTTAAAGTTAACACTTTCCATACCACATTCCACCACGTTTTTGTTTTTTTTTGTCCGTGTTTGACCTTCCGTTTTTCTCTGTCTTTACACAGGAAGATCTAGAAAAGCGTCTGCCGTTTCGTCGTTGTTCTTTTTCAAAACGGAGAAGGAACTGTTTGAATTCGTTGATTCCTTTCCAAATCATGACTCTCTGGTCATGGTGTCTGCTTTTTGTGTGTGTGTGTGTGTGTGTGTGTGTGATCGAAAGCATTTTTTAACAAACAGCTACATGCATATTAGCTCTCTCTCACCCAAATGACTGACAGTGTGCAGGGACTAAAGAGCTATGGTGTTAGCATCATGTCCATCCTGCAACTTGAACCCTCTCACTGGTATCCCATTGAAAGTACGTTAAGAACAGACTTTTTACATACTTTTTTTTTTTTTTTTGACCTGCCTATGTGAATACTTACAAAACTCTCAGTACGTGCCACTGAGTTCAAACTGGGTATGATGGTAACTAGGAAACCAGACCCAGGAGTCTGGGCAGCACATGTGCTACTGTGAGCTTCAATCATGAGCTTTAGGGTGAGAACAGAATCCGCCTTTGCAGCGGCAGCTAACTGAGACCAGATGTGCTCGACCCGCCGTCCAACATTCACAGAGAACAGTCAAGAGAAACAAAGAAATTGTCCAAAATTAGCTCTCTTACAGTCATCGCCGACCGTGCCAGAGGTGCTCATTCATGGAAAAAGGCCTCCTGCTTCCCTTCGGTTTCATTTTGAGCTAATGAATGGCCCAGTGTCTATGAGCCGAACACGGCGTGGAGACACAAAGCTGTGAATGTGCTGCTGCCGGTGGGAGTTCCCTGAAATGAAGGTGAACCAAGCCATATTTTAACTGCTCCGAGGGAGGGCCTGTGAGTCAAAAAGGCTAGAGTTTCAACCCTAATGACGGGTTCCAGGGTACGGCGTGGGGTCTCCCTCCGTTCCTCTTTTGACCCGTTCTCTTTCTGTGAATGAATGGCTCCCCGGCGGGCTTGCGGGCCGCAGGCTGGGATTCGAACGAGGGAGGTGATTGATCGGAGGTCTGCACGGCTCGATGACAGGCTGGACTCCTAGTGAGCCTCGCCATCACGGTGAAATGCGAGAGTCAGAGCGCGAGACAAAGGCCGACCGGTCGGCCTGTGTTTATACAAGTAGGAGGAAGCAGGTCGGCAGCATTGTTTACAGGGGATGTTTACGGTGAGCGGGTGAGAGATGAAGCAGACGAAACGCAAGGCCGCTCGCCACTGCTCGAAGGAGACCTGACAAGACGACCGAGTCGTTCGTAAAAATGATCAACTGGACGTGAATCTGGCCAAGTAAGGGTCGGTTCTAGTGAGAGAGACGACTTGAAATCCCCGTTTGATTCTCATTTACACAACTGGAATGTGAGTGAAACTGGTCGATTTTGAGGAGTCATCAGCCGTCACCGTAGCAACCAGCCAGTCAGAAACTACAAAGTATTATCTTCTTCTAGTCAGCAAACATAAGTCTCCATAACCACAACACTCATCAGTGTAAGAGCGGTTGCTCGGTGAAGAAGGAAACAAGACGGGGTATTTTCTGAATCAATGAGCCTCAAAAAAGGAAGTCAGGGAGACGTAATGAAAGTCAGACATCACAGTTGCTCTAATTTATCTGAATGAGCCTAATCCTACGTAGGCTGCTGCCTTAGTCATGCTAGCCATGCTAAACGCTAATACAAGATGCTAATCCCCAAATACTTTTAAATTAAAAGTACATTTTGTGAGAGAGTCGCTTGACGGCTGAGGGAAAAAAAATGGAGCCGGGCAAAAATCAGAAATTGGCCACAAAATTCTGATCAACCCATCTCCATCACACAGCAACGCAATGCTGGTGGTAAAAACGCTGTATAGGAATATTTACCTATATTTAAAGCTGCAGCAGGACGACATCTTTCACAAAACCCTAATGGCCGCAGTTTACGGCGAGGCCACATTCCTCCTTAATGAGCCCGATTGAATGCAGGCGTGTGTGCAAAAATGTGCCATTTAATGTGTGTTTCGTCCCTGAAAGGAAAGGAGAGGAGAGGGCGGTCTTACCTTGATCAAATGCTTGTTAACCCATTTTGTGAAGGTTTTCTTCTGTACCCGATCTCGTTCATCTGGAACACAGAGACACTGTGGGTCATGCATCAGAAACAAACAGCACAAATCTGGACAGCTAAACGTGTTCATGCGGAACACATTGTCCTGAGTTTGCCTTCACTACTTAAGTCAATGCTGATCTACAAACATCTGATGCATAGCTCCCATTCTGCATGCGAAAGTTCAGGCGTCTACAGAAATCCCTTTTTATTTTTGTGCCCTCTAGCGGTAGCAGGCATATTGCAAGTATCATCCCACTGTGAGAGTTGTGCAGATTTACCATAACACTATTATTACACAACAAAGACGCCAGAGACACAGAACTCCCTTGCTGGGCGGAAAAAGAGTACTTCTGCGTACGCCGCCGTCCGACTCAGGCTGCATCACAGCACCTCACTGCAAGAAAACAAAACAAACCCGAGGATGAAAAGACTTCGAAGGCGAAGCGTTCAGGTGAGCGCGAGGACTCTCCGTAGGGTTGGAACTTGGCATGAAAACTATTAGCGGGAGCAGATTCCCCCCCCTGACAAGAAAGAACAAGACGTAGGTGCCGAACACACCCATTAACACAACAAGCGTACATTTTCACGTGGTATGTTCAAGAGGGAGAAGGGGGAAAAAAAAAAAGAAAACCCAGAAAACCACAAGGTGTGTTTCTGCAACTTTCAATTATGGGAATGCGTCTGTTTCTGGCTCCCTGACAGATAGAGCTGTTCAAATTTTTTTTTAAACCAAGCGGATTTAATCGTCTTTGACAGCCAAAGAGCACAAACCGGCCAGCTTGAGGAACTACAGCTCCGTGTCGCTCACAGGGACATCTCCTTCAGCGACGTTCAAGTCGTTTTCATTCCAATGACGACACAACACAAAGTTCACTCAGTGTTATCAGCGTAAGGGTGTGACCCGAGTGCCTTCACGCACCGACACACCCAGCAATCAAAGCGAAGAACACTGATTCAACACAAACAGAAAAATCGACACCCACCGTCTACATCAACTTCCCGAGACGGCAAATATGCATGTTTTACCAAACGGTCTACCAGGAAAACCTTGTCCGTTCCCAACTAGAGCTTCTTTTATTTTCAGAGCAATATGCGCTGAGGAAAGGTATGTGACCTCAGTGGTTCAACTTCCTGTCAAGGAGGGGGGGGAAAAAGTGTAATCTCCAAAGGAAATGTGAGGGCAAAACCCCTCTCAACCCGACCACAATATCATTGCTCAATGTCAGTTCAAATGCTGAAAAATCTGATATTTTTTAATAACATGAAAAATAATCGCAGGTGACTATAAAACCGATCATTTTTTAATCAACAAACACATCAGTTTGATGTTAAATGTACTTTTTTGGAGCTTAATAAATTCCTACGCTGGATCTGATGCGACACGTTCAGATCTATCAGAAGAACCTCCATCTTTCCCCCCAAACCCCCCCCCTCTTAATTGATCACATTCATTGGAAAATCGGTATCGGTCTAGTAAAAGCCCGATCGGTGCATCTAAATAAACTGTACTAGAAAAGCTTTCACAGGCTGAGAGATCTTCAGGCATCACATGCAAGGATGCAATATATAAACATGAATCACTGAGGTGAAGGAGTCAACACTTGGAGGAAGGTCATTAAGTACGAAAAGGTAACATGATTGGAGATAATAAAGTCTTTTTTTTTGTTTGTTTGTTTTTTTTAACTGTTATAATTTAATTTACAGTAGCCAGTCACAACTTTTGTAAAAAGAAAAAAAAAAAAAAAAAGTGGAAGCGTCTGCATGTAAGTATAGCTCATTAATCATTTTGACTACAATAGAAGATAAATAGACTGTTGCTATAGTGACTGACTTCCAAACATGCTCATGAAGCACAAGGGAAATTGTGATTAAGCTTTGCTTTGGTGACAAGACAGGAAGCTGCTGGTGCAATAAGGAGGGGGTATCCTGTTCGTTTTTGCAAATGAAGTCACTCAGCCACAATTCATAAAATAGAATCCTCTAATGTATCCATATCCACTGTCTGTGAACGGGCTCCTGATGAACGACAAGCGAAACAGTCACGTCTGACACGAAGTTCTCCAACCTGAGCTCTGCTTTTCCTTCTTTCCCCATTAAAACAACCCAAAACCTCCTTCCTGCCCGGCAGCTCCTCACATACTTTGGAAGATCAAGGCTTTTGCGACTGAGCGGAGCCGAACTGGTACCTTTCCTCCCGTCCGTAGCCTTCAGCATCCCTTGGTAGTACCCATCATCTGAGGGCATCCTGTCTCTCCCCAGGCTGTCAGTGGAGAAATTCCTGTACTTCTGCTGCTGAGAGTTCATTGTCATCGTCTGTCGGCTCGCGAAATAATATTCCTAATGACAAGAAGGATCCGCGGCGAGCCTCCTCTCGACGGGAACCTCTGCGATTCTTGCTTCTATCTTTGGCCCTGTCGGTTTGCTCCAGAGCGCGCAAGTCCTGTGGCCAGAATCCACTAAGCTCTTCGCAAACCTATGATTTCTCTGCCTTTCTATCCTCTGCTAACCTCCTCGCTCCCTCATTGGTTTTTCGCCTCTGCCCTTCTTTTTTCCTTCCTGTTTTTTCTCTCTCTCTCTCTTTTTTTTTTTTTCCTCCCCTTTCTTCCACTGTGTTGTGCCTGCAGGCTACGGAGTCTGGGCCTGCCCTGATGAGTGAAGTACTGTGTGCTCAGTGACGTCGGCGTGCGGCGGGTCGGACTCTGGACACACCCCTTCCTGTTGCGCTGCGCCGAACACGGAGAGAGCGGTGGGCGAGGCTGAGGTGTGGCAACCTAAGCGTCCTATCGCTTTATGGCTTGCGCAAGACAACCAAGAAGGTGATAAAGTCACGCCGCTGATGGGTTTGTTACGGCTTTGAACACACTGGACGACAGATGAGTGAAGAAAGCAGAGAAATAGGTGAAAAGAATCACACGCCGACGACAGAGGCACACACTGATCCCTGGTTGCTCATCTCTCATTCATGGCATTCCTCAGGCGTTTCCAATAAGAGGAAGAAGGAACGAGTGGAGGGCTGAGCTCGTTTTGGGAGTGACTGTTACATTTTTTGTAGACTGTGATGCATGAAATCAGCCCCGACATGCAAGAAAAAGAGCTCCTGAAGGGGGGTTTTTTATAACCGTTTGCTTGTGATTTGGCTGCGCCTCCTCAAGCGGGTGTAAACAAAACACCCATCAGAAGTGCGAGTTTGTTATTAATTGTTAAATCTTGTTGACGCTCTGGTTCATATGAGTGGAACGCTGACCTTTGGCCCTAGGTGCAACCGTCCCTATGTTAAATCGTAGTGCTTCATCAAGGACAGTTGATAGACAGATGACTGAGCTAAAAATGGCCAATACAGGAAGGAAAACCTAAAAGAGGCAGCAAAAGGTTTGAGATTTATTGTTTGTTTGTCACTATAACCATGAACAACGAGGTTAAAGGCGGCCAAGAGCTGCAGTTTAATGGTTTGCGTCAAAACGCACTCGTTCCGGAACTTCCCAGTCAAAGTCCAGACCTGATTCCGATTGAGAATTTGCGACAAGACTTAAAAAAAAAAAAAAAGAAAAAAAAAAAGTGATGCTGACCATCTAATACGGTTTGGCTTGCAGCAAAGAGTGGGCTTTACAAGGTACGCCATGTTGGTGGCTGTGCTGGTCCATAAGTAAGATCCCAGTAAAAACAATCCGAGGTCTGTTGTTGTTGACGTAGCAAAAAACGAGCAAATGCCGAAGGAGCACGAAAGCTCTCGCAAAGCACAGTGGATCTTCTGGATTAGAGTCTGACGTGGGAAAGCAAAATCAATAAAAGACGCGAAAAAATGAAAAAAAAAATCAGAAAAACGATTACGCGGCGAACTTGTGAGAGATTGGATTTACGAAAAGCCTTTCATATTTAAAAGAAGCAACTGTGGAAAAAGTTTTCTGTAGTGTTTACAGCTTCCGTCAACATCTATACATTGTTGGGTGTCTTAAATATCTAATGACTAACTCTTTATTAATTAAATGACAAAAATAAATAAATCAATGTTGGAAACAGAAAATATTTTCATGCAGACAGTGACTACATGAGCCGAAAGTCAGAGAAAAACCATTGTTTGCTACACTTTGTCCCTCTGGGCGTACATACATACACCGACCAGGACTCCACCCTGCCTCGTCTGACTGTAAGGGGCATTAAGGAGCCCCTTTTTCTCCTCCTGAGCGCAGCAACTTTCTGCGCAACCTGTACGAACACGAAGACGGCGAATGTGTCAGCGCCGGGGGATCTGTGCCGACCTGCTGGTGCGGAGCGGCGCGGTGTGTTGACTCACCCTGAGCCATGCTCGCAAATTTGGAGACACACCTTTGTAGTTCTACAATGTCTCGGCAAGCAGTGGAATTAGGGCGAGGCGCGCAGGGAGGCAATTAAATCCGAGGCGAGGGAGGAATTTCTCCAAGAACTGTCAGCTTTTGATTGCGAAAAGAGTTTTTTTTAGTGCCTTTCAGACTTTTTTTTTCATGCCTGTTTAAGACCGTCACATTTGTTTTTTAATAGTACAACAACAACGACTTCTTGTACGATGTTTTATTTGGTTTTTTTGGGGGGGTTTTTGTGATAGATCAATACAAAGTAGTGCGTGGCGCTGAAGTGGGAGGAAAAAAGGGAAAAAGTGGCTCCGAATTTGCATCGAGTCTACTGAAAGGGAGAACCACTTTTTGGTGGCAAACGCAGCTCTAAACCTTTGGCACATTTCTCAATCACATTTTGCACATTTTAATTTCTCATTTCATTCGCCTTTGCAAAATCATTTCCGAAGGAAAATCTCCGTACAAGCGTCAAGTCTTGCGCATCATGTCACATCAACCCCGCCCGATTTCAGCGCCCCATGCACACCATAATGGGTGCGGTTGCGCAATGGTTTTATTTTGTGGTGTTCAATTGTCGGGGCTCTAAATACAAATGAATTTGCATAGGTGAAAACATTTTAAACCGTTTTTCCTTCACGATTACACACTGTTTTGTGTTGATTTATTACTGAGTTCCAATAAAATCGTTTCTGTAACATGAAAAATCTAAAAAAAAAAAAAAAAAAATTCACAGTTTTAGTTTAACTTACAGATTTTATTGAAAAAAAAAAAAAAAAACACTGTTGGTTCATTTGCCCAGTGAATGGACGCTCAGTGATTCTCTGACATCTGAACTTGCCCCAATTATAAAATCTTTCAGAGCCTCACAGGGGGGAAAAAAGCTGCACCAGGGGGACACAAATGGGAATGCGGCACAAAAAAAAAAAAAAAAAAAAAAAGAAGAAGCATGGAGCGACTTAGTCATGAGATCTTCCCTCCTAAAAGGAGACATATCATTAAGTTCTCAACATGCTTATTACTTTGGTCCCTCATCTGGCTTCATCAAAACCAGATGGAACAATCTGGCTCTTTATGAGACGAGTGAAAAAAAAAAATAGAGAGAAAGTTTTTCTTTCCCCTTTCTCCCTAAATGATCAGTTTGCGGCTGGATGATTGTTTATGATGGACTGCCATGTTTGTTCTTTCTTTTCTCACTTTGCGATGTCATTATCGGGTAACCGGTTTGATACAGTCAGCCTCGGGGCCACTTCAGGGTCAAATGGTTTTAAAAGAGACCGTTTTAGAAGCATTTATGGTTTTAAAGAATGAATCTCTGGTTTTTTATTATTATTATTATTATTATTATTATTGTATTTATTTTAACCCTCCAAATCAGAAATGCTGCATGTGTAGACCTACATAGATCCTACCTTCTCGGTTGTCGGCGTTTTTGTTTCTACTAATTCTTCGCATTAAACAAACAATAAAATAAGCGGATACGTTTCTATTTTTTTTTTTATTTTATATTTTTGTAGAAGTATTTAAATGCTTCTAATCAACGGGGAGAGAGAAAAAAAAAAAAGAAAGCACAGCTGAGCTTGCAGCCACTTCAGACTAGAGCGACCTGTACTTATGCTTTTGGAAACAAGAACCCGAGCAAATTAGCGGACAGAGGAATTCTAAGAATGTGTCATTATGGTTTCTGAAAGAGCTGAGCTGCACAGAAAATACAAGGGTTCAAAGAGAGGGAAGGCGACACCTTTCATAGCAGAACCGTAGTAAAAAAATAAAAATAAATACAAAAATAAGAAGCTGCACTGATTTATTTTCCTCCCATATAAGGTTGCTTAAATCCACTATCTCTCGTATCCACCCTCATAGCTGACCTCAACTGTTCTGGTGGTGAATTCAGGTGAAAGTGTGAGCGGAAACACGCCTCGCAGACGACATCCAGGGAGCTGATAAAACGCCGGGGCGGGATTATCTCGACAGCCCCGGGATTATCTCATACATTGTTTGAAGAGGATAAGGGATGAAGGAGCAGGATGAGAGAAAAAAACAAAAAAAAAAAGAGGGGAAGGTTGGAGCGTGTTGGATCGTATTTCTGTCTGAGAGCCGGAGGAACGCTTCGCTGAGAGCCATCCCTGACAGTATGATGGCCCCGCCTAGAGGTCAGGGTTCATGAAGATCTAAAGCAGTGATATATCCACTGTCTGCATTCGCCATCTTGCGTTTTCCTGCATTTTTTTTTCATGCTATGAAGGCAAACTGTATATTATTTCTTTCTAGATTAAATTCAGAAAAGCCTCTGCATAGTTTTTCAATGAAAACATGGTTTATAATAATTATAATAATATGATATAACTGACTGAACTGCTACTGTGCATGGACTCCGCATATAGGATACGTCACAGCTGAAAGAAACGGCATGGCATGCCCAGAGTTCAGTTATAATTGCTGTGAATGTTGGTGCTATTTTGATAACAATAAGATATATCCAAAAATGTATATCCCCAGACTGCACATGGTAATTGCATTGTATCTTTTTTTGTTTATATTTGCTGATGTTTTTTGATGGGTTTGTGGAGCAAACTGTGCAAAAAGTGGCAAAAAATAACATTTCTGGGTAAAACTATCAGTTTTTTAAAAATTTACTATCAATAACTGATTCATGACAATGCTAAATCAAAATACCTAGCATAATAAAAATAATTTTGTGATAAACGATAAATGATAAACGATACGACTGATGCCCATCCGTACTGCAAAATTTGACTTCAGAATACAAATCCCCATCACACTTTTCCTAAGTTCACAACTACTTCCTGTTTTGGAAAGTGTGTTTTATCAATATTTCTAATACGGTTGGATGTGACGCTGTTTGTCTCAGCAGAAGCAGAAGCTGAAAGCGGACACGACGCCGCTGCTTCGTACGCTCATCGCAGGCATGTTTGCCGTGGCTGGGGCATGAAGCGACGTCCATTTATCCCGGATCGCCGTGCTGTCAGAAATAGATCTGATGATGAATATGAAAACCTAGTTCATCACAGACTCAACAAGCCTTCAGATTAGCCAGAGCAGCTGAGTGGTTTTAAAATAGACCAGCTGCAGGAGAGTCTGTGAAGGGGCCCAAATGTGTGTGTGTGTGTGTGTGTGTGCGTGTGTGTGTTTAATTTGCTGGGACTTAAATAAGAAAAGATGGATGAGGAGGAGGGGGGGGAAAAAAGCCTCTGCGCTGCAGTTTTGTGAGGACGCAGCAGATTAAAAAGGCCCTGTGTCTCCCTCTGCAGGTGAGGTCAAGGAATTGGTTTGCTCATGTAATCTGGAAAACAATCAAGATTATTTTCCCCCCATCAGGTGAGGAAAAAAAAAAGCTGAACATGGAGAACGTGGAGGACAAGCCTGATGTGGTGTGCGTGTTAAACAGCCCAGCATCTGTTCCTGACAAGTGATTTATGAGTGAGGCTGTTTAGTTCCAGCCTTTAGATGAAAATCTAAAGGTTCCTCAGTCCTCATGCGGCGTCTTAATCCATCTCCGCGCCACGTGACCTGTCCGTTCGCCGCCTCGGCCTCGACGCTTGGCGACTGCGCGTGGAAAAAACACTGCAACTTGAGGATGTGTTTCTATGACGACGTCTACCAACAGGAAGCACCACGCGCCTCAGTGGGTAACGGTGAGTGACTCTTACTCACGGCGGTATTTTTAGCCGCGAAAGGGGAGGAGGTCCAGCAGCTGACCGGTCTGACACAGGAGCCCTTTGAACATCACAACACTGTTTCCTGCTGCTTGGAGAAAAGGCTTCACCACCAGGTGGCGACAGAGCACACACGCGACCAACGCTCAGGTACAGCCCGGGTCTTCCGAGAGAGATTTGAACTTTGAGAGCGAGAAAGTGAAATATGTCGATGAAAAGAAGAAGCACGCTGTGGTCTGAACCAACAAGGCTTCTATTTATATTCTGCCAGGAGGGAAAGAAACTCGAGGGCCAAACACCAAAGCCAGCTGGCAACTTCTTTTGTGGAGGTGACGTGTTTTGTATTTTTTATTGATTTATTTATTTGTGCTGCGTCTGCAGTTTCCTACCACAGTCCACGGACGTGAGGGAAACAGGGTTTATGAATTCGCCAAAGGCTCTAATTCGTCCTCTAGACAACGAGCAGATGAACGGTGTTGAAAAGTCGACGGACGATATGCCATCAGAAGATCTTCCGATGTTTACTGTTTTCACTAAAACGCCTCACTGGAAACAGATTCATATTCCTTTACCGTTTCGTTCCGTTGCAACCTCACTGTATGTCACTGCGATTGTTTTGTGAAAGACCAGCACAGAGCATGTGGCAGGAGAAAGACGTGTTTATATGACCAGGTCTTTATATGACTAAAAATCTGAAAAGTGTGGCATGCATTTTCTCCACAGAAACTACACCCAAGAGGAGCCACTTTTCACTTCACGTAAGTCTTTTGGCGCGTGCTAAGTCAAGTCGAGTAATGAGCGTCTGTAATCATCAGTTGCCACTCATTCCGGACTTTGACTGTACCATTTGAAGAATGGGCTATATTTGACCTGAATTATTCATTATAAGTTGGATATATTTAGGGCCACTTTCCTGCTGCAGGATAAATGTTCACCTCAATCAGTAAGGTTTTTACCTTCATCTATCTCCTCATCAGCTTCCCTGCCTCTGCTAAAGACAGGCGTCCCCACAGCATCATACAGCCACCTGAGTTGCTCTGTATCCAGGCCGCAGCCGTTTGCCCGGCTCCCATGCTCAAACTATTCATCCATGTCTATATCTGGAACCAAAGATGAGTTTGCTAAATGATCTCGGTGCCTTTGGGATGTTTTGTGGTCTCAATTTTGCAGTGAACACTGAACGCTTAGAAATTGTTAATAATTCACCCAATGAAGGTCGCTCTGGAAGAAGTAAGCACAAAGTTTTGATATCAACGTCCTAAAAAGGATATTTGAACTTATTTATTGGAAACTTTTGCAGATATTTAAGTTCTGACGTTGGAATGTTTAAGTGTAAGATTTTCAGGCCCTGCAGAAATGACAACTGGCATACTTTAGTGCTTTTGAGCCGGGAGAGACTTCCCCGTTGTGAGGAAGCCCAACCCTTTCTGACAGGTGTTCTACAAAATGTGTGTGTAGTCAAAGCAGGCGGGTCGCATGAGGTGCGGTGACTCACATCTCTGAAGTACCATCAGCAAATGGTGCACCTATATACACAACATATTTCCATTTTGAAATGAAATTAAACGCCTGCTTTGCAGAGGGCAGCTGTGCTTACTTTTGGGTGAATGAAACCTTTACAGAGAAATTGCTTTTATACTCCTTTGTAACATTTACAGTACAGTGGGGGGGGGGGGGGGGGGGTTTCACAAGAAAGTAGAACAAGTACAAAAACAGTTAGAAACGTAAAGCAAAGTTCAGTCGGAAGAAGCCTTATTCATTGTTTGGCTCAGTGGCCTTCAACCACCCGGGCCGCGCTAAAAATTATCAAATATTTCCGTTTTATGTGCTGTTTGAGTCTGGAGGACCTTTTATTTTGAAAATCCTTTCGCCGGATTCTCTCGGTTACGTCTTGCGCGCCAACATTGAGCCCGCAAGCAGCAAAATGAGTAAGAAACAGATCAGATGTCTTTGGGAAATTTCTTTGCGAAGGGGAAAAGGCCCAGAGAAAGGAGAATGATACGACACACCACACACTGCAGGACGTTGTAAGAAAATAGGGACAAAAAAAAAAAAAAAAGGTTTTTGGCGGGAACACCACCATGCAGAAGCGTTATCTGACACCCCCTCGGTCTCCTCCCCCCTCCGCCCCGCCCAGCGGCCGAGCCTTGACCGGTCCGCGGTCATAAAAAGGTTGGTTTAGCTCCTTCTTTTTTAATCTCAAGCCAGCGTCCCACGCTGCATGATGACACTGAAGGCACCACAGACCAACAAAGAAACTCCTCCCCAAGCAGAACGTGATCGTCACTCACCTGCGAAGGTCAACATAGAGGGCAGGTGTCTGAGTCGATCTGTGTATGAATGCATGTCGCGCAGACAGGTCGCCCACTTATCCATCCCAATGAGATCCATGATCCGGGCATTAAAGAAACCCCGCGCACAATCCCTCTGCGTTTCCGACAGCCGGAGCCAGACAGTGTGTGATGTGTAAACAGGAACAACTTTCCAACCGGTGAAATCAAGCTCTCGTGCCCTGCCCCTTTCATTATGGACGAAGCGAAAGATAACAGACAGGTAATTCAACATAATTCTCTTTTGCGTGACGATCATCGTTTCAGCCGTTCCGCTCATTCAGCAGGAGAACCAGCTGATCCGCGCAGGGAGTGGAATTTAAAAGAAGTGCTGAATCTCACCCTGGAGTCATGTAATCCAGTCGTATGATTGTGTGCAGCGTGGTCCGTTTTCTGACTCTTTACCTGGAACTCTTTAACGCATCATTGTGTTTTACAGCCCCCTTTGATGCGCAGCGTGTGTCAGAGGTTCATTTTGCAATCAACAGGGCAAGGTCTTTCACAAGGCGAATCTTCGACAGCATTATTCTCTCTCTGTGTGGAAGTATTTGCAGTTTGCCTAAGGGCCCTATCAGTCTTAATATGAAAATTCACAAGCTGAACACCTGCTTTAAATCTGATCTTTGCCCCCGAGGCTTGTAGGAGTAATTTAGATGTTTCGGTACAATGCTCCTGTAATAAAATTACAGACAGAGTTATGATGTGGATGTCGCGGCCAAATGAAACCGCACACTTTGACACTTGAACTGACCGTAGTGAAACGTTGATGACAGGCACAGCTTAGTTATTCGACATCAGAACCGAAGGAGATACTGCGGTAAACAGGGATGTTATCGACTGCGGTCTTCTGGTCCGATACGGATCTACTTTCTGAAAAGCCCTTAAGTATAGGAACAAAGCCAGTAAGTTACCAACAGCGCCAACATTTTTTGTTTTGTTTTGTTTGCTTGTTTTTTGTTTTGTTTTGATTTTTTTGGAAAAAAATTAACCATTTTATCTAATTTGACAAATAGCAGTGTAGTTTTGTGACTTTTTGAAACTAGATGTGAAACTGAATTGCGTTCAGTGCCGGCACTGAATTTCAAAATAGTTGAAAAATCCCTTTTAATTCTCACACATGTTCATATAACTGGGATTGATGATCCCAAATGGAGCATTAATCCACAATATGAATCATCACAGTGATATTAATTTGTGGAATAATATTATGAGTGGAAAAGGCTGCTTTGATGCAAAATTCAGTAGGGTGTAATACTTTGAAAGCCACACTTTCACACTCAGCTCAAAGCTCAAATTTTTGGAGGGGGAAATTTGGGCAGATTTATAAATATGAAGTGTTACAGAATTTAATGTCCCTGTTCCAAAAACTGAATACGAAAGAGAAACTTTCCTTAACTCTAAAAATGCAACGTTAACCAGTTGAAGCTGGTGGACTTGAGAACTGGTTTCTGACACCAGGATCTTTTCGTTCCCCCAAGGAAAAGAAAAGAAAAACGAGTGACAGATGAATAAAAGTGAACACGAAGGTGACGTGTCCTGTGTCGACTCCTGAAATTTGAACAGGATCCGGGGAAGCTACCGCCTGACACAGCGGACCGGTGAAGCCGCAGTTGGTATGTATAAACCGAAGGACCCGATGTGTTTCCATGGAGCCTCCGCAGCTTATAAATAAATCAGCTCAACATGAACTTCCCCTAAGGGAGCTCCATTCTCCTGGCTAATTTGTCATTCCCAACAGACTTTAGAAGTGTGCCTCTGGGTTTCCATGATGCCCCTCTGTGATACATACTGTTTGTTGAGTGACTGATGATTCCTGGTTTCAGAGCAGGAACCACAGGGTGGGTAAACCATCCAGCTTAAATCCAGGAATCAGTTCTAGGAACCAGTAAGTGCAGCTAGTTTGTTCCACAGTGGGATTTTGTGGTGTTTCCAGAGGAATGTGGGCTTTTCCAGCCACCAGGCCAAGGCAGAGGGCGACGACTCTCTGAGAACCCTCACTTTCCTTTGGTTGCTGTTGGTATTTCAAGGCAACTTCACGTCACCTTCCCATATACAAAACTTAGATTTCTGTCTGACATCTCCTTCAGCTCAAAGAGACAAAGTTCAACCTGTTTTCTGGCGCTTCAGCGCCGCACTGGCGTTTTTCACAGATTATTTACGCAAGCCATTTGCAATTTAATCAACGCCTTTGTTCCAAACCTCTCTGCATGTCCACAATCGGTTGCCACGATGTGGGTCCAGGCGAAAATCTCAAAGGAAATAAATAACCTGCAGCAGCGTGAGGCGCCGCTTGTCTCCGAGGTTGGCGACGAGATGCCGAACGCACGAAAACAAAAGGTCAAAGATCAGCAAAGGAACGCAGAGGGATGCACTTTGTCAGACTATTTCCGGTTTCACTCAGCTGAGGCCCCAAGTCGTGACCTTCCAGTTGACACCACTGCCAGAAGGGAATGTTTTCCTTCCTAGTCCGGCCTCTATTCTCACCATCTGCAGCATCACACTAGAAACTAATCAACACAAGAAGATGGCGACGGTGGACATTGTCCCGGTGCACAATGATGGCCAGGAAAGACAACCTGACCACAAAGTCCAGAAAGCCCGAAGTACTAAAATGAAGACCACCAGAAGACCACCACAGAGGGGTGAACGCGGCTGCATGTTAGCTGACATTTCAGTGATAATTTCAAATGTTTGGTGAGACAATACCAACTAGCATGGAGTACACCGTGCTCTTCAGTGTGGGTGCCGTCACTGAACAGAAACGTCACAATGCTAGCTGGATTTTGTACCGGCGAGGTGTTTGGAGAAAAAGTCAGAGGAAGCAAAGAGAAGTAAGAAGCTCCTTCTCTTCTCCCTTCTGTTGTAGGAGGGAACTAAAGGGAGCTTTATTTCCTACAACATGTCAAGACGTTGTAGGTCCATTCAGGATGAAGTGAGACTTCAGCAGATAACAGGAAGGCTGAATGGAGAACAGCAACGTTTTGGAAATCTCAGCATTAAGGTTCATCTCAAGGTTTACCGTTTACAGTGCTAACAAATCAAAGCGGTAATATCAGGCGCTAAATGTAATCAGTTAAGGCTCTCATGCACTTCAGCTTGCATGACGTTTACATCGCGCCACTTGTCGTGTCTTTCATTTTTATCATAAAACTGTTTGACAGTGACTGCGCTCTCATGCTGATTCGCCGTCGATCTTTAAAGTGAAACATACGCGAGCGAAGGCAGTGAAAATATTAAAAGTGGTTCATAAATCAACAAACGTGTCTGCCTGCCAACGCTGCACAAAAATTCAACACTCTAATCAGCGAGTCTCTCGTAATGTTTAAACTAGAGGGAAAAAAAAAATGTGAGGAATGAGAAAGCCCAAAGTTTGGCAGCCTTCTCGGGGAGAGGCAGCAACTGTGAGACAAGGTATCATGAAAGAATTCAGCCTCACACACACACACACACACACACACGCACACACACACACACGCCCACATGCGCACCGACACACAGTCCTGATGTAATAAACTAAAGACTACACCCAACAGGGAAACGTGACTAAATTTAAGTGATCAATGCACTGAAAGCCAATCAGAAGCCTCAATTAAAGGCAGCAACACAGCAGAGGGACAACCCTACGTTGAACTGGTCACACAGCGGACACGGCCGAAAACGCTTCATGGGCAGCTCATGACTAAAAGAACAGGGTCCTGATGTCCCACGTGAAGCTGAGTCACTTCACAGGCGGAGCAGTGCGACTGTCTGCAACTCTCACATGATCACACAATAGAGAGCCGTACATCAAACACACAGACGGCAAAAGTCGAGGTTTTGACGAAGCCTCTTCTGATTGGGTGAATCCGCAGCAGAAAAATAAAGATTACAGATACTAGAGCTAGACTGGCTGCCGAAATCCCAGCGCTTTGCTGAGAGCAATTTGCTTTAATATCGCCGCTTATTCAGCCGAGCTAAAGTGGCTCGGACCGAAATCCTGCTAAACAAAAGGTCTTGCACCTGCTGCGACAAAAAATGTGTCGGTGAATTAAAAAGCCATTACAAAGTATTTCGGGTAATCCTCGGCGAGGAGGAGGCGTTACTCCTTTATTCAGCTGCTCTGCTTTGGGCTGACTCCTGCATGTTTAACCTTCTGGTTTTGTTCGTTTTAAGTTCGGCGAGCTCATGAAAGCGTGCCGCCACGTTTTTTGGCCAGACAACCTGCTGTCTGATCCAAAGAAAAACACCTGACGACACTGCTCACCGTACAAACGAAAACAATGATGTCTTTAAAGAGCTAAATCTTAGCATCTTAGTAAGGATCAACACGCAGTAGGATAGGTACATAACTACTGCATATATTTTAGAAATGAGCACCAGAATGAAACGCTTTTCAGCTTTAACTTTCCTGGAAACTCAAAAGTCTTTTACATTTATTTAATGCAACCATTTCTAAATGCTACCGGATCGCGCTAACCACATCGTCCTGCGTGGAAGCTAAAGTTGGCGATTTCTAGAATTTGGTATTTTTGGAAAATGAGGTGCTAGAAAATTAAGTTTAAGGAAGAACAGATGTGGAAGCACTGATGCATTACACCAACCGGAGCTCAAAAATCAGTCGTGAATCTCTCATCGCCGCCTCTTTAGTTTCAGCATTAGACTTTCGACTCCATCCTTCGACGGGCTACCTTTATTTTTCTATTTCTTTCAAGCACTGATCCAATACCACCATTCTGGGGGGAATGTGTCTTGGCAGGGTATTTGATGGGAAGGTAAGAGGCAGATGAGGCGAGTTCAGGCTGTTGCAACAGGTGGGGACTCAGTGGGAGGGGCGGGGACCACTGGGACCGCACGGGGACATTCCTGACGTTTCTCCACACCGAGAAATGTGCTTCTTCTCAGAGTTATTTTAATATTACACTGAAGAGAAAGTCTTTAGAACGAGTGCGATGGCTGAGTTCAGAGATGAACGTTCAACGTTCCGATTCACATCTAAAACCCAAAATAAAAACAAAAAGTGGTTCATGGCTTTTTCTACGAGCCTAAAGCCTCTCAAATGTGCAAGAGAAAGGCTACTATTGTGGACAAATAACTGACATTTTTTTTTAGCATGGAAACCATTCTGGAGACGTTCAGATGATGAAGACGAGGCCTTCGTGTTGTTCCTTAGAAAATTCCTTTCATTTTTGGAATTCCATGGAAACCACAGCTTATGATCGCGCTTGATTAAAACGTTAAAAGTATCACCAAATCCGTCCGGTCTGCAGATTTAGTTTCGGGTTTCAAGCCTTTTTCCTTTGGTGAATAAACAATTTGGTATTAAAACAAAACCCTTATAGAGAACAGTCAACTTTTGAGGTTTGTTGACTTACAAGGCAAATGGCAACTTTTGTTCTTCTGAGACACAAACCTGCGATGCAGCGATCAATCAGACAGACATCAGAATCAATCAGTTCTTCCTGAACCGATTGGTTTTCAGGTCGAATGCTCAAAAATCCTTTTTACTGAATGCACCTCAAAGCCAAGAACAGTTTCATAACGCAGCGGAAAATCGGAGCAGAGTGAGCCACCCAAAATAAGCCTATGTGCATTTTTAGAAAAAGAAACCCCACAACCAGTCAACATGTTTTAAATGAAGGAGTTAAAAGGGCAAGTTGATGTCAGTGCCAACAGAAAATAAAAACTTGGCTCATCCGTAGGCTAAGCGCTCCAGAGAATCTAATGTAGTAAAAGTTAATCACACCGACTATAAGTGGAAGCAAATTACGTTCAAATGACGGAGACCCAGAGTCCAGATCAGGTTCTGATCTAAAGTAAGATGTTATCTCTGCCTAAATGACAACATAAAGAATCATATACTGATTGCACTGATCATCAGATGTGCATCTGTGACTCATTACAAAGCTTCTTGGCTAATAAGTAAACTCTGACATCAGAGAACTAGTGAAGTAATTCCAAGTTATATTGAAAGTGACGCCCAAATGTGGTGAGAAAAATCCACCAACCGATGAAGGAACGGCCAATGAGCGACTTGTTGATGTAAAATCTTCAGATCAGCAAAGAAAAAAAACGTCAAAATGCGAGTCGGATTCCTCATAAATGGCTTCGACTGAAACTCGCACTAATGACGCTCATAACTCACGTCGGCTACGGTGTGAGGACGACAACGCGAAAGGTTGCCGATGTTATGAAGTGACACAGTGTTTGCTTCTGTCCTGCTGGTGTTGGAGTGTATGGGTGAATGTGTGTGTGCGTGTGTGTGTGTGTGTGTGTGTGTGTGTATGTTCGTTCAGATCACAACAAGACTTCACACTCTGTCCTCGCCAAGAACACGCTGACAGCCAGAAACCAGGCAGACGAACTCAGCAAAAACACCCATGGACGCAGACCACACACACACACACACACGCACACGCACACACACACACACTGATTACCTACCAGGTATGATCTTCATCTAAGAGACAGAGCAGAGGAGGAAGAAGAGGAGGACAAAGGTGAAGAAAAGCCAGAGCTGGATGGAGGGGAATGAGGCGCACCGGAGAGATTCCTGTTTGTTTGCTCTCTGCTGCCTTGCCTCCCTCTCCTCGTCTCAGATTTTGACAGGCTGCGCCTGCTGCTCGGATCCGTCAGCCTCGCTCTCCCATGGCCGGGGGAGGAGGGACGACACGGTGAGCCTTAGTTAGGGGGCAGCGGGTAGGGTGGGGTGCAGGGGGATGGAGGGCCAGGGCTGGCAGAGGCCTATAAATATCCTCCAGAACCAGATGATCGCACAGCGTCACAGTTAGAAGCCGATGGAAGGACTCCATCGGGACAGCGCGACAAGCAGGACCCCCGGCCCTCCACCCCTCCACCCAGGCACTCTGACTCGTAGCTCGCCTCTTTGAAGATGCTGGGATGCTGCCAAGTGTCAGACCTCAGCCAGAAACTCTCTTAACTGTGACGCGAATATTAAACGCAGCAGTCGTCTGGTCATGTCATCGGCCCGATTAAAGGCTGACGGCACCGCCGCATATCTTCAGTGACTTAGACTGAATTGTTCTTTTAGCTTGTTTGGGAGATGTTTGACCAGTTACTGTTTTCGTTAATGGGGGCAAACGCAGGAAAGGTTGGAGAACCCATAAATAGAAACAGCAGGCATAAATAAGAAAAGTGGTAGGAAACAGAGAAGGGATTTAACGACATGCGACCTGCCTCACAGAGACGGTCCATGAAATCATGGCTGAGGCATTCAGGGTAAATCACCCGCTGCTGCTGGGATTAAGCTAATGCTCAGCATTCTCTAAATATAGAGAACTCCAATGTACACAACGCTCTGTCGATTGTTGTGCTGACAATCTGCTCCAGTTGTGTGAGACGCAAACGGTGCAGGAGATTAGAGAGCGTCACCGATTTGAAGCTACTAAAGATAGCCGTCCTACGGTGAAATGAAAAGAATCTATACCACAGGAAGCGGTTTGAAGAGCATGACATGATCCTCCTCCTATGACCCATGAACATACAGACACGCTAACTAATAGCTTCCCTGTCGACAGGTTCTCTTACGGGGGAGCTGTGGATCCCTGCAGCTCCTCCAGAGTTCCAGTGGGGCCTCCTGGTTGGCTGCCAGTCAGAAATACGATCCCTGCTCTGCCTTTCAGCCTCTCTGTTTGGGTTTGGTGGTCAAGTCCAAGTAAATCTCTTTCCATCTTGAAACGACATGTTCAAAACACGATATTGTTGCGCAAAACCAAATCTCTTGTAACCTTTCCCCCGTGTTTCTAACGTTTTGTGACCTTCACGAAGTGGCTATCGAATGCAGTAAATTTTTGGGAACGATTCTAAAAAAAAAAGAATTGGTTGCGACGGGAGTAGTGGGCACTCCAGGCCAGTCGGCGGCGCTGCAGAATGACTGGAAAAACACCAAGCACAGAACGCCGTCATCTTTGTCAATCGTGCGCGTGGGACAAAGAGAGAGAAAAGGAGTGAGGGAGCTTCGTCATCATCGTTTCTAAAAAAAAAGAAAAACTTGCGTAGTATGTACGACATGAAAGCGCCGTTTTGAAACGCACGGGAACTGGTTTAAAAAAAAAGTCAATTTCTCCAAAACGCCAGATGCACGTGGACAAAATGAGACACTTTAGAGACACACCTAAGATCGTCTTCACGTCCTAAATAGACCAGCTTTGCTTATGAATACTTTTGCAAGGCATGCTGAAGCAGCCTCTAAGATTTCTCACAGATCTGAAATACTGTTAGTCATCCTCTTCTATAAGGCCCGACAAGTTCCCTGGGAAATGACTAATGCCACAACTATCCAGACCAAACCCTTAATATATTCCACATGTTATCGATCACTCTGTTTCAGAGGGTGGGCCTGCAGCAGGTTAACTGTTACGCCGCTTCGGCAGATTTGCAGAAAAATTGGAACTGGAAACAAATGCACTAAAAACTCCCCCAACCCCCAAAAGAGTCGCTTCTATTTTCACAATTCACTGTTTTTTTTGTTTCAATCTGCGACTCGTGTTACCATTTCAGTGTAAAAATGTCTGCGCAAGAGTGTCACAAGTTCATGAGATGTGGGGCGAAACGTTCCCCGACTCACAATGAAATGCTGAGGGATTTAACTTCAGGAGTCGACAGTAAAAGATATGGCAGGTCCCTTAAGGTCGCTTGGTGTGTTTGGGCAAAACATCACTGCTGGCCCGTGGCAGGAGCAGCAACGGGAGATTTCAGGCAACTTAATCCCAACAAAGTCCTCCTTCATATAGGAAGGGTTAACGCCTTCCTTGTGTCCTCCGGTTTTAACTGTTTTGCTGAAAAAGGTCAGACTCCCAGCTCCGGCCAGCATGAGTCACACCATTAAAAAAAAAAAAAAAATGGCACGGCACCATAATGAGAGGCACAGAGCTGCAGCACACTGTAGCTGTTCATTTCAATCACATAATGTACGCAGTGGGCAGAACGTCCCGGACAAAAACACGGGAGGACCTCAGAGGCATGTCTGGGATGTGATTTAGTTTAATTGCCTCTGGTGCTATGTGTGGGTGAAGTTCAAGCTGCCCTCCTACGCTCACCCCACACACACACACACACACACACACGCACACGCGCACACACGCACACACAGCACCTCCCGCCACCGAAGCATGTCCACTCAGACCAAAACTGTAACATTTTCATTTGATCACATACTCCATCCAGCTTTTGCATTCTACAGAAGAATGGAAGGAACCACAAGCAGAAATCAAAGACTTCCCTGGAAGCGAAGCTTCGAGTGTTTCAACTCAGCAAATTCCTTTCCATCATCAGCCATGCTTGTTAAAATGATGTTTCAATTTCCTCTGTGTTCAGAAAGAAACAGAAAAGGAAAGAGTAACGTTTCCAAAGTGAAGATGCTTGAAAAAAAAAAACCGGGAGAAAAATGCAGGGGTTAGATGTAGGGCTTTTGTCAGCTCCATTGGGTCGGCCATTCAATTCACAGCAGTGAATTTCTCTGGATGTTAAAGCTACAGCTAGCTCTGCACATAAATATATGACTTCAGGTCATTGCTAAAACATTAATAAAACTAAAAGGGTAGCAATAAACCCTGACGAATGCTCATGAATACATCTAAATGAGAGAAACCGAGGTTTGTTCATTGAAGTTTTCCTTTAAAAGACTGGCTGCAGTCAGAGCATTTGGTCAGTGCAGACGATGCATGGACAGCAGATGTCAGCACTGCACTGCTGTGTTCACATCGCAAACAAACCTCCAAAGTCAAAGGTGAAATGAAATGTTTGGCATCAGTTGTCAGTGTGCAACAGAGGCATTTGTCGCGGCTGAAGCGGCATAACGTGCTTAAGATGAGACGGACGTTAGTGTGTGAGCCGTAACGTCTCCTGAACTTGATTTCCTCATGAGTAACCAGATCAAATCAAGAAGCCAGGCAGCTAATTGAAAGCAGATACGCCGTCACGTGTGGATCCAAACAAACACACCCATGGAGCTGCGAACAAACGTTTTCCAGCTTCCTCAGTCTTTCACACCGATAGAAGACAACGCCCATGCAGCTCCTCCCTTTATCTCGTGTAAAAGTTTAAGGGGGAAAAAAAAAAACCCCACAAATGATGGGAAACACTAGCTTTTTTCCACTTCTAAACTATGTAGAGTATAAAATTATGTTACATGTTTGTGTTTCATAGCTTATTTCATAACGTATGTTTCGGTTCTGCTAATGACAGCGCTGTGTGGCACCTGATTGGGGGGAGTTTCTGCAACTTTCGTTTCCACACCAAGGGCAGAGAGGACACGATGGTCTTATCACGTTACTTGGATAACTCCCATACCCCTGCTACACCGTTACAGAACGGTATTCAGGTAATGCACTTATCTCTGGATAAAGGAAAAAAGGAAGAAGGAAAAAAAACACAAGAAGCTGCCAAAAGCACAGCATTACTGGAGCAAAGCTCCCAGAAGAGAGCCACACCTTCCTGGAGTTCAGATGTTTTTTTTTTTGTTTTTTTAACTCACACACACGAATGTCGGCAGAGAAGTGGTGAGGCTGAATCTCAGCAAACAGCCCCACCTTGTCGGACTGACGACACTTCTGCATAATCCATTTGGCAAATGCCCAGAGATGTCCCCGGAGATTATGCATCTTAAGCGTAAACATGCCTTGACAGTATTTATCAGACAGGGAGTCCCCACCCAAAAGTGTGTAATGGTTTTAGCAGCGTAGCGTTCTCCGGTTCTGTGCAGGGAGATATTGCCTGCAGAATTGGCAAATGAAGCAACACACGTAAAATGTTGTGCGTTATGTCCATGTCTAAAAGTCGTCTTGCAACTGACAGCTTCAGACGCGACAGCAAGCGCACAGCAGCTAGCGCCTGCTCTGTCTCGGCACACATGGCCAAATCACAGCCACATGTCAACCGTCTCCTCACACCCACATGCTGAAACAATTCCTAAAAGGAGACCGTCTCCACATCTAGGACAAGCCTCCGCAACGCGAAACTACCCCAACCCTAACCCTATGCAAATAACAAAGACCGAAACGTAGGGGGGTGGGGTTCTCTCTACTATAAACGAGGAAAGAAAACTGTAAATTGTGTTTGCTTGAAGCAGCAACAGAGCTGTCATCAAAAAAAACCTTAGCTAAGACCTCCCACACTTCAAAAAAAGAAAGGTGGGATCCTAACTGAAAGAAGAAGGGGAAAAAAAAAAAACCTCCATCACGTGCGCAGACAGATTAGGACAGTGCAGGAAGTAGGTCAGTTCACATGCATTCGAACGAACCTTCAATGAAGTTAGGCCATGTCTTCTCCTCTGGCTCCGCCAGTGAGTGGTCCCAGTCAGCGTCAGGTGAAGCCCCTTGCACCTTGACCCTTGCAGCACCGGCCAAGAGAGCTCGCTCTATGGCGATTGCCTCCAGGACATCTAGGTCCAGCTCCTCGTCTTCCTCCCCCTCTGCTGTCTTCGCAGGTGGGGGAGGTGACTGCTGCCCGGTCGCCTCAGGGCTGACGATTTGCTTCACCTCAACTATCTCCTCCACCACTACTATTTTCTTCCTCATGTTGGCCTCGTCTGTGTCGGCGCTGTTGGACTCACTGGTGTCCCCCAGGTGAGGCTGGTCAGGCTGGGCTGCGGGTGTGGCAGTGGCAGAGGGTGTGTCCTCCGACAAGTCCCTCTTCTCGTCTTCTTCGTGCACTGAGGCCTCCGAGACTGAGAGCCTTGCCTGTGTGCTGCACTCTGCTGCCTGCCTGGCTGAATGTTGTGCAACTCTGGGAGGCTCTTCTTGCCTGGAGAGAGGGCTGGCCTGTGCCTCAGCTGACGCTAAATCTTCGGGTGCGGGTGCTTTCCTCGCACTGGAAGATGTTTTTGCTTTCGGAACCTCCCGCTTGGTTTTTTCTGCAGAGGGCTGCGTTAGCTCCACCTCCCCTTTGTCTGTCGGGGCCTCAGAGAGCACAGCTGCTGCCTGCCCGACTTCCTCACTGCACATTCTTTCAGGAGTCATCTTTGAAGAAACTTTAGTTCTTGTCATTTCAAAGGCCACAGCAGGGCTATCCCCGCCTGCAGCCATAGGCAGTGTTGTTGTGGATGACAGTGTTTCTCCTTCAGTCGCAGGGACAGACTTTGTGTTTATGGTTTCTTCCTCTGGTGACACCTTAACTTGTTTTTTCCCTTTTTTCTTCCCCTTTGGCTGCTTGTCTGCAACTTTCTCTGTGCCTTGCAGGGACGTAGCCCCAGCAGTTACTTTCTCAGAGTCTGACTGGGCCGCTGGTATTTTTTTCTCAGGTTTCGCGCTCTCTCGCATGAGCTCAACCTGACTCACTTTCTGCACAGTCACTGTTTCCACATTGGAAACAGTGATTTCCTGAGGTTTTTCTGGGTCCAAGTCAGGGGCTGCAGCCTGTAACTCGGGAGACATTTGTTCCTGAGTGGCGGCAGTGGCGGCGATCTCCTCAGTTTTATCTTTTGCTTGAACAGCTGCAGGAGAAGGTGGGACTTCATCTGGCTTCATCTTAGCTTTTGTAAATGTCTCCTTCTTTAGCTGATTGTCAGCTTTTTTACGGCCACTGTCCGTTTTGGCTTCCCCTTCTGCATTGACAGAGGTAGACACTGTTAGGAGCTCAGAAGTATTTACTGTTTTCTGGCGGAACGTTTCTACCTTCACTTCCTGGGAGTCGTTTTCTGACATTTTCTCCTTTGACTTCGACTGAGGACGATCCTGTTCAACAGTGATCTTGGAAGTCTCACCTGGAGACTTCTTTTTCTTTTTCTTGGACTTGGGGGTCCCGTCACCTGCTTGTTTAGCGTCTTTACCCTCCTCTGTTGCAGCATCCTTCTGAGCGGAGAGAGATGAACGGACGACCTGTTGCACTTTAAGGTCCTGCCCTAAAACTTTTGAGGCCTCTCGTGGCGACACCGTTTCGTCCTTCTTGGCTTGTGGCGTCTCTGTTGGATTCATTTCCTCCTGTCTAATGATCATCTCTGTTGCAGTATAGTTCTTTTGGCTCAGTTGTGGATCTTCCTGCTTTGCCTGAGTTTTGGGAGTGGTGTTAACTGCCTGTGATGAGGGTCCTGCTGCTTGTGCCATTTTAGGAGGGAAGGCCTGAGCATCAGGCTTTGCAGTAAGAACTGGTGAGCGTACTTCTGGCTGGACGGGTTCTTGAGTCACTGTGACGTTGGAGATGCCGTCTGTTTCCTCAGTGGTCCGTAATGGGCTGCTGGTCTGGTTAGCCTTATTGGTTTTGGTGCTCTTCTTGTTAACTTTGGCAGTCTTCTCTTTGGTATCACCGCCTACTTCAAGTTTCACCAGGGCTTGGGGTTTTTTATCAGTTGCCTTAACTGACTCATCAATAACTTCCTCTTTCTTTTGCTTTTTAAGATCAGCATCAATCAGTCTAATCTTTCCAGAGACAACAGAGCCAGAATAAACTTTGGAGGTTTCATGAGTGCATTCCATTGTAAGAACCGGTTTGGGCATTGGCATTTCAGGTACCGTGACTTCATCTGGTTTTGTTTTGTCTTCTGTAGCATCCCCACTCGGAAGCTCGGCTGCTGACGGACTGATCTCCTCAGTGAATTTCACAGACGAAACCTCCCGTTTTGGGACATTTGTAATTTTGACACTTGTCTGAGCAGCAGACGAGCTAACTGCCATCTTTGATGCACCCGCAGCCACACCGGCTGCAGCCACAGATACTGGTAAGGCCACTGAGGCGGAGATCAGGGAGGCCTGGGACTCATCCTGCGTCAAAGCTGCTGTTTGAAGCGGAGCAGAACTGGAGTTCATCTTCTGAGCATCCAACATCCTTCTCTCCCGCGACTCTACCTGCCTTTCATTTCTCACGTTGGGCCCCTGATGAGTGAATCCTTTTGTGCTTTCCACCTCTTTGACTGATTCGCTGTTGAAGCTGGCTCCTCTCCGGTAGAGAGGCTGATGCTGGTCCCTAGCCTCCAGTGAC
>VMRN01000015.1:6295403-6305692 GCA_010277015.1 Poeciliopsis turrubarensis
AAAAAAAAAAAAAAGGAAAGCGAACGACCTCTATTTAAGGAGATGTGACTTCCTGAAACTTCAGAAAGCGCTTGCAGTTTTCCTTCCCGTCTTTGTAGTTTCTGTTTTGGAGAAAGCTGTTCTGGTTTTTGTTTTTTTTGTTGTTCCTGATTTTCCAGACTTCAAGACATAGGATCAAACAAATGAGGGCGAAGAGAGAGAGGTCTCGGTCCAATCAAATCAAAAGGACTCAAGACTTTGACTAGGATCACGCTCAGCACAATTAGCTTCTGAGCTTCTCTGTTTCCCCCATCAGCTTCGTCTTCAGAGGCGTTCTTGCACCCGTCTCCCACATGTGACCTTTGCATGTCAGCATAAAGTGCTGCATTGTTGGGAAGAGTTTCTCCTACTTCTCGCTCGGTTGAGACCGACAGCGCATCCATCAAGAGGCCGCGCTGTGGCGTCTCCTCCTGGCGGGCAACAAACGCGAGGCTGAAACTCTCCCAAGCGCAAACGGCGTTCTCCGCTTCCTGCAAACCGCCGACAGCATCACCTGGGGATTTACTGCTGCCGCCGGCGTGAAGACTGTCCGCCCACGCCTGGAAGCCCTCGCTCTGCCGTGTGTCGCTGTGGGAAAGTCGTACCCCGAAAATATGTTAGTAGAAATAGCAGTGTGGTGTTGAGAAATTCTCCTTTTCGCATAGACGTGGCGAACGGATCAAAAAAAAAAAAACAGAAATAAGCTGAAGATCCACAGAGCAAAAAAAAAAAAAAAAACAGTAAAGTGTGTCAAAATTTTACATAGCTTTGAATTACAATATATATATTTCTATATAAGAGAAGCGAAGCGAACTAGAATGTAATCAGCCATCCAAACTGCTGTTGAAAGTTCTTATCAGCTGTTTCCTTCAGATGTCAGAGGTTAGCTATAGTTTGCACTTGGGAAGCACATCCAGTCTCTTACTCCACTGTCTTCAATGCTTTCTACTGACTGAAAGTAAAAAAAAAAAACTGTGATGTTTGATTAACATGAACAGACAATGAACCTCGATTGTTTTTTTTTTTCCCCCTACATTCGTGACGTGATGAGAGGAAACGCCAAGACCAAAGTGATTTCACTTTCTAGTGGCGTACACGTTGCGATGCAACGTAGGGTGGACGACTGGTCAGTCCAGGGGTCAGAGGCTCCAGCCTTCCGCAAATCTGACCCAATCGAAAACGTTTATAACTGCCTGCTTTAATAGGCCAAACACCACATATTTATAAAAGCGACAATCTAAGCGCTACCGCAGAAGCTGACCTTCACAGTCTTCCTCATTTCCACTCTTTGGGGATACAGCCAATCAGCTCAAAGGGGGAACAAATTGAGCACCTGGATTGGATGCTTTGCAAACGCCAGTCAAAAGTGTGTCAAGTTGCACCGCGCCAAGATATTTCAGCCTTCCATTTTCTTTCAAATATTCCAAGCATTCCCCCGTGGAAGTTTCCCCAAACAGGCGAATTTTCCGAGAACAATTAGGGTCTGATCAAGCTGAAAATATGCTGCAGCATCCACAGACCTTTCCACGGAACCTGACTTCAATCTGGGACCAACCAGTTGGACAATAAAAGAAGCAGAAATAATGAAATCGTTTTCTGATGACGCGTTAACCAACAAAACTCCCACGTTTGGAAGCTGCAACTGCAGCAAGAAAACTCCAGTATCAGTGAGATGTTTACAAAGGCAGTCAGCCGAAGCCACAAAAGGTGTAAGAAGTCATGTAAAGTGAAACTAGACGATCTGCAGAGGAATGTCGGCCATTCATTCACGCTGCTGCAACAGAAAGCTTCAACTCTGGCAGCAGCTGCCGGCCGCTTCACTTCCTCACAGTTTTTACGTTTAGCAGTCTCGGCTGTTGGTGTTTCGAGCGCGCAAATCCAAAAACCCGACCTCAGTGCGCCGCTACCGAAAAGGAGTGTTTGGATCTCCTTAAGGCTCATCGGTGGATAAGTAAGGATGAGGATCGGGGGGTTTTTTTTGGGGGGGGTGGGGGGTTGTATAAATCCATTTATACGTTGCTCGATGCCAAAACAGTAGCCGTCACAAAGACAAATCAGAAATTGGAAGCTCATATTGCTAGAAAACATGGCGCTGCTTTCATCCCGAACAGTTTTTGGAGCTATTTTGGATGAACGGAGAAAAATCATGTTTTCTGCTCTATTACCTTCCACATTGTTTTTCAGCTTTTTCTGCTGCATGACTTCAGCAGGCAAAACAAAACAAAACAACAAAAAAAAAACATGTTTTTCTGCAACCGTGTTTAATTCCGGCATTAATCCACTGCCGACAAAGATTACATTTTCTCAGAAGAAAACTTGTGTGAGAAATATGAAAAGAAGCGTTTATGTTTATGAATCACGCAGAAATGAAGACATGCAAGTTTTTTGTTTCTTTTTGTTGTGTTTTGGACATCATGTCCGTTGCGGGTGTTCCTGCACGGTCACAGGAACAGCTGTCGCAATACAGACAGGAAGTAAATAAACCTCGCCTCACCTGGCAGCTTTACGTGGATTTCCTTTTTGTTGTTTTTTTTTTTTTTTTTTTTTTTTTTTTAAGTATGAAAATGACAGTTATCCATCTAAGCCCTTTGGATTCTCACACTACTGTCAAATCTACAGATCAATTGCTAAAATAACAACGGATGACTCATGACTCCTTTCTCGAGCTGACGCTTCCCAGAACACCAATCAGTTTTTTGAATCTCGATGCAATCCGGCACCAGATGAGCAGATATCCGTGGCTATTATTGTAAAAAAAATAAATAAATAAAAAAATGTTTTAATGTTTTGATCACGGTCAACATTTACCGCCGCGTTTACAATCCGTCTTCATTCCCACAACCTTTAGCTCCAAACCTGTCCACCGAAAATAACTTGACAAGTGGGGAAGTTCACGCCGTTCATCTAACTCTTATCAGCGTCCGGGCCGTCGCGCCGCCGTATCGCCGCTGACGACAGAAACCCGCACACGCAGAACTGCTTCTGAGACGACTCGGAAACCTGACGAGCAACGTGATGCTGATGCAGAGGCACGAACGAGCAGAACTAAACTACGAACATCTGCTCAGCGTGACGAGAAGATGGCACAGCTCCACGGGGTTGGTTTGTGCTTTTCCCTGCAGCAGCAGTCTGGTCAAACGCGCCCAGATGAGGTTTTGCCGGACCATTTGAAAACAACAATGAGGAGCGGAGTTGAGGTTTCTCGCGCGGCGTAAGCTCAATATTTCTCCAGCCTTTCAAACAATGACTGTCAGCCGACCCCTCCCTTCCGACGCATCAACAATACCGCAGCCCAGTAGAGTCTCTCCATTCTCTACTCTTAGCTGTTTTGTTTCCATTACAAGTCGTATATTATCAAACAAAACAAAATGGAAAAAAAATTAAAAAAAAACAGCATGGTTTTATTCTGTAAATTAAGATCAGAGTTTAAAAAACACAATACCTTTCAGTAAAGTGATCTCCTTCTGGATGGAGATGGGAAGCTCCATTTGGGGCTCCGAGCCTCTTTTTACCCAAAGAATGATGGAAAAATAAACGTGTCAATAGTCTGGTGTCCTTCTTCTGACGGGATGACAGAAATGTCTCCCTGTCTGAGCAGATTCCTGCGTCTGAACTCTGTATTTTTTTTTCTCTCTCTCTCTCTCTCTTTGGTCACTTTCCTGCTCAGCAGGTCGGCTGACCGGGACTCTCTTCTCTGTTGTGGTTCCTGTCATAAACAATGTGAGGTGCGCGCACACACACTCATTCATTTTCGCTCATATGCACGCTCTGAAGTATTTTCTGTGCAGAATCCAAAGCTCCTCCCTTTCCTTTCTCGAATACGACCGGATCGTTATCTTCACTGCATCGCGAATTCCCTCGGTGAGAAAAGCACCTCGTCTCTCAGGTGAGCTGATCAGAGCGACGGGGCTGATGCCGAGAGGCTGACATGAGGAGGGAGGCGGAGAATCAACGAGAAGAAAGCAAAGATCCGTTTTTCTTCTGAGAGAATGAAGGATGACGGTGATGTTTAGGTGTGAAAAAGAGAGAGAGAAGAGACTCAATGCTTAGCACCACTTTTTTTCTTTCTAAGTATCTTCAATTTCTACACAGACCAAAACGAGTTGCAGTAATCACTAACAACCAGCAGTAAGACACATGCTGCTTAAAACTCGCCCGTACTGTTTGAGGAAAGAAAAAAAAACAAAAAACAACCTAGATTGATTTTGTTTACTTTATTACTGCTGAATTACAAAAGCCAAAAATAACCCATTAAAGAAGCCGGACTGTGTGCTTTTCAGTCGCACAGCACTATGTTAGCAGCTGTGTTAGCTTCAGTTGTGCTGTACATTTGAAATATGACATCACAACATGTCATCTCCACATCGCTCCTCTGTCAATTCTTTGGCAACATTTTTACCAGGGCTGCGCTGAGGAGTGGCTCATATAATAATTGCAAACCAATGAGCACCTGGTTAGCAAACATGAGGTGTTTGCTAATTGCTGCTGGCTAGTCTGAAGGAGCTGAGTGGGGAAGAGTTGCTCAGACGCCTGGAAACTGCAGCTCCTGGGAGGAGCTGTGTGGTCGAAAGCAGCCCTCAAAGTATGGTTTTGATGAAGGAATAACATCATAACATATCTGTAATACTGTACAGATATAACACTGTACAGTATTCTTTATATTTTACATTTCATCCACTTAATCTCTTAAATCTGAATCCTTTTTTTTTTTTTCATAAATTATTCACTGATCTTGTTTTCACCAAATCTGAAACGTAAACATTTTTTCTTTGTTGTTTCCCTTATCTTCTGCGCTAATCAGTGATTTTATCAACTCTGTTTCCACTTCACAGACAGTCTCATTGTCTATGCAGGCATTTTTTTCTCTCTCTCTTCTGTAGAAAACTTGTAACCAATCCAAAAAGAAAAAAAAAATCCAAACAAACTAGAGACAAAAACGATCTCCGCACAAAGTACAGAGCTGCCGGCTCTCGGCTCAGCGGCTTCTGTGCTTTGTGTGCATCAGGCTGGTAGTCCTGCTGCGGACGTCCAGACAAAACATTCCTCCTGGCTGAGGTCACTCAGCCAGTCAAATCTCCAGCCCAATGCAGGGGCTTAAAGCTCCAGGCAGCAGGCAGCAGGAGAGCAAACTCCCCAGTCAGCCTGGGATAAAACATTTCCAGAGGGGGCGGAGGGAGAAAAAAGTGTGAACGCTGCAGATCAAAACATTTCGTCCAGAGGGAAGAAATTCACAAAGCACAGAAATTCTGTCTTTACAGTTTACATTTTAGTTCAGTGTTGCATAAAAGCCAACGTAGTTTTTTTTTTGTTGTTGTTGTTCGTTTGTTGTTGTTTTTTTTTTACTTGCTGGACTGTGACTGATTTGTTGTATTTGTGCAGAAAAGCGGAAGATTAGAAAGATGACGTTTGTTTTGCTTTCCATCCGAAACAGGCAAAGAGCCAGATGTTAAAAACCTGTGAAGGGAGAGACTTTCCTTCAGCCTCTCTATGACAGTTAATCAATGCAGAGTCCTGGGGAATAAGAGAGATGAAGCGCAGTGACTGAACCCCGCTCCGACCGTCAAAAACCGAAACGACAGGTTCCGTCTGTCCCAAGAGTGGAGGGTGGGGGGGGGGGGGGGACTGAAATAAAAAATTAAAAAAAAATACACAACCAGTTTGGGGATTTGACTGCATGAAAACAAAAACGGCAAAAGCTTCTGCTCTGAGAAATATTCTCTGTACAGAAGGAGGGGGAAGAAAAGCACAAATCAAGAAAACAAAGTTTGACGAGTGGCAAGAGAGTGAAATACCCCCGACCCACACGGCTCCGCACCCTCCCACCCACGCCAGCGTTCGCAGACTTCATTTTTCAGAAGCTTGAACCAGGCACACTGGAGACTGCTGTCATTTCTGTCTTACTTAGACTCAGCTGGTTGGGAGCAAACAGGCTAATCGTTGATGCGATCACGTCCCTGAGTGACCTGCACACAAAGCTCAGAGGTACGGTAAATAACCGTCTCTCTCGGCTGCCGATCCAGTCGAGGCAAAACTTTTAATCCTTCCTAGGATCCTTTCCGTTACAGTCAGGTCTGTTGTTGTGAGGACGGTGGTCCACTAGGGGCTGTGCTTTCCCTGTAACGGCTGAATGAGGTCGGCCATGGGAAAATGAGGCCACAGCAGAGCACTGGGATAATTCACAGTGCCTGGCAATAATGAGGACAATGATCGAATTTTGTCTTCCACAAACCGGTGCATTAAAAATGACGCTTAACGATCATTAACTAATGCACACATGGTGAAAACCCGAACCTGAAACACCTCGAAGGTGTTCAGCACAATGCAAAGGGGGAAACCGAAGACAATCGATAGGACTCCGCTCCCAGGTGTCGAGGGACTGCTGTGCGTCTCGCATGTTTCCTGTATCCAGAGCACCTGAATCAAACGCACTTTTAGCGCCTCTGTAGAAACTGATGCGGAAGAGGCAGTTCGTCCGTCCGAATCAGCTGTTTCGCAGCGGCGGCACCTGCAAAACATGCAGGGCGGGAGTTGGACACCATCGTCCTCGATGAGAAAGATCATCCGGAAGCGGGAAATATTTAAAGCCGCTGACACTTTTCCCCCGGAGGGAAAGGAACCAAATTCATTCCGAGGTCAGTATGTCCAGAGATCAGAGACATTGCACAAAAAAAAAAAGGAAAAAAAAAAAAAAAAAGAGAAAGCTCCGTCTTAGGCCTTGCAGCCCTTAGGGTGTTAAATGTTAAAATCAAAAGGAGAATGAGTTTGAGAAGCTGGAAGAAAATTAAATCAGAGATGCTGAGTCACCTCGATGGAAGAAGAAAACAATTCACAGTATGTCACCACAAACGTCTCACCCTTCACGCCTCGTCATACTTTTCTGGAGCGAATCTCAACTGCTGATCGGGTCCCAAATTTGGGTGTAGTGAAGGACTCGGGCCTGAACCCTCAGAGTCATATAAAGACAGACACAAAGTCAGCCTTCTGTCACCTGAAGAACATTTCTAGGATTAAAAGACTAGAAATGCCTAGAGAAACGTGTCCATGTGTGTCTCTGCTGCATTTATTACTGCACAAGTGTCTTCACAGGTCTGCCTAAAAACACGTCTAAAGTCCTTCTACTTTGGACCAAAACATCTGCCGTGGTACCATCAACCTTCCAGAACCTCTCAAGTCTTCTGGTTCTGGTTCTGCTCTGCAGCCCCAGAACCAGAACCAAACAGGGTCAAGCAGCAGTCAGCATCTATGCACCACAAATCTGGAACAAACGTCCAGAAAACTGCAAAACAGCTGAAACACTGAGTTCCTTTAAATCTTCTTGGAGTTGCCTTTGACTCCATCACAACTGGAAAATTGATGAATATTTTTGATTAACCCTGTTGATTTTGATGGTGGTCATGACAGGTTGCTGCATGATGTGATAAACGAATAAACTTGACTTGATTAAAGCCGGATCATGATCTGGAAAATGATCAGAAACACAGCAATCGATTTAAAGTCCGAACCGCAACCTGATTAAATGTTGCGACGGGATTCGGTAAATTAAAGGGTGCATTCAGTTTTTAGACCCATAACTTTTAAATATAACTATGTAAAGCCTTTGTTGTCCTTTCTTGTTTATTTACAATTTACTGCTCAGCTTGAAACAACCAGAGACACGATGAGAGCGAAGTTAAAGGGCGCTTGCTCCCACTGGTACATCCTCTTCTTCCTCCCCAAAAAATACAAAATAAATAAATTAAAAAAATACCAGCTATTATTTATTTCAGCTTCATTCCCGCTGTCAGTATCTCTGCTTCCTGTTTTTCTCCTCTCCCGCACTCTCAGTGCCTCGTCATCTGTTTTCTGTCTGTGCTCCGCGGGACGGGGGGTTTTCTGCCTGCGGCGCCACTCTGGCTGCTGACCCCAACGCTCTGCTCCCAGAAAAAGGTGATGAGACTCGTCCGGCGCGTGTGAGTGACTTATATCGATTCCTGCCGGGATCCTTCAGCCTTCCTCGAATCGCCACCGGTGACTCATTCTGCTCCTGCCCTCAGCTGCACACTGACTCCTAGTGGAAGTCAGCAGAAACACACGCAGTCTGTTTTCACTGCCAGGGAACGTTTTGACCTCTGAACTGTCAGGAGGGCACTGGTGTCCTCATGGATCGACTGGCTTACATTTAAGTGTTAAGCCGTCATTTAGACACTTCATCTGGGTGACATAAAAAAAAAAAAAAAAGTGGACCTTTTCTTAACATATTCAATTTTTCTGTTCTGATTTCCAAAGAGAAGGCAGTCTAAATGCACACAGGTTTTGTACCACAAACAGATAAGAGCAGTATAGCATTAGCATATTTTATAAGTAATTAACACAGCTAGCACACTTAGCGCAGTTATTACCTAAATAGGAGAGTTTTTTGTTCATTTTCTAGTGAGTGTGAACCCTTAGTACCTTAACTGAAGTGTTCAGATGTTTTAAATGCACCCGGACAAAACAGCAATTTTGTTGTAATACATCAAGCCTTCCTGTTACCCGTGTAAAGTCCTGCTCTCTCAGCACCTGAATGAACCTTGACATGTCAATTTAGACATGTCAAGGTTCTACACTTTTTGTGTTTCCTTTGACCTTCTTGGTATTGAAAATCGTAAAGGTGGACTCTTCTTCACTCAGTAACAACATCCACAACAAAGAGTGTTATTGCCAGTGAGGCAGGGCTCAGAGTCGATGCCTGTCAGGGCAGCTCAGGCTGAAAACCATCTGATTGCGATCACCCGGCCAATTCTCAGCGCATCTCAGCTTTAAGGCTGCGTCACTGCACTGTCTTTGACTCACCTCTGACTAGACAACATGCTTTCGGCTGACGTGAAAAGGCATTTTCATCTGCGCCCCTGCTGGCCTTCAGCTTCAAAATCCTGGTGTGAATTCGAAGGACACGCTCAGCCGCCCGTGGACGGCGGCAGCTGAAAACAATCCGCCAAGTCAAGAGGTAAAAAGCATCACACCGGTCAAATCTGTGAAAACGCTACGAGGAGCACAACGAATGCTCCCTGAGAAGAGCCGAGTGCAACACGGCAGAGTTCAGCTGTGTCAAAGTGTAGCTCTGCAGGAAAGACAGAATTGCCACTGATTTGAACTTTGAGATAAGAAAACAAACAGCAGCCGTTTCCCCCCCATTACCCGCCCTCGCCGCCCCCCCGGGTGTTGTCGTTTGACCTCTGATCTCGGTAGAGAACGGAAACGCCCTTCGGGGACCCGACGCAACAGCGTGGGAGGCCTTGTTTACTTTTGCACTAACTTGTCATCTCGGAAGCATTTTTGGACCCTGCCTGTCATGTAACCCAGGCTTCTGCTTTTCTTGCTGGCGAACAGCCCCCCCCCCCCCCCCCCCCCCCCCCCCCCATCCTTACCATTTAGGGTAGTTTTTAATAAAACGCATTTCTGTCATCGCCAAAAAGCAAACAAGCTCCACTCATTCCTCTTCCTCATCATCGGTGCCTCAGACCGAAACAGATTTATCGCTCCGCTAACAGAGAAGAATGTAACAAGTTACTCCTTGTGGCAAATCCGCTGTCCCATGTGAAAACCCAGCATGCGATGTCATAACAGTGTAGCCGTCAGCTGTGTGGGGTGACCTGCCGGGGCATTCCTGGCCCGCGTGGAGGCCGTCGTGCCGAGCGGCTCCAGTTGCTCCAAATACCAAGTGGCCTGCAATAAACTCATAGCCGTTCTGTGTTTGGGAAGCGACGGGACGGACCGGGACGGACCGAGACGTTCTCGTCGTCACCGACTTCTCAGGTCATGTGTCGAGGAAATCACCCAGAAGCCCAGTTGGCAATAAAGCTTCCCAGGTGGAATCTGGGCAAGAGGGAGTGTGCGTAAAATTTCAGGGTCTACATAAAAAAAAAAAAAAAAAAAAAAAAAAAAGCTCTCGTCTTTGAACAACAATGCGCTCCTTTCGAAGTGGAAACAGAGATTTCTAATTACTCCCGCTGCCGTGAAACAGATGGCGCCCATTTGGAGATGAGGAGAGAAATCAGCGGGCGACCGGAATACGAATGTTTTCAGCTGGAAGGCCTTTGAACTTTGACCGGCGGGTCACGAGCTTCAACATTAAAGTTGTTTTTTCTTTTTTTTTTAACGATCACTGAACGTGCCATAAAGCTACCGGGTCTTTGCTAAAAACAACACTCTGCGGTTTTAGTAGTTCCTGCTGTTAGACTCGAGGTTTGCTACTCTCAGCATCAGTAGATAGATAGATAGATAGATAGATAGATAGATAGATAGATAGATAG
>VMRN01000015.1:6305702-6330092 GCA_010277015.1 Poeciliopsis turrubarensis
GATAGATAGATAGATAGATAGATAGATAGATAGATAGATAGATAGATGTCAGTAGTTCACAGAATAAAAGAGCAATGTTCACTTTACTCCCACACATACCTATAGATCGTATAGTCATAGAAACCGATCATTTTAAGTGAGCTTACTGATGGAAAACTACGTCTTCTGTGTGAGAGCAGCTGTTTTCCCTCCACGAAACCCAAATTACATGTTTGTTACTAGTTTTACTAGCATGTTGTTGGCGCTATGTACATGCAGACAGGTTTTTCTGCAGCCACGCACAGTAAGTGCACGTTCCCTTCGTCAGGAGGACCAATTACGTTGGTATGAGGGGCTGGGAAACAAACGGGAGGGATTCGCTGGCTTGTTTCGGAGGTGGAGCTTTTTAACGAGACCTGTCCGTGTTTAGTGGTGTGTTGGAGCCGCAACACACACAGAGACTCTCGTGCACGCATGCAGTAAACCCTCCTGCTTCTCTTAAGGATGTTTCTTGTTTTCCCCTGTAACTTTTTCACAGCCCAGCCACGGACAAGCCCTCGGAGCAACAAACCCAGACTAATAACGAGCTGAGCGCAGCGTCACGGCCCCGCCCCGCGCGCAAAGCGAAGACACAAAGAGCCTCTGTATCAGACACAAAACACAGGTGTTGGGAGCCTAAATAGTTTCCACACAAACGTGTCTTCCCACCCGCCTTTTGTTTTTCCTCCGAGAGAAAAAACCGGGAAGCCGTGTGCTGCAGCTCTTGTGAAAATCAGGGAGAAGCCGGAGTGGAAAACCGCGGGGAGCCCCGCCTGACGACAGGATGACAGCTGCCACTCCGCTCAGGCTGCTGGTCGGGATGCGCGCTGCGCGTCACGTGAGGGCGAACTCCATGTCAGATTTCATGAAACGCAAACGTCGTCATCTACAAAATTGCTGGGAGGGACTGGAACGGCTCGACTCAGCAAATGTTCGGGCAGGACGAAGAAGGCTGGAAGGCTCAGCCGAAATGCACAACAAATGAATCCATCGGCATTACTTTGTCAAAGACGAATGAAACAGATGAACTTTCTATGAAACTCTTGCACGTGAGAGGAAAACATAAGAATCTGGGTGTACAGAAATACAAGCTAAAACAACCAATGGAACCAAATTGGCCAAAAAAAAAAAAAAAAAAAAAAGAACCAATTAATCAGTGGATAATAGGTATGTTCTAATCTTCTCTGTTTTTTATTGAGTTTTGAACTCATTTTTCTTATTGTCAATTAAACTTGAATTACTGTTACGAAGTTTATGTAACAAATTTTCGGTGCAAATCTTTCAGAATGTAATGAAACATCATATTCTTTCAAGGTACGATGAACTATATTGATTCAGTCGAGTGTTGCAACACTACAAAGATATTTCTTCTTTGTTATTCGTTCATTTATGTGCAAGAAACTGAAATCTAAAGAGAGATCTTCTTTCATGAAATTCGTCCATCTAAAGCAACATGTCGAAGTGTAAATTACTGAAGTAAACAAATTAATTCATTGAGAAAACTCCCAGGAACAATATTTACAAAAAGTCCTCCAGATATACTCCATCCATCAAACAACTAAAACTGCAACAACACGACGCGGCAAAGTAGCAAACATTTCCAGCACACACAACTCTGGCTTCGTCTCAGCATCGGTCCCTTAAAGATACAGTGTCTCAAATGGTTTTCAGCACCTGCTGCGTTTTTCTCTGACTGAGCTGACGATGAAACCAGAAATCGCAGCAAAGTGTTGCTGTTCGCTCGTTCTCTTGGCGCTTAGGTGTGACACGTTCACTGAGTGGATAAAGATTGGATTTCTGCCTTTCGGAGCAGTTCAAGCTGGAAGCAAAAGGAGAACGAAATGCCTCAGTGTTGTTAATCTCCCATGTCCAAGTCTGGTGAAACCTCGCAGTCCACACAGTTATGCCGTTAGTATTCACGAGTGTAAATTAAAATGACGCGTGCGCGGAAATATTCTGTCGCTGCAGTGCAACGCACCTCTGGATCAAACGTCGTCCGGTCCGCACTGTTTTGCTGTTTTAACGGCTTCCGTCTCTCTCGCATGCCAACAGGCATAAACACCAGAGCATCGGGCGTAAAGCGTGAGCAGCCTCTGTTCTGCAAAATCATTAGCTGTCTGACACAAAGGTCAACAGATTGGCTGAAGATTGCAGCGCTGCTTCTTTCTCTCCCTTAAAAGGGCCTGAAGGAATCCCGGCATCTTCGTACTGAAGACATCCTGCCCCGGCGTGACCTCCGCCCTCAGCTGTGTGTCAACACTGATCTGTTCCAGGCTGAAAGGGGAGGCGTGGGCGAAAATGAAAGAAAGAAAAAAAAAAACTAAACAAAATAAATACAGTAAATCAAAATGTTTTTTTTTGTTGTTTTTTTTTTTCCTTTCCTTCTTTATCAGCTGTCCCAGCGCAACAAAGCTCATCCCGGCTGATTTGTGGAGCTACGCCCGACAGGCACCGACTGCTGCGCTTTATCTCAATTCATATTTGACAGAAACACGAGCGCTGGAAAGTTCCATCGCCAAGGCTGTTCGCCTCTAGTTTGCATTAAGAGGTACCAGAGAGTTGTTTAAAAACTTTTTCAAAAATTGACCTCGTTTGGACTGCAGATGAGAGAAAACGCTGCCAAAAACGCCACGTGCACTGCAAGAAACGCAAAGTCTGGCCAAGTGGTTTTGGACTAGCTTCTGGTGCAAATATATCAGTACAATAAAAACAGACAAAACTAACTCATAAGTAACTTTCCAGCAAGATATACAGTTTGAGCTTGATTTTAGTCAATAATTCCTTAATATTGATGAGAAAGTGCCAGTTCCTATGAGAAACGTCTGAATTTGGCCAAACAGGAAAGTCAAACTTTATGAATTCCAGTTATGAATCTGTTAGTTTGTCATATGAAATCAAGACAGATGGAAATAGTGGAAGTTATAGTGGACAAAATAAATAAATAAATAAATAAAATAATGAATGAATGACTGAATGATGGACACACTTTGCGGATCGCATCTTGTTTGTGGATTTAAATAATCGAAGAAACATCTGTTAATATCCATGTCAGTTGAAGTTCCCATAAAGTCAAATGCCACATTTGTGATAAAGTACTGACTTTACATAACCAGCTGAAGTCATTAAACTGCCTTAAATCTGCCAACTCGCTCTAAAAGTCGAACCTGACAAGCAGCTTTTCGTCCGCTGTCAACTGCACTGCAGCTGCGGAGATGAATCAAACCCGACAGCTCGGTGCGAGCCCAAAAACAGGACAGGCTGAGATAATCGCTTTCTATGCTGTGAAACATCAAAACAAATGGAAATAAAGCAACGACCTGACAAGCAGAAAGTCACCACTTCACTTCTGAATAAATGCTGTACAGTAGCTGGGTTTCGTAGTCCAGTGGCATGTGTCAGTCCAAAACCGTCGCAGAAGGAGGAGAGTTTAAAAAAAACAAAAAAAAGAAACAAAAACGAGGCGTGGACGTCATTAAGATTATTTACAGAGAAGTGAAAGGTTGGCTAAAATCTCATTGCATTCCTGTGATAATCATCTGTTCCATCCTATCCGTAACCAGGACAAGTTAGCTCAATAAAGGCCAGATCTCAGCCGTTGTTAGAAGAAAGGTCGGTTTGCAAAGTGAAAACACGTTTTAGTCGTTTGACTGAAAGAGAAGCCAAAAATAGGAGAACTAATACAAATGGAGATAGATAAAAACGTCATACGTAACATAGCATAATTCCTCAGTTAAGTGCTCTTCTGGTGAAATATGATTAGGCCTGACATCTGAACTCTTCCCGGTCTCTGGCAATCAACCAGCCCAAAACTATGAAGACCTGGGAAAGACCAAGAAAGAAGAAAATGTGAATGATTCAGAAAACATTTTCTTACAGTTTTAACTGTCACAGCAGCAGCAGAAGAACTGGAGGAAAAGCATCAGGTTCGGATGGGACACAGGTCGGTTCGCTTTCACTCTGAAAACAAGTCCGTTTTTTTTTTGTTTTTTTTTCCAGCTTTTAAACAATTAGTTTTCTTATTCTTCCCCTTAGCAAAAACAGCTGGCAAGTCTTTGTCAGGCGCTGCCCTTAAGGTTTGTTTGCAGTGGTCAGTTTGTTTACATCCCATGAGTGCAGCCAATGTGTCAGATTTCCATTGTTCTGTCACTTATAGCATTGTTTCAAAATCAATGCTTGCCTTTTTGCCTTATTATCAGAACTTTAGGTAAAATACGCAATGAAAAAAAAAAAAAAAGATCATAAATCCACACTAAAAACCCAACTATTTAGAGCTACGTTTGCTCCATAAAAAAATAATTACACATCAACATGATGGCATTTGGAAAAAGTGCATGTTCCAATTGATCGTGTTTTTGTGTTTTTGTGACGTAAATCACTTTGAACTGCCTGGATACTGAAATGTGTGACGCAAATGAACTTAACTGATTGAAATATAACACACAGCATGTCAGGTAGCATGTTCTTAATTTCAGAATATGTTTCCACATATTCAGAAAATATTTCTTATTTGTATTAGTAAAAATAACCTCCCTATCGATAAGAACAAACTAATAAGGTACATGTGGATCATTGAGGTTAGAAATGTTTGTTTTTTTTTTTTAAAAAGCCGTTTTATATTTATATATTATATATATATATTTTTTTTTTTTTTTTTTTATACATATACACACACACACAATTTTTCTACTTTCTCTTAGTTTTGAAAGTGTGAAAAACAACTTTGCAGCCCATGTTTAAATAGTAACACATGACTAAATCAAATTTAAAAATGTTTTACAACTAAAGCAGAGTAAACAACATTTACAAAGAGAAAATTGTCTCTATAAGCTACAGACATAAGTCAAAATTGTATTCTATGACGAAATCAAATGATTCATCCTTCAAAAGAGTCTGATTTCTTCAGCCAAGAACATTCTGGAAACTTCATATCTCATAGCTAAACGGAACATGACTGCAGCTATATTTAGACAGACTATGGAGGTTAGCTGTGGCTGTGCCCTGTGAAAAGCCCCCACCGCCACCGTGATGGGGGCAATTCCCCGCTAAAGAAGCCCCGTAACATCAGCATCAGCTGCCGGGACAAACTGAGTCGGGGAGGACAACGGGATGACAGCCAAGCCTTGACCGTCCAGCCGTCTACAATTCAGAGAAGGCAATGAGACAGCGGTGAGTAATCTTAGACAAGACTGACTGATCAACTAAAACCGGACCCCAATTCATTTGGAAAGCATTTGTGATGTCAAATCAAGTCGGATTTCCAGTCCCGGATTGTTTTCTTGAAAGGTGGCTGATGACAACTGATGGTCTGATCTAAAAAGTCGTTTCAGACACATAAACCGTTGACTATTCAATGAACTCCAGGGTCAGCTGGAGCTCAGTGTCTTGCCGCTGAGGACCAGAAGCACGAAATTCACTTATAAAAACGCCAAACGAAAGAGCAAAAAACAGAACAAGGCCTGGAAAGACTGCAGACACACATGACTTCAGCTCAGCAGAGACAATATTGTCCCAAGTGGTTGTTGCGCAGGAGCTAGAAAGTAACTGTTAACTGAAACAAAGCCAGCTGGGGTTTCAATGTGACAAATGGAAATCAGAACGGTTTGACAGGATTTTATGTCCAGCACGATCCGACGCAGGAGCAAGTTTTGCTGCAACAACAAATCATTTTATTTCTTCACCAGATTTGTGCATTATAGAAACTGCAGCTTTTGCAGAACAGGTCATGAGCAGAGTGGAACACCTGTGAGTCAACATCTCGGAGTCCAAAAAGTTGGATTTATATTTAGATCCCAGACTGGATCGTTCTAACACGCAAATGTGCTTTAGACCATCTTTTCCGTCGAAGTGCTGGGTGTGTGTTTTGGGGATGTTGCCCTGTTGGAAGGCGAATCTTTGCCCAAGTATCATGCACTTCACCAGGGTATGTTCAGATGTTTAGTGTTGGAATATATAACAGTACTTACTCATAGTATTTTTGCATTAGGCCTAAAATTTGGTTAAGTTTGACTAAGATGCTTTATTCCTGGCTCAAATGGGTGAACTGCACAATTAGTAGTTGTCCCAGATTCTTCCACCTTAGCTGCAGATCTCTGCAGCTTCTCCGATTAATGAGCTCATCGCTCAGCCTGTCAGAGGACGGTCAGTGGACGGCCATGTTGTGGTAGGACTGCACTTATCCCACACTCTTTGCATTTTGGGATAATGAACTAGCCGGGACTGCACCGAAGGTGTCAAGTTTGGGGTACAGACAGTGAACTACACAGTTCATTATTCGAGGATTTTTTGGGTGCTATTGACAAAGCACCCAATCAAGAACATTTTCTTTTCCTCGCCGCTGATTGGCTGTACCCCCCAAATGAATAGATCAGGAAGACTGCAGATGTTAGCTTCCACAGTATTGCTAAGACGGTTTCCAATGAGTATTAAGATCTATTTGTTGTTTTAACTATTAAAATTATTAAAGTTATAAGCATTTTTAGAGGGCAGGTCAAGAATTTGCAGATCTTAGATATTGGGGTGTGGCCGTTTTCCTTAACCACAACGAACACCAGGGATCCACTGTACCGCTTAACCACTCCGACTTTTCACTAAAGTGTTATCGCCGACCTGTCAGTTGTGTTGCTTGGTCCTCATGGCGCTGCTAGTCAACAATAAACCTCTGAGAATTTCGCAGAGCAGCTGCAAATGATATCAAAACCTTTTCTGAACGATACAAAGTCACACTGGATTTTCTAGATCTGGACTTGTAAGACATTTTGAAAGTGAGGGGGGGGGGGGGTTTTCCTTCTTTTGCTTCCTCTTGTGATACTTTGTGTTGATTTATCATACAAAATCCCAACAAAATACATCTAAGGCACGGTTGTACCGCGGCAAAGTTTGTGGAGAATTTTTTTTAAAGGCGAACGAATTCTTCCGCAGGCGGACGGAGTTACCCTCTCCTCGACACAAATGTGAGTTGGAAAGCCTTTTTTACCAGCAGCATGGGACAAAAGCTTACTGCTCGGAGTCGAAAGAGAGCACATCAAATACCATTTATCATTTTACTATGAAAACACGGAGCCCACGCAGACGAAGAAAAGACCGGAGAGGTAGGAAAATCTCTCCTGCTACGGTTCTGCCGTGGGATTTAATGGGAAACATACAAACACAAATATGTGAGGATTAGCCTGCAACAAAGCATACACTCACAGCACGAGCAGGCACACGCACACACACACACCCACACACCTGTCAGATGCGGCGAGAGGGACTTGTTAATTACACAGTCAAATCAGCTCTTTGCATGGTAGCATGGAGAAGATAGCGAGAAGCCACTTTCTAACAACCAGTGGAGGTTTTACATGATATCGGCTCGGAGTTGTAAGCGGCGGACAGTTGAGTCATCCGAAGGTTTAAACATTAAGCAGTTAGATAAAAACGTTTTCGCGTTGTCGCACCTCGGTTTTTAGATTGGGGGGAGGGCAAAAATCTTCTCAAACGTTCGAAAACGAAGCGTGGCAACGTGTCAGGCGTAAATGTGGGCCTGAGCAAATGAGAGCGTTTCAACTTCATCTGATGTGAAGACGGAGTTTGCAGAACAGGCGTAATTTGCAGTGCCACGCTAAAGTGTTTATAACCCTTCGCGTTTTTGCACGGCACGTTACGTAGACCCACGGAGTTTGATGAATTCTGTTGGGATTGTGTGTAATAAACCAAAAGCAAGTGGTGATATTTGCTATGCCTTTTCCTCATCCTTGTGGGGTCGTGGGGCGAGACCCAGGGATGGTTTATACGAACAAAGCAAAAACTCAACTGAGAACCCGTTGCCACGGTTTGTAACCTGCTGCCCACGGATGCTCTTTAAATTGAAAATCACGTACAATTTCCCTACCGCAATTCAGCACTACGTCAAATTGGCCTCGTCCAATAAAATCCCAGTAGAATGCTTTTGTTTGTTTGTTGAGACGTGTCAAAATGTGAAAAAGTTGCCTTTTGCAAGTCAGAGCAGCCATTGTGTCGGCGTCAACCCGGACACGCTGATAGCGCGGCCTTGAAAACCCCATTATCTTGCGCTTTCACGTGTCACACATGAACACCGACAAACGTCGTTCCTTGACAACAGCCACATACGAATGAGACGTTCCCTGACTAGAGAGAGGAGATGAGACGTGGCAGGTATGAGGCCACTCTCCGACCGGCTGTGTCATCTGTGTGTCTTAATAAGGAGAGGTGGACCACTGCGGCTCACAGACACCATCAAGGCAGGGAACACGGAGGAACGTGGAACATAAACACCTGCCACAAAGGCAGCTCCTGCTTCTCATTATCCTCTGGTAGCGAAAAGAGAAACTTCGACATCACAAATCGCACTGGTCGAGTCACGCCGGCCAGCATTTTGCAGACAATACGCCACACAGTCACAGGTAAAATCTTTTAAAAGCAGGATGGGAAGGAGAAAATCTGGGCCAGTCCTTGAAATAAGCTTTCTCTTCTTTTAAATATTTGAATACACAGCAGGGGGCGGAGGCAGAAGAGGGGGGTGGGGGGGATTGGGCAAAAGAGAAAGTGAAGAACCGCTAACATTCAAGGGAACGATAGGCAGCTATAGGCTCTAGAATAAAAGATGACGCTCGCATCATCGCAGAAGAAGAAAGTGAAAAATGGGAAGATGAGCCATGTGTTGTGGTAGATTCCCACTAATTCATCTTCTCCTGGTTTACTTTCTAGTTTTTTCTTGTTTTATTTGCTGAAGTGCATGAGGATTTCCATAAAAAGGAAACTATGTAAAGTAATTCAGTGAAGCGACGCCCAGCAGCTAAGTTTGCTATAAAACAGGGCTTAAAACCGAAGGCGAAAAGCAAAAAAAAACTCCGCCTGCAGGGGAATTAATGAATTTCCCTGTCGCTCAGCAGCACCTGTTAATGTCCTCGCCACGTCTGGACGGATGATAACCATCGATGGCACTCAGACTTCAGCTAAGCCCTCCTCCACCGCCGAGGTCAGAGGTCAGCACACCAAGCCGGCCGTTACGTTCGCACTTCAAAGCGAGGCACTCCCGCAAACCCGCTGGACTTCGGCAACGATGGGCGCGAGAGTGGAAGAGTGACAGCAAACATGTGCGACGATCAATAAAACACTCAGCAGCAAAGAGATGCAGCATGCGTGACTGCTGCTTTGTTCCACACACGCGCGCGCGCACGCACACACCCCTCACATACTTTCTCACACACACAATAGTGTGAGAAAGGTGTGTTTGCGGTCGCATGTTTGCACCTGTGTGGAGTCAGAAACACCAAAAATAGACAGATGAATTTGACCCCCCCGCCTTCCCAGAACGACAACAACTGCTAAGACATCCTTCCCATCTTTCACATGGCTTCATGCTCTCGCTGTCATCACTCGGATAGAAGTGCCAATAGGCTCCCACCTTTGTATTTCTCTCTGACATTTTCATAAGCTTGAATGAAGTCCTGCTCCTCAGCGTTGGGAGGCAGGTAGGCAGGTTCGTACATAGCCATCGAGCCGTTTACACCTCCGCCTTCTTCTTCTTCTTCTTCTTCTTCTTTTTCTTCTTCTCCTCCTCCTCTTCTATGCTTCCTCTAGTTTGTGTGTGTGTGTGTTGTTTGTTTTTTTTTTTTAAATGGAGTGTGAGACAGCCCGTGCTGTCCTTTTGCCTGCTCTCTCAGCTGAGTGAAACCTCCACGGCTCCCAACTTCACTCAGCAGCCCAACGCCACTCCCCCCTAAACGCAACTCCTCACTGTGGCCCCACCCTTCTGACTCCGCTACACCCTCCCATGGTGTAGAGGAGTCAGAAGTACGAATAGAAATGCGAAGCCCCACCTTTTAAAGATACACACGCGGGCGGCTCACACACACTCACACACACTGCAGCAGAGGAAATGAGACAGCAGCAGAACGCTGTCCAATGAAACTGTGTAAATTTAGATTAGATTAGACAGAAGATCCAAAGTCTCAAATTTGTGGGAAAACTATATAAAAATGATAATGATAATAACATTATTGATTACAAAAAGAATGAAAAAAATGGACTAAATGTCTAAAAGCACTTTGAACTGCCTTGTTGCCGAAATGGACGTACAAATTAGCTTGACCTGATTTGACTTTGAATTCCTACTGAAACCAAGTTACATTGGAAATGTAGAACGCCCCCTTTAAAAACACTTGGAACTGCTAAATATGCAGCTGCAAACCGAATGCACCTGAATCGTTTCACTACCTCACAAGCGTCGACAGTCTTCTTTGACTCAGTTCTTGGGGGTACAACCAATCAGTGCCAAGGAAAACAAATAGCGCTCCTCTATTGGCTGCTCCAGTCAGTTAGCGTTGAGCCGAGGTAATTCAGCCTCCACAGCTGCATTTATTTCATCAAATTTTTCAGACGTGGCCTACAAAAAATAAATCCACACATAAGAAGATTTCCACCAAATAAGTTACAGTCCACAGAGAAAAATGTCAGTAGGTGAACGTGTGAATGACGAATCACAAATAGGTGGGTGTCTACTGTGGACGTCAATCTGAGAGTAGGCTAGCTGACATTAGCTGGATTTTTGACAAATGCAGTGGTTCCCAAAGATTTTCTGGGCCCCTTAGCTAGCCGGACGAACGACCTTTCTGAGCCGAACCCTTAATCGAAACAAAACAGTTCGACGACTACTTCCGTTGTCACTTCAAAATAAGAGTCTTAAACATAGATTTGTGTTGTCAGGCTGAACACACTAGCAAAACAAGACGCTGGGGGGGGAAGAGCCCCTACTGTCCCCAAACAGCCACAGTAGATTTCTACTAATTTGGGCCCCTTGATCCGCAAAGCTGATTCACAATCCATTTAAAGCCTGTAAGCTCAAAAGCAATACAAAACGAAACAAGTTCCTATACATCTTAATACTCACTATTACTGTAAAGAATTTAAGGAATTTCCGCATCCTGTTTTTTTTCCACCAAATTCTGGTAGTTATGACAATGGACCCAAATAATAAAATGTGGTAACATGTAAAAGTAGGTCTGAAAGAGCTACAAAATACAGCTAACGCTTTGGAGTTATCCCATACCACGTTTTCTAATTATTGGAAAAATGTTGTTTGAGGAGCAGAAGATTTGAGTTCTGGATTCTAAAGTAACTTATAAGAGCGATTCTAATTCATTTCAGGCCTCAGGCGTCGGAGAACATCCTTCCTGCCTGTGCGGCAGTAAAATTCTGCCGCTGGTTTTCCTGCCTTAGTCGTCTTTCTGAAAAGAAAATCTGATGCCCGCTTAACCTTTAACAGATACAGGCCTTGACGCCCACCACAGAGATCAAGGTTTGGGGTAACTACTGAATATTTAGTCCGGGGTTCAACCTGTCAAGTCAGTAAAAGAAGAAAAACAAAGTCACAGGTGGACAAAAAAAAAACAAACAAACAAAAAAACACCTTCGCTTAATTCTGGAAACAAGATGCAGGATTAATACCAGCAGCATTAGATATGCCCAAGAACATGATGACTGCAAACCGCAAATCGTCTGAGCTAGCAGAGATATCCAGCGATGTCTTGTTAGGGGATTTTCTTGATGTTCTTGGCACAACAGAAGAGATCTGATGTAGGAAAAGGAAAGTCTCTGCGAAGCGTCACTATCAGTCATTTCTTTGGCCGAGGCCAAAATGACATCAGCCAGGAGACCTTCCTGACAGGAAACACGATAAGTACTCTCTAAACTCCCCGTTGCTGGTGCCGCAGCCTCTCTATTTTCCAACTGAATCCGAAGGGGAAGCTCTCCACCGCATATGCACGGGTTTGTCATTTTCTGCAGCGTTTTTAGACTTTGCAGACCTTCGCCGTTTTGTTTATATTACACAATTAAAGGGTACGCGTTTCCGGACTGCACTTAGCATTTAAATTTGTTTGCTGCTACAGTTTCAAAACCACAAACTCCGTATCGTACAGTTCATCCGAACCCAAAACCTTATAATCATTTCTCACAGGAAAGCGTTGGCGACCACAATGTCAACTTGTTGGCCACACAACGACGGTCAGCTGGCTGGCAGGACGCCCTGAAACATTTCTCTAGCAAGAGCGACACCTTTAATTGTTGGGGAAATATTGAAATGAGCAAAAACACAGACAGTTATCAATACATTGCATAAATAATCTGCAGGGGGCACCCTGTGAAAATATAAGAACAAAACAACCAAAAGTACCACCACTTATTAATCTTATTAAAGGTAACAGCATTTTACAAGTGAATTTGGACAACCGTGCTGTAAAGCAGCGGACTGCAGGCTAGCTATCGGAGCCAAAAGCAGAACTAAGTAACTAATTAACGAGCTTGATAGACTCCCAAATATGGATGCGGTGATAGGAAAATTTGGTCTGATATCAATAACGGATCTTAGTATTGCTCATCTGTCTGATATTATATATATTTTACTACCGCTTTACTTCCTTTGGGGGATGAAAATGATCAGAAATAGATGGTATTAAGATAAAAAAAAAAAAAAAAAAAATCTTGGTTGTTCAATTCAGCCCAGTTTTATTCATCGGATCGATACCGATAAATTAAAAAATACTGATACTGATATCAGTGCTTATATATCATAAATCCCTAACTCCCAGTGTTATTGCATAATGTGTCATGTTTTGAACATGAAGCAACTTTAATTGAAACCCACCTCTGAGTAAAAAAAAAAAAAAGAAAAATTACATATAAATTCACTTTAACATGCAAAGGGATATTCACTGCCTTTCTGTGTTAAATAAATCAGCCGTCACATGTCTGACATTTTTATTTCGCATCTCTATGTCGGTACCAGAGGTTATCGTAGCACGATCCCATGCCTGCTCACACGAAGGACCCCAAAGGCAAAGTTACCATGTTCACTGTGTGACATCAATCTAGCAGCTGTCCTAAATAGTGAGAGTCAACTGCGCGGAGTAAACCTTTAACACATCACATGCTGTAAACAGTCCCTGGCACAGGCTCCTACAAGATCACTTTCAATTTGAAGACACTTAACAGTTTTACAAGCCTTATTAAACCAGCTTCCAATGATCTTACATGAAGCCAATCCCAGGCTCAGGCTGGTTTGTTTAGCTAAACTGAAACTCTACGATCTGTGAAGCTGGCTGAGAGGGTTGGAAGTTCAGTCAAGTTGCAAAGAAGAGTTAGAGAAGTATTTAATGACGGCATTCCAGCCGCATTTGCGAATGTCACTTAGAGAGGACCTTAAGGAAGGCGCTGGAAACAACAAAACCAGGACACATTTCTGGGCAAACGGTTAGTTCAGGTTCCAAATAGCTTACGTTTATCAGAGAGGATTTATAAAACTTCTAAAAAATGCATAGTAGACTGCATTTTCTGTTTCTCCAAATGGACAACTGCATTTTAAAAAGATTTCTTTATTTCCAAGTTGTTCCTTTTCAACAGAGCCTTTTAAATGTGTCTATATTTTACCTCTGGAGTACCTTCCGTGTTCAACGTTTTTGCAACATGGAGATTATTCACCCACTCTGGTCAGACAGTCCCCACGGGTTCCCTGTAAACTCTGATCCCATTTTCCCTGTTGTTTCCTTCAGCCATGTCTCCTTTTGTTAGGTAATCTGCTTGGCCAGACTCACAAAACCAAGGACAGCCGACCGACTGATAGTTCGGTTTTAGTCGAGGAACGAATGTCCTGCTCTATCTCAGCTTACCGTCAGGCGCCTTTTGATAAACTAAAGCGGTTTATGCAGTTTTGATGTCCTTCAAACACATTACGTAAGTCGTATGGGTGATTGAAAACCCTGAGAACATTCACTGTACGTCCAGCCGATAGATTACTTTATTTTTTTTAAACAACTTAAAGTATCTAAAGACTACAGCTGTACAAATGTCAAAAGCATTCAGGTCGATCACCTCCAAACCAACCCGTGATCTATCCTCTGACTTTTCTCAACACCACTGCTGTCACATCTATAAAAAGTGTTTGAATGGTGCAATCGGGTGGTAATATTTTCCCATGGACAGCCAAAGAAGGCGTGGAAGACCGCAGCGAACACAGGCCTGGCTCCCTCTTCTGGATAACCCAAACAAAAACTGCCGCTGATCCTTCAATCCGTCCAGATTCACCACACTGTGCCGTGACTCATTTCCGGAAGGCAAAAACTTACAAGTGTCAGCATTCCATTTTCCAATTTCCTCTCTTTCTTTTTTGATAAAGCTACAAAAGGGACAAGTCTGTTAAACTGAAGCAATAAAGCAGTTCAGTCTGAAAGGCTTTCCCGAGTCGGCATGCAACCCATTGTCTGCTGAAACACAGCAGAGCTCAGACACAAGCGGCTCACTGTGCAGTAAGTGCTATTTGAGAACAGGATGGAAAATGTGACATATTTTCCAGACGCAGTTATGGTTTTTGAGAATGAATGCTGCCGGCCGACCTGCCTCCTCTAGCTTGAATCGCCACCTGCTGGACAAACATGCAAACTGCTTCTTGAGAAAAGTCCATGAGCCCAATTGGCTCAAATCAGCAGAAAGGCAGATTTTTGTTCTTTTTTTTAAACACAACCATACGCTTTATGATGAAGGGCACTCATAGTGACGATTTTCAAAAGTATTGATCCCCCCTTTCTTAAATATATAGCAAGCTTCAATTTCTTTTATTTAGATTTTATGCAATAAGTGAGCAAAGCAGTGCATAATTATTTGTTGTACAGATTTTTTTCTGATTTTACTGCAGATTTGTTTTCTCAAAATTGCTCAGAAACATTGGGTTTAAGTGACTCCTGCCTCAGAGATACTTGATGTGAAGTACCGTAACAGTCTGTGATTGAGATGCCGATTAAAAGAAAGTCACATTTAACATCATATATTAGCACAAATATTGTACAAATATTTTTTTTTGACAGAATCCAGACATATAAGTGAACTCATGGCTGCTTTAAGAAGAAATTTAGTGGACCTTTGTGTAATTTAATCCCGGGGTAAATCCAGCTGTTCAGTGAAAGCCTCGAAGGTTTAGAAGAGAAAGTTAAGGCAGAGAAAACAGTTTCCCAAGCTTTGAACACCTCAGAATACATGAGCTGTGAGATGTTCCATTTTGCAGTTTCACGGGAGCAACGTGGAGGACGCAGCGAAAACAGGAGAAGAAGAAGGTTCTCTGGTCAGATGAGGCAAAAAATGTCACATTTTAAGCTTCACAAAACGGCAGACACTCCCGACGGCGAACAGGAGTTCGCTGGAAGAAAAACTGTTAGAAACAACAACAACAACAAAAAACACTAGACGCCTGGTTGGAACGTCAACTTTCAGCAGAGCAAAAACCTCTAAACCGAAACCTGGAGCTACAATCCAATGGTTTAGATCTCAGCAAATTCATCCGTTACAGCGGCCCAGTCAAAGTACACGCCTCGAATTGGGAAATTTGAGTCAACTGATGTTTGCAGACACTCTCTGTACAAACTGACAGACGGCTGAAAGTTTCTGCCTCTAGATGTGAAGAGCGTGGAAGTATTGCCTCGGAGGCGCTCACTGCAAACGCACAACACACTTTCCTGAGTCTTATGCATAAAGCTCAGTCATTTCACTTCACAGTCACAACTAATAAAAAGTGAGTAAAGGCTCGCGTCTTCTTTCCTTCCCATCACAACGCAGAAAGATTTTTTTTATAGTCGCTGCCTGACGTGCGGCACCCTGCGACATCGTACCGCTGAAATATTCAGGGCTCCGGTCATAAACGTTGATTCATGCCAGCATACTGCAGGTGTGTGTGAGCGAGGGAGCGTCTGTGTGCGGCATTCTCTCAGGATCAGATCATCGCCCGTTGGTCGTGAATTATTGAGCGGCGCTCTGTGGAGATGTCTGCTGCCAGCCGCCTGGCAGCCAACACCCGAGCAGACACACCGCGAAGTCTGCTCCTAGAAAACACAATTCAATTACGGAGACATGACTTACATTGACAGACGCATTGCATTGTGGGTAGCAGCGCTGTACGATTACGCCACGATGCTAAATTAGTTGGGTATCCTTCATAGATCCACTACGTCCTTTGGCTTCATGTAATCAAGTTATTGTTTTTTTATTTTATTTTAGTTTTTTAAATAAAAAGTTAAGATGAGGAATAAAAGTGTCATCAAGACAGCAGAGTGTACAAGTACTTGTGATTGTATGAAATTACAATTTGCTTTGGCAAAACAGACGGTGGTGGCAGCAATTCAAGGCAAATTCTTACATTGCAGTGAAAAAGTATTTGCCCCGTAGGGGGGTTTATTGAGCTCTGCTTCTTTTTTTTTTCTTTTTTTTTTGTCTCTTACTTAATCATTTGCTTTCAAATGATAATTTTATGAACTAAGGGAAAGCACAATTCAAACTAATCAGAAATGCCCCCAAGGCCGAATTACTGATGGAAAAAAACAACTGCAGCTTTCCTTTCAGGATAATTATTTTCACTCTTATATATAATCAGATTTTATTTTACCGAGATTTCCTCAGTAAAGTGTCCTGAAGCATTCAGACTTTAGCCCTGAATGCTCAAGGCTAAAGTCTTGAGCAGGACAACGGTCCAAAATATACGGCCGGAAATACAGTGGAATAATCACATGGAAGCATTTTGTCTCCCATAAACTAATGAGGAAATGTTTATCATTTCCATACTGCATGAAAACCCAAATAAAAATAAAAAAAACAACGTGGAACATTAAATAATTTTCATGTCGATCTCATTTAGGACATGTGACGTTTTAAGAAGTCTACTGCATTGTTACCATAGCGCCGAATGAAACGTCTTTGATTCACCACACAATAATCAGGTGTGAAAACGCAACTTTTTGTCCATTCTGCAATCTGTGCCTGCATATATAACCATTTATTAGTCCAAGGTCTGCAGCACGTTATGAATCCTTAAGAAGTGCAGTTCTCATTCCCTAAAACTGATCTGCATACAGTGTTGCAGCAGCAGCCAGCGAGTCAGTCAGCAGAGCTAAGCCCCTCCCACAGGGGGGCCGACACAGCCTGGCCTGCTGATACACACTGGAGACAAGCTGAAGCAAATGTCTGCTAAAGTCGCTAAAGGTGTCAAAACTTCATCCAACCTTCTGAAAACAAAACTCAATCAAGCGTTCAATCACGTTCGTACACGCCGCCACTTGTTCCGTTAGTTGCCCGGCAACTCGGAGGATATAAAACCATTCAGACCGATAAGATCCACCTGCAAAGTGGAGCTGCCCCAAGCAGGAGGCAGTCACGACAAAGAAATTGGTAGCAATGATAACATAATGAGATTTACTACGTGAAAATGCATTTACTTGTCAAGTGGTTGGTATATTAATTATCCAAGTCTTGTTTTAGAAGCTTCGGCAGCCATCGCATGTAATAAATGACCCGGACTGACTCCGTTTATTAAAACGATGTTGCTGATTTATTGCTGCTGTTGCATCTTAAATGAGGCCCTCTCTGGCCAAGGAGTTTATAAATGGATGTAACACATCAGCCCCAAGCGGTCAGAGCTTGGGGCTGCGACCATCACGGGACAGGAAACAAAATGGTCCAGTCCAGTTCCCGAGCCATTTGCTTTCACGGCGTTTCATTCCAAGGCATCGTAAAACACTCAAATTATACTTCTCTCCGTTAGCAATTTTCCTTCCCTTGATGTACGCTCCATTTCGCCGTCAGACATAGTTTTAACGTGGTTCAGTCAACCAACGCCGTTCGAAAACGTCATCAAGTTTCAATTTAAGGTCAACGCGTCAATAGAGTAAGTTTCTATTATGTTTGAAAAACATACAGACAGCATAGAACCTCCCAGTTACACCTGGTTCATCGAAGTAGCACAAATAATCCCAAATGCATTAATTTGTTCAATGTGCCAAAGTTAGACACGATGTGTTGCATTTAAATTCGTTTCAATGTTTCGTTATGTCTACCTTCTTTTAGCCATTTTTTTTAAAAACACTGTCACTGAAAAGGGTGTCAAATGTACATGGACATGTGCACAACATCTGTTCATACCAAACAGTTTGTAAATCGAGTATAAACCAAGTCAACTAATAAGTATGATTTTGCACTTTGGAATACAAAAAGACAACATGTGTATCTATAAGAACAGATCCATTTGTTCTTTCTCCTGGGAGTCCAAGATTCATATTCTTGTGTAGCGGGCGTCCCGCAGTGGGAGAGACCATTAAAGATTTTCCTGGGTGTTCTGCATTTGAGTTATTGTGAAATATGAACTATGCAGGCAGGAAAGAACTTTTTTTCTTGTCTTTGCAGCCTATGGCACCAAGAACAAGGACATGACCCTGAACTATGGCTATAATCCATACAATCAGAGAAGAAACGACGCCGTTCTCAAAAATGATACCGCCACCATTTTCCCCCCTGCCAGATTAACACAGGCGTTGACGTCTTTGGTAACGTCTGTATGCAGTTTTCGGGGTGAAATGTTTTTGACATCCTTTGCCATCTACCCAACATGAGCTCAGCGTGAAACAAAATGTATGAAACTGCAAAGCCTTGACAGCAGAAGCAGTTTATTTATTTATTTATTTTATCATTTTCAAAAAAAAACCCCGTTAAAGCCTTATCTGAATTTTATCTGTTTACTTAGTCTTCATATTTTTTCAACAAAGCTGAACAGCTGCTGGCTAATGAGCTCAAGTGATTTTTTTTGCTCTGGTTTGATCATGGGTTGAATGAGGTACAGTGAGAAAATAATAAATTAGAACAAAAGAGTTCAGAGCTCCGTGGAAAGGAATACAGCAGGCTAAAGAATGTTCATTTGTGTGCTACGACAAGTCACAAGCCAGCTCACCAGCTGAAGTTTTCCATAAGCCAGTCGCTTATCTCTGGTCAGAACCCATTTGTTTAACGGTCCTCCTACCTGCGATGCGAATTACAGCCCTGTCCGCTGGATCCAGGACCTCTCCCGAGGCCGACTTGGAGCGTTTGACCCTCTGGAGTTTGGACAGGTTCCAGGGCAGGGTGTCTCCAGGAGACGGGACGCTGCATTTCTCGTCACGGGTTTCCTCCAACGGCGTTCGATCCCTGCGCCTGTCCTTTCGAGTTGCCATCACCTACCGAATGAAAAGATCAGAGAGCAGAGAGTGAGACCCGCATGTGCTGAGGGCCACATACTGCCTGGGGGGGAATTGTTGAATTTTCAGGGGGTGCTTTGTTTTCGCGTCATGCTATACACACTTACAGCTATAAAATCAAGCTTTTGTATGTTTTCCAAAGGGTTCAAGAACTGCATCCAATTTAAGCCGGGTATACTTTTCACAGGGTTTTTTTTTTTTTTTTTTTTAAGTGTTTTGTGGCTAGAAAGTAAATGGGTTAACTGCAGACAAGAGCCAAAGACTGAAAGGAAAAGTGAGACATTACATTCCTGCTTCAGCCCCAGGTAATGTGTCATGCACAAAGACGTTCACGCTTTGAAAGCATCATTACTTCCTGACTTCAAATTCCTCGAGCAAGCCTCAAGCTAATTATTAATCCTTCAGCTGACTGCCAGGAACTAAGGTGGCAAAAAAAAAAAAAAAAAGAAAAGAAAAGTAAAGATCCTACTGCACCCATTCAGGATCTACAGCACGCTTCAGGTAACCGCAGCTTTTAAATGTTTGACAGTAGTCGCAAAGCGGGGCGAGATAAAACACAAAACACATGATTGCGAGGTGCCATAAACTGCACCGAGGCACAGTGCAGCTTTATGGAATATTATCAGTCACGTGTGAAGATGCCCTCGGGGAGAGAGTCTACATGGCGATGAGATAACACCAGTTCACGGACCTGAACCCGCTCATGCAAAGACGAGGCGTTTCTAAGAAGCTTTTGTGAAGTCATGAGCTCATCTCCTCTTCAGTTTTTTTTTTTTTTTGCTTTGTGTGGACGCTTCTGACTGCATGCAGAAGGCAGAGTGCCCTCCAGTCCAAAACCACCACATAATGAAGAAACGCCTAAGTTTTCCAAAGTGCTCAGTCAGCTTCAAGTGAATGTTTCCTCAGTACCCATAAAGCCTGTGTACATTAGGAAATGATCTATGCCTTCACGTTTTATGATGCGAGGAACGCATCATTAACCGGTGGCGTGTTCCAAGTCGATCTTTGAAGGCGTGATGCATCATATTTAACAACCGAGGGTGCGCTGCATGTCTGCCACGCAGGGAGCCGAGAAAAGAAATATGGCGGAGAGACGCCCACGGAAAGAGAGGTAAACTCCGAGCAAGGATCAGCCACTTGGCACACTTACGCCTCGGAATGACGTACGCCTCGCCGCCGTCGAAGTCTAACGTTGTTTGGATGTGTATTAATAGAAAACACAAAGGTTTTCCCACTTGACTCAGAAAAGTTACTTTTTATTTTTTTAGGTCTACAAATAGTTTCGTCGTCCGGCAAAGATCTTGCATACAGCAGTTTGTACATTTCTGTGGCATTCACAAGAGTTAGGTGAAATACTGCATAGCAGCAAAGATGGATTTTGTCATCACTGTTTCCATCGCACAAGGAAAACAACAACAAAAATAACAGGGTTTTTTTCTGTTGTTGTTTTTTTTTTTTTATCTCAATGTTGGGTCAAAACCAAACTGTGACCCCGTTTCCTGGGTTACAGAACAGATCAGACCGAGCCTCGTCATTCTTCACTCTGTGAGCTAAACTGCATGAGGTATGAAGGTAAACTGGTCAGATTGTATTGTGTGACAATGCCTATGGCTTTAGCTCACACTAAAGATTGGTCCAAGTGTGAATGTTCAACATTCACACTTGGACCAATAGTGATCAATTGCCTTTTTTTTTTTTTTTTTTTGCAATTATTTTTTTTAATGCAGTTTTTTTTTTGTTTTTACTGTATTAGCTTTTGGAGTTCTAATAAATGAAGCCAGTTTGTTTACCTCAGATAACATCACCATTTTTATATAGAAAGTTACAACAAGCTTGCGTTTACTATGTTTAGCATTCACAGCTCATCAAAAATAAAAATAAAAAAGCATAAAGTCAGTATAACCCAGTAATATTTTAAATAACTGCATATATTGATGTCCCATCAGACATTATGCAAGTGCCATCACTTGCTCCAATCAAAGATTCATTTAAGACCAAATGTTGCTTCTGTTGTTGCCTGGGTTACACTCCTCATCTCATATGAGGGTTGAAAACTTTCTCCAATAATCTGCAGCAAACCCATAACTGGATCAATGCATGATTAACCCAAAAACTGGGCGAACGTTTAAACCAAGTCGTGTTGTTTTTGGCCCCAGTGGTTTTGTTAATTTTTTTATTTTTATTTTTTTTCGTGATTGCACATAATTCTTGTGCTAACTGAATGTTTATTTCTGATCTGTGCATATGGTTTCTGTATCTGACGATAACAGCAAAATTGTTGTGTTTTTTTGTTGTTGTTTTTTTGGATGACAAGAAGCACTGAGAGCCAGTCACGCTGCTGTTGGGACATCCATCCCGGGATCAGGTGCCTATTTTTTCCCTTCTTTCTTGAGAAAGGTCCTGCTGGCCCGATGCGCATCCAACAACCTCCTGAGCCAAAAAAAAAAAACAAAAACAAGAACAAAAAAACCCCCCGCAAATTGCAAATGTGCCTCTGCAATTTAAAAACACACACTACACATCTGCTGTGTCTACTCCTTGAATAACAAGCTTTTTTTTTTTTTTTTTTTTTTAAAGAAAAAAAAACGGGACCAAGTGAAAAATGGTCTCTCCCTTACCTTTCCGCGGAGCTGGATGAGCGCGTAAAAAGCGAGTCAAACAGCCATAAACGTGCCGGTGCCGATCACTCCCGAGTCCGGCGCGCTGTCGGGCGAAACGAGCAGGACGTGTGGAGGCCGCCGCCCGTGACGGACAACCCGCTGCATGTGTTTGCCGGTGTCAGGTGAAGCAGCCGCTCCTTTTAGGGAACGCAGCGCCGCTGGTGGTGGTGGAGGAGGGAGGAGGAGGAGGAGCAGGAGGAGGCTGCGGGAACGAGTCCACAACCATCATGGATGTTCCGCCTCCGCTTCAGCTCAGACCGTCCTGCCCGGACAGCATCCCTCCCCTCAGCGCAGAGATGCTGCTGCACGCAGCGTCTCCTTATGACTGCAGCAGAAAAACAACAGGAAGCAGACCCGCGTCCTTTTCTCCAAGGCGATCGATGCCGCGGTTGGGAGGGGGGGGGAGAGAAGACTGCGTGGCTCCACCAGCTGGGTCTGGTCGCTGCGGCGGAGAGCTGCGCGATTCCCCTGCTCGATTAGTCCGCCTGGGGAGTCCCGGGAAGACGCAGCTTTTTGTTGCGTCTGCGGGAGAGACGCTCGGAACAACAGGCGACGCTTTGGGCTTCGGTGCCGGCAGAATGAGGCGGAATGTCAGCCGCCGCTGAACCTGAGCCGAGAGGTCACGACTGGACTGCGCACCAGCTAATCAATGTGACACAGCAAAAAAAACCCTCTGATGTGGATGTCAACAAAAATATTAGAGTCAGCAAAAGCATGTTTTTTTGTTTTTGTTTTTTGCTTTCTTTTTTGTAGTATGCATATATATATGTAGTACAGATATTACAAAGTGTGGGATAATTTGCCATTTTCCTTAATAGAAGATAATGTAGAGCAGGGGTGTCAAACTCCAGTCCTCAAGGGCCGCTGTCCTGCAGTTTTTAAATGTGCCACAGGTACAAAACACTGGAATGAAATGGCTTAATTACCTCCTCCTTGTGTAGATCAGTTCTCCAGAGTCTTGCTAATGGCCCAATTATTCTATTCAGATGTGGTGCAGAGAGGCACATCTAAAAGTTGCAGGACAGTGGCCCTTGAGGACTGGAGTTTGACACCTGTGATGTAGAGAAAGAGCATTCCACAAGCTAAAAGCCCTTCCTCTAAAACGAGGCACTCAGTCAGAGTCCCTTCAGTTAGTTTTAAATGAAGACATTTGGGATCCAGCCAGAGGAAGCGTTAGTTAAATACGTGGACTGCAGTGACATCTAGTGGTGAAAATTGGTAAGACTTAAGTGCCTCGTTTCTCTTTCCATGTGGGACAGGATCTCATGTGAAAATGTTCCTTCCTTGCTCTGAGAAAAACCTCATTGTTTCCAACTTTGTGCCTCGATTATCGATGCAGCAAACTGACAAACTGCAGTGAGTTACCACGGCACTGTTACGTCACAGCCAGCCAGCTGAATTGAAGTGTATCGACACATGACGCACGTCTGTACCAAATGGGGGAAAAAAAATCTTACGATGCAACCAAATGACAGGCAAATTAGTTGACAAACAAAAAAAAATTACAATGTATCAAGGGTAATTATAGTTACACAAGTCTGAAATATCCTTGAGAAAACTTCCCTTATCTTGAGGGTGCTATAGTTTTACGCCCAAGTTTTCTAAAAGCTTTAACGGGAATGTCGAGTCCTTCGTACCGTTCAGGGAGCAGAATTCCAGAAACTGGGAAGAGAGTGCCGTGATGCAAAATGAAGTCCTGCACCAACATGGGCTGAAGTGTCACTAAAGGAGGAAGAAGCCATCGTGTCAAACGTTTCAGGGAAAAAGCCAATTCACAACCTTTGGCAAATTAGGTGGAATTATACAAGCAGCATATCAAAGTATAAACCAGGAAGTAAAATCTGACCACAACTGGGTATTCTAAGAGACAATGGCTGATGCAAAAATCAAAGAAAACAATGACGAGAAACCTGTGGAAGTATACACCTAAAGTACGGAAGACAATCGTACGAAACAATGTGAATTTCTCAATTTTAAGGCAGTATCTCTGAGAAAATAGTCTTCAAATAAAAAAAAGCATTGAAATGAGTTGCACTGATCCACTACAGAGCATAAAAGTACAAATTATGAAAACAATTCAGCATTTACGTCACTGTGATGAGTGCTGGTGAAAAAGCAATAAGTAAATAAATGTTTTAATTTAATTATACAGCAACAAAGAAAGAAGTAATCTTTACAAGGGACTGAAAAAATATGTCGAGTGCCGATCTGTTACTACAGATCGCTTATTTTGATTTTTATTTTGCCTCATCCGTTTTTAAGGGTCAGTTTCCCTTTCAGCCTATGAAGCTATTTAAAAAAAACAAAAAAAAAAAAAAAACAAAGCACCGCAGTATGACACAAAAGTGACAAATTTCACATCCGTCAAGATGTTATGACAGACGACCCGTCGTATTTCGTCCTCTGTTTTCCCAGATGTTACAAAATCTCTCTCTCTCTGTCAAACCGAACTAGCACCAAAAAAATGCATACATTTATGATAAAGTTTCAGCTCCACTTTCCTTGTGGCTAATTTGTGTCTCAATTTCCATTTGGTCTTTTTTTTTTTTTTTTTTTTTGCATCAATCATGTCTGACTGACATGCTGTCTGTTTTTAGGACAGATGACCTGGTGAATCTCCCAGTTCATATCCACTATACAGTTTATTTTGATGTCATTAATTGAAATGCATA
>VMRN01000015.1:6330192-6360170 GCA_010277015.1 Poeciliopsis turrubarensis
TATATATATATATACTGACGTAGTCCGACTGCCCTCTAGTGGAGTTTTAAAGGAACTGCTTAAAATGCTGCTTTCTCTGCAGCACCGAGTCGCAGTTGAATTGGTGGATCATTTTAACAATCCCACGTTTCGCACAATCTCCTTGAACCAGTTGGAAGGAAGGCTGTCTCATCCGCAAAGCCCTCAGACGTAACATTTGCCACATCAATGAGGACGATCTTTTCCCTCGAGCTCTTCCACTCACCAACGGAAACACCGCTGTAAACCACTAAGAGCTGCTTTTCTTTTTCAAGGTATCAAGAAGATTCCTGTATTGTGTGTGTGTGTGCGTGTGTGTGCGTGTGCGTGTGTGTGTGTGTGTGTGTGTGTGTGTGTGTGTGTGTGTGTGTGTGTGTGTGGGTGCGTGGGTGTGTGGGTGTGCGTGCGCGCAATGGAAAGCGCATAGTTTCGGGGCGCAATCACACTAATAAAACCATTATAATGATTGGAAATTTGGCGCGCGATCGCACAGATATTGGGTTCGGTTTGCATGATTGTACATTATCGCCAATCGGAAAGACTGAACGGCTTCGCCGCCGTGAGTCACTTTTGGAGAGGATGAGGGGGGAGGTGGAGAGGGGGGGGGGGAGTGTTTGCTCAGGCATGGCGAAACCCAGTCAAATGCTTTCTGTAAGGTACGGCTGCCCGTCCAAAACATTAAGTAAATATATGTATTTATACCTATATATACATACATATATATAATTTACTTATTATCAGCCGCTAAATGCGCTCCTTCGCTCTGACCACATGCGCACAGCAGAACGCTGCAATGGCCAGAGGCGCACACAAACACATATATCCGCTCCGTGCGTCCACGTGTACTCACGCGGTACGCTTATTCCACACCAACCGCGTTCATACGCGACGGCACACTCCTGTAACGCATTCCCCCGCCACCCCCACTTCGCCTCCCCTCTGCTCCCCTCCAACTGCTGGTCGGAACCCAGACACCGCATGCCAGCGCACCTCGCTCTCTGAGCCACAGGCCGCAAGAGGAGAAGAAGAAGAAACAGATGGGAAGCAGCTGTTTGGACGAGCGCCCCGCGTGTACCCAGCTACTGTATTTGCGCCACACACACACATAGACACACACACACACACGCACACACGCATAGACACACACGCGCGCACACGTGCATGGCCGCTAATCGTAGACACGTAGCTGCTTGTGGAGGATTTATTCACACAGCATTTGTTTGTGCCTTTGAACACGTTTTGAGAACTTTGGCTCGGGTTTGCGCCGAAATCGGAGACTTCCTGTTTTTGGCGCTCCGCTGCTGCGTCCGCAGAGCTGCGCCTGTATGGCTGTTATGCAGGAATTTAAAAAAAAATAAAAAATAAAAATCTGGGTGCATAGGTAGTGTACGCACACTCCCGGGTTGCTGTGATTGTGCGTTTAGAAAGTGCCAGTAAAGAAAGGGAAGTGCATTAATGGTTTTGAAGAAGTGCACCGAACCGCCGGAGCTTTTCCTACCTTTGTAACATCGAAGGTGTTGCTCAGTTTTGAAATCACGAAGCAACTTGTGTTGACACCCTTTGGCATTTACATGACCTTCAGTGCGTGTGTTTGCTCAGATTGCCTCAGACCGACCTCAGCTTAAAAGGAGCACGAACGACACTGCAGGACGGAAACAAGCTGGTTTTCTTATTAGTTGATCTATGTGAAGAAATGAAAGATAACATGACCGACATTGAAGTTGTCGCAAAAATGGGAATCGCACTGGCCAAAACGGCCTCGTCTGCAATGTCGGGGTTGAGCAAACAGCACTGGTTGGGAATACTATCCCTCGACAACAAATATTTATGCTGATGAGTCAAAGGGATATTTCACTTTTCTTTGCTTAAGGAGTCTGTTTGGATGTAATCTAGATCACTGGCTTGCCAAAATACAACTTCCAACTTTTCACAATCTGTCAAGTTACAACCACAAACTGCAGCGATGTGCACTGGGATTTTACATGACAGGCCGACACGAAGCAGTGCATGTAGGTGAGGTGGACAAAGACGATACACGAGTTTCAAAATGTTTTGCAAAAAAAAAAAAAAAAAAAAAGAGAGAGAGAGAAAAAAGAATTTGAAAAGTGCGCAAACTCACAGTGGGCTCCTTTTATTCTGCTGTGCCTAAATAAACCCGCAGCAACAAACTGCCTTCAGAGGTCACTTTCATAAAAGGTTTAAACGGGGTTTGGTTATGAAACAATATCCCACACTTTGTAAATACAGAGCACTGTTAAATCCATTATCTGGAGAAGAAAAGACTGTTCCTCCTCTCTAGAAATAGTCCTGGCCAGAGTCTTTCTGACTGGTTTGGATGTCCTCTCTGTCCGTGCGGATACTATTGCCATTAGTTATTGTTGTGTTTGTGCACGATGGTTTGTCCTGCGCAATGGAACCCATGACCAGTCCTGGACGCAATCCGCCTCTCATCCAGTGACTGCTGAGGAAAATGAACCAGCAACCTGCACAGGATCACCGTAGACAATGGTTGGGGTGTTAGAACGGGCCATTCAAGGTTCAGACTCTAATAAATCTAATTCTAAATATGTTATTTTATCAGGTGATTTTATTACATAAAATAACTTGGAAGGTTTTGGTTGCAAAATCAGAAAATGAGGAGACAGTTTCGACTAACTGTGTGTTCAAACAGACAGTGGTGAATATGTTTATGATCTAGAAAGCTTCCGTATAGTTTTTATTTTAAGATAGAAACAAACAGGGAGCAATGAAACAATTTCCACTCTAACCTTCTTCCCTTCTTTTCCCTCAATGTCAGATTTCTACAATGATACCTGTTGATCACAGATCCATTTTTCTTCTTTTTTTTTTTTTTTTGCATTTTCCATACAAGCGTAGCTAAAAAGATTTAGATACTTCTATACCTGACTCCAGCTAGCACATGCATCTGGTTCGCATACACTTGTGACTCTTGCAACATGTCTTACCCAAACCAAAACTCCCTTTCAGCTTCCTGAGATGCAACCCAACAGCATCAGTAACCGCCAGCAAGTTTCTTGCTTTCATTATACTAACTCCGAGCAGAACACGTCTCCTCGTTAAATGAAAAAAAAAACAAAAAAAACAAAAAAAAAACACACAGCATCATTTGAAGTACGGCGAAGTTACGGAACAGCTCGTTTGTGTCCGAAGGTGCTGTGACAGCCGAGCCGCTACAAACGCGACATCAGAGCGTCACAGAGCACCGTCTGCAACGATCTGCACAAGTGGAGAAAACAAACAAAGCTATCAAGAAAACACATAGAAAAAGAAAGAGAAATTATGACTAGAAATGGTATAATATGTATGGTTGGCCACGCTTGTCTTTTGACTTCCAGCTTCGGGCGTTGATGTGGTCTGGCCAGCGTGGGTTCAGAGGGCAGCCCAGCAGGATGTCTTTAATGAACCACAGTGCATTTGAGCTTTCGCGTCTCACGACCCGCACAGTGCCCGGCACGAGGAGGAAAACCCAGAGAAACATGGTAAAAAAAACAAACAAAAAAAAACAAGGACGTGTCAAACCCAGAAAATGCAGCCTCTTAAAAAAATGGAGGCAGTTAATCTGTCCTCTGGGTTTTAGGAGACTGAGACAGCTCTCTTCTGTATATATATATGTATATATATGTATATATATATATATATATATATATATATATATATATATATATATATAAATTAGCTGTTTATCGCCACAAGCTCTTGTGTTCTGGGTCTGACTGTGTCTGATTTATGGTGGCTGAGTTTCCCTGCTGCGCCCACCAGATGGTGTTGCCGGTGTACGGTATAACTGGGGCAGATGTGGTGCCTGCCATTGTGGCAGCAACAAAGAAAGAAAGAAAAAAAGAAAAAAACAAAAAAAAACACAAAAAAAAAAAAAAAAACACGCTCACATCATTTTCACAATAACTGTAGCCTGTGGTGATGGTTCAGTAACTGGGAGTGTTGATATGCTGCATATTGTTTCAATTACTCCCAAAATGTTGTTCCAGCCAGTGCCTAGGAAAATGCTCAAAATACTCCATGTTTGATCTTGTGGGTAGTTGTGAAACTGGAAATGAATGGTGATTAACTATAATGATGACCGTGGTGGGGAAACATTTTGTGCCACAGGTTGTTTGACTGTGTGAACTGTCTACGTATGCTAGATCTACAAGCTAGAAACCCCTTAAGGATTTCTTCAGGAGAGGAAACAGGGGGGTTGTGGGGGGGGGAAGAGGTAGACTTGACAAATGTTGCATCCATTCAGGAAACCTAATCCGCAAACGGCAGCAAGTCATAAACCAAGCTTTCAAAGTGGATCTCAGGTTTAGATTTTTTTTGTTTTTGCTCCGCCGACCGTTGTTTAGCTCTATCTCGACTGTTTGTCGATGACGCGAGAGTGTGTGTTGCGCTGGAGGCTTCCCAATCTCGACAGAGGAAGAGGGATATGGCCTTGATTAAAGCAGGCACTAAAGCAAAGGTGGTAATTGGGATCATAAACACTCGCAGTTCCATTCACCCCTCTAATGAAGCGTTTGTGTGTTTTTCCAAGCAACCGCCGTGTCAGACGGGCAAGGCGTCCACACCGAGCCAAGTGTTTAGCCATCTTGAAATATTCTGATGCGACGAGGAAAGATGTCAGCAAAACGTAATTTCCCCCGTGCGCAGCGTACAGCGAAGGTTGTGGCGAGTTTCCTGTCGTCTCCAAAGAGAGAGAAGGAGGAAAAAAAAAGTGAAATAAATTCATGTTTTTCTTCCCCACAGTTGTAGAAATATTACAACCCAAGTGTGACAGCTGGAAACAGTCAATCTCAACTAGCGGGCCTCTAAAAGTAATTGGATGTAAAGAAATACCTCCTCTTTTTTTTTTTTTTTTTTTTTTTTTTTTTTTTGTTTAATGCACACATACAGGGCTTTGCAGAAGTATTCATACCCCTTAATCGTTTTCACATTTTGTCGCGTTGCACGAACTTTAGTGGGATTTATTGGGGATTTTTATGTGACAGAGCAATACGAAGCGACGCATAGTTGGGTTAGTGGATGGAAAATGAGGCATGGTTTTTAAAAATGTTGCAGTTAAGGTTTTTTTTTTTGTTTTTTTTTTTTAAATGCATACGCTGCATTGGTATTCAGCCCCTGTAAGTCAAACCACACTTTGCGACAATTACAAGTCTCCCGTGATGCAGTATGTCTCCATCAGTGACGTGCGGTCAGGGGAGGCAGGTGAGGCACGGCCTCCCCTGACATCATGGAAAGAAAGAAATGAAAAAAAAAATATATTTATATTTATCAATTGATTTGTACTATAAAGTAATTTTCCATTAAACTTCACCATTTTTAGATTATTTTTTATCGACTGTAACACTTTTCATGGGTAATAATTTAATTAAAAAGCTAAGCGCCAACATTTTTTCTTCAAAATCGCCGAATTTTCACATTTACCGTTAAATGCTGAGAAAATCCGGGAGGTGAGGCAGCACCTTGCTGAGCCTAACCATGGATTGCGCAATGACTCGGCTAACTATGCTGCCATGTTATTTAGTGAGAGCAGATCGCTGTCTCTCTTTATATCACTATTAGAATGTTCAAACACGTTTGATATATGAAGTAAGTTTCCAAAGTTAAGCCGATTTATATAATGAACAGCAACTATATGCGTGTAATGTGTTTTTTGTGCTAGCGCAATCATAAAACGGCTGAAAATAGGCACGGGGTGAGGCACGCACTGCTCCTGCCTCACGATAGGGGGCGCTAGTGAGCTCAGGGATTCTTTTTGCGATTTATTGGCTGCAGAATAAGTGACAACAGGCGGGAGTTTACAGTTAGCAAGTCAAGTACAGTTATCGTTTTTTTCTCGCATGCCCTTACTTTCAGAATGGATTACAGAATGGATTACATAAAAGGTAGAGTACCGAAATGTTGCCTGATTATTTGTACACTACAATACAATATGCTTGTAAATCTGACAGATGAAGTCAGTGCCTCACCATCCATGAATCTCACCGCACGTCACTGGTCTCCATATAGCCTAGAGACTTTCGTTTTTGACCATCATTCACAAAATAACTCAGATCAATGAGATTCGAGTTTCTTAAGCTCCTCTTTTTCCAAGTATTGCCATCAATTATAGTTTGAATTTAGGTGTGGAACTTGACTAGGTAATTCTATCACACAATTAGGGTTTGATCTAAATTGCAACACTGTGATTTTGGCAGTATGGTTGGATTTGTGGCCCTGCTAAAAAAGTTAACCTAAAGGTTGCCTTGTATTTAACTCTGCTTAACTTCCCCCTATCAAGTTTGACGAGTATGTCTACTGCTAAACCTGCTAAAGAAAAGCACAATCAAAGCACGTTGCTGACACCACCATGTCTCATTGTGGTCAAAAAAGTACAATTTTGGTCGCAACTGACCAGGACGCATTCTGCCACACGCACTGCTGCCTTCACCCTACCTGTCAAGTTTGGCTGGACTGCCGCGTGTCGGCGGACTTACAGTTCAGCCGTTGTCTTTCCACTTTTTATTTTAAATGTAGATGTCAGATTGAACAGTCGGTCCATGTTCAAGAAGTGAGAGAAGAAGAAATCCAGAAGCCTTACTATGAATACTCAAGCCTGAACTGCCGAATGCGTGTCTTGGACGCAACCAGCAACCACTGAGGCCTAAGTTATATTCCTGCAAACTGTGATTAATGATCAAACCGAGTAATAATCTTGTTTCCTCAACAAACACATACCTGGAGTGTTGCCTTGATTCTTTCATGCACGTTTGAGGAATCCTTCAATCTCCCGTGGCAACCATTCAGCTTTGCAAAATGCCTGGGTGGGCTCAGCCCCGCCTCTTAAGGATGAAGCTCCTCCTCAGACCTGCAGTTTCCAAGATTCCAAGTTTCAGAAACTGGAGCAAATCATGTGGATTATGGCATGATGAAATAAAACCAGCCACAACTCCATTTTCACACAGACCTGGGATGGTTTGGATGTGTTTTTTTTTTCTCCTCAATAAACAAAAAGAGCATTTTAAAACTGATTTCTTTATTTACAGAAATCAGTTTCTGTAAATGCCTGACTTTGAATTGTGTTTGACAGCTGGAAACATTTAGGTGCGGCAAAAGCATTAACAATAACAAAAAAAAACTGTCTTCTTTCCCAAGTTGTCCCTATCTATGTGTTTGCGCCTGTCCTTAACCGGTGGCATGTGAATATTATTTGAAAAAATTAAAATCACAACACGCAAAAGGAAAGAGCTGTCACCAGATGCAGACTTGTTTTACTGTCCAGGGCCTGCCAGACTCTCCACACACCCTGGTGGCGGCTGCCGTACTGCACGGAGCCAGACAGTAGAGATATAAAACCCAAAGCAACTGACAGCTCATAATCGTAAATTTCAGGACGGAATTTTCACTATTGCTTTTCTCATCAGGGTAAAGGCATATTTTTTTTTTTTTTTTTTTTTTTTTTTTTTTTTTGCTGTTGAGGGAGGAAAAAATAAAAAGTCTGAGGGTGTTGGACGAGGACATTAAACTCAGAGATGTTTGGCTGAATCCGAGGTGGTTGCGGTTTATCAGCGTTTTAATGAGACGTGTCCTGCGTCTGCAGCATCAGAGGATGCAAGATGTGAGCGAGCCCAAGACATACAAGCCCGCTCATCAGCTCAGGATGTATTTTCTCTGCTTTGACAGATGTTTTGTTATGACTGGACGTGTATAACTAAATATTAGGCTTTCCCTTCTGGCTGCTCAGGTCGAGGTCGGTTTTTACATTCTTCCTCTGCTTCTTCTTCTTTCACTTCAATAAAGCAACTTATACTTATCAGGGCCATCTGCATCTCCGGCCTCGCTTTTTAAACTTTGCAACCGGCGCGAGGGCCCGCTAATCTACCCCCGTCCTCTGAACAGCGGACCTGTTTGGGAGCTGACCCAGCCAGCGAAGTCCCGCTTCTCCCCTCCGAGTACAAATGCAGCGTGGCATGTTTGACATAGCAAACGCAAGGAATAACACAGGTTGTCAGGTAAGAAGGAGCCAGCCTGCGGCAAAGCGAGGGCAATCAGGGGAGGGGGAAAAATAAAAGAAGAAAAAAAAAAACTTAGTCCGGCGCGAGGCATGACTTCAATAAAATACCTCCAGTCCCACTTTTAAAAGCATTAGTCCAGGCCAAATTAAAAAGCGGAGTGCAATTAAAAGAAATCACTTTGTAAATGTTAGCATGTGGAAGTTTTCCTTTTCCCTTTCCCCCCCCCACCACCACCACCGCCCCACACGCCTCCCTCTTCCTCCTAGCCGAACAAAGAGTGCCCCTGAGGCAGAGCTGTGCAGCTGCTGAATATTACAACATCCATGTGTTTTAAATAAGACCCCATTATAATCAAAATCATAAAAAAGCTAATGTGGCTCTCTTAAACATTTAAATGTAGCAAATCTTCGGTTATGGCCTTTGTGAGCTATCGTACGGGCGTTTTGTTAAATAAATATTTCGGAGATTTTGACTAAATTAGAAAAAATATATGAAATAACGGTTTCTTTCTCCTGCAAACTTGACAATAAAATTAGAAGCAGTAGAAGAAAATTGTATGTTTTTACAGACGTTAGGATTCTGACTGACGAGTGAAGTGTGGTTACGGCGGACAGTGATGCAATTTCTCGTAAAGGTCATTTAATTTATTCACACGTGAAGCTCGGAACAGTGATGCGCGCTGTTGCTTTTGGCGCCATTTTGAATTACTGTGATGACGTCGTTTTCTGTCGGAAGCACACACAAAAACGCCATATGAATAAAAATGGAGAGAGCCAAAAAAAAACAAAAAAAAACAAACAAACAAAAAAAAAAAAAACGCAATTGACACCAACATATGTCAATGAAAGAATTTTTAAAAATGACAATTTAGGTCCCGCAAAGTCAACACACCACACGAACAGGTTTCACTCACCAACATTCAAACGTGAGACAGGAAATCTCGCAAAACCTCTTGAGACCACGACGTTGAGCTCAGAGCAAACCAACATGGCTGACTTGCGAAGGCGGTAGTTTGCAGACTAAGAGGAAGAAACAACACAACAGCTTTTTCCGTTGTTTTTCTCTGGTCTGTATTGTGCACGATGGCGGTTGTTTGGTCTTCCTCATCGGTGTTTCCGTCACGCCTCTTTCTGATTAGCAGCAAGTCGCATTCAATAGTCCGTCTGTTGATTTGTCCTGACAAAGAGCTGAGACAATCCAAGCTGTTCAGTATTCCTGATTTCACTCTCACTACACCACACACATCAGGAATATGTCTTAACATCATCTTTAGAGCTTCTCTTTTATTGGAGCGCCTGTAAGATTGTCGGAAAGGGAAAATTAGGTCGAAAATCGTCACAATTGTCTTTCCTTGTCAACCATGCTTTAGTTTTCAGTAGAAAACTAAAGCATGGTTTAGATACTGTGGTTTCCAAATGTGTTGTTTTCATCAGAAAAAACTGGGACTGGTTAAAATGTTGGGGTGAGGAAGAGAAGGAACTTGATTTAGTTTTGCTTAACTTGCCCTTTTGAGCAGATATTTTAACTTACACTTAATATGTTTGAAAGTACAACCAGTGTAATGGCAGAATATATATATATTTTTTATATCAGTCTATGTAGAGTCAAGAGAGGTCATATATTTCTGTCAATGTATTTTCAGAGGGAGTCGATTTTACACCGTGTTCCAAATTATTAATCAAGTGATATTTTCTCAGATTTTCTTAAATGGTCAAAGCGAATGATGGTCAGTATAATTTTCAAGTCATGAACTTTTACAGTATAAATCAAATTTTACTGAACAAACCTCCCCATGAGAACAGTATTTTTTCAAAAATAAAAAACTCAAAATGGTCTGTTCCAAATTATTCTGGACAGCAGATTTTCTAAACATTTTATGGATTATAAAGAACTGCAAACGGTCATTCTTTGAATGTGCAACATTAGGTGATTTGATATCACCTGCACAATTCTTGCATCCATTGAACTTGTGAGTTTGTGGAAAGTTTCTGCTTGAATTTCTTTGCAGGACGCCAGAAAACCTTCCCAGAGCTGCAGTTTTGATATGAGCTGCATCCCACCCTCAGATCTTCTGCTTGAGGAAACTCCAAAGGTTCTCAATAGGGTCAGACTAGGATCAATAGTAGGTTGATGCACCGCAAGCCTCTGGAGGATCTTCCACCTTGAGGCTCCAGAGGCACCAGCAGCTGGCAATCTGTGCAAAGCTCGAATCTTCGTTTGAATTAGTCTGTCTTCATGAGAGAAAATGAGATCCTGTGCTCTCCCTTTCACATATATTATGCAGAAAAGTCAGAAATCACCACAGCAACCACAAATGTAAAACTAAAGATGACAGATTCTCTTTGAGGAAAGGCCTTCCATTCCCAAATTGTCCTTAGCCAGTGGTGAAAAAATTGGCATTTCAAAGAGCTCACACTCTTTTAAAAATAAAAGCCTTGCTTTTGCAAGCTTTATTTACTACCAAGGCAGGTTCCAAGTTCCTAATAGGCTTTAAAGTCCAGTGTGTTGGTCCCAAACCAGGTAGGAAATGTATTTATTAGGGTGTGAGGCAGAACACACCGAGTGGAAGCCTCATAGAAAGTGCTCCCCTGTTCTTCCCTTCGTCTCTCCTCAGGTATGTGTTATGATCCTTGGAGAAGCTTAAGTCGCTGAGTTGAAACAAATTTACATCGAGGGAAGTTAAAACTGGCAGGGTTGACGAAGCAATCCGTCTTCTATGTCCTACGAGAGTCGAGGGAGCTATCGCCCGTCTCAGCTGATGCAAGTAGGAGAAGACGTTTCGTAGCTGGAAGATGTTGCTTCCACGTTTACAGCGTTCTCGGGGAAGCAGTTAGAAACAACATAAAAGGTCATAATAATGTAATGAAAAACAAGTTTAGCCTTAATGCGAGCGGCTGCGCCAGATGTAAGGCGGGGGGGGGGGGCGAGAAGTTAATTTATAAGAAACCAGAGATAGATTCTGTGGGTCTGCTGAAGTCTGCAGTAACTACACTTCACTTAGAAGTAGCTGAGGTCGTTGTCTTACTCCAGGACGCATGAGTTTCCATGGGAGGAATGAAGACGTCTGGCCAAATCCACTTTTCCCCCTTATTAAAACGGATATTTCCGAGCTGTCAATTGGTGACGTCTGGGCCTGCAAAGACTCCGGCTCCCATTCACTATCTCCTTCAGTTCACGTTTGGGGGTAAGGGTGGAAAGGGGGGGAGGAGGGTCAGGGGTGTCTGTTGGGTGGAAGGGGGCTCCAAGCCAGCGCGGAGTTGGCAAAGCGCTCGCTTTTGCGGCGCACGCTAATTTACTGAGACTCAACACTGTTTCAGGTCCGCAGTGCAATTCCCACGTTCCAGCTGAGAAAATATATCATTAGTCCCTCATCGTGTAATGCTTGCCACGTTACGTTATAAAAAAAAAAAACGACATGGATAAAACAGAAGCAATTTCCAGGGTGCCTCATTTTGAGCGGCTGCACGGAATATGTAGTGGGCGTTGAGAATCCTGCAAAAAAATAAAAAATAAAAGGGGTAGGGGGTGCGGGGGGGCGGACAAGATGCGGTGCTGAAAAGGCCATTTTGCTTACTAAATCCTCCTGGGTGGCTGGAAGACTAAGCATTTCCACTGCGAATGCCTCCAGTAACGTATTACAGCCATATGAGCGGAGAGCTTTACGAGCCTTCCTTGAAAGTTATATGGATTAATTAACTTTCCAGGGAAATTAAGATTCCATGCTGATTACAGTCTTGGTAATTTTATGGAGATCTGCATGAAAGATGGGTTATTCACGAGTACATTCACAGCCTCGTTGATGTTTACTTTCTGCAACAAGTCTTGACGGAACGAGAAAAAGAAACTGTTTACTTCCCGTTTCGGGCCGAAGTGACTTCACAGAGATGGCTGACATTCGCGACTCCCTGAGAGCCCCTGTCATTAGGCGCAGAGAGGGGGGGGGGGGGGAGTGGGACCGAGGAGCCTTTTTTTGGCACGGGGGACCGCAGTTTTCTCGGTTTTTCACTTCACAAACATTTTTACAGGCGTGACAGGCTGCGACCGAGCTGGCCGCAACAGACAGCCCTGTTACCTCAGTACAACCAACCCCACAGGGCCACACGAGACGCCTAAATATACCGCCTCCCAGGAAGCAGCCGGGGGCCAACTGTTGAGTCTGTGACCGGCTTCACCTTGTGGTTTAATTAACAAACGCAGGAGTTTGGCTGAAGCAAATTAGAGGCCGCTGGGAGCGCTTTGATTTGATGTTTCGAAGCATGCTCCATGCGTCGCAGCTCTGACACAAAATGGCATGCTGCCATTTATCGATAGGCACTCGCTTGTCACTTTTTTCGGCTTCCTAGCCGCCTCGCGTCGTCTTAAAATGGGTTTGATGTTCCACAGAGAGTTTGGTAGGCACAGACACCTGCTGAAGATTTGTTGGATTGTGCCACAGAGTGGACTGAGTTGCTCCATAGGATCAGGTGTTTTCTTAGGCCACTGCATCAAAGTTTGAATCAGCAGTGAATCCAGCTTCCTGGCCTGCTATCCCACAGAGAGTATCCAACATAAACTGCAGTCACAAGCTGCGTCTCCATTGCAAATGTGCGCAAGTCTTTGTCTTTCTTGTGCTAAGGTTGAAAAAGCACAATTTCACACCGTGTTTCCAAACAAATCAAAAAATGACATTAAAATCGTGCATGAATATGCTGGTTTACGCAGTAAGTCATTAAAAATCATGGCATCTGTGGATTTAAAGTTACATTCATCACGACTTCACTTCCTCCTTCTTTGCTCCTTTGGCTTAATGCTGCTTATTCACTAACGTTCTCTTAAAAAGGGTGATAATTGCGTGCCGTGGTGGCGCAGGGGTTACGCCTGACCCATATATGTTTGTCATACATAGCCGTCGCAGGTTCGATTCCCAACCTGGCAACCTTTGCCGCATGTCTTCCCCCACTCTCATTACCCACTTTGCTGTCAATTCACTATCCATTAAAAGGCAGTAGAGCCAATAAAAACTTTAAAAAAAAAAAAATTGTGATAATTTGTGGAGGGAAAATATTTTTAAGTGAACAGCGAGCTAAAAATGCATGGTGACCTTTTTATGTTATTTGTTGTTATTTGTAGAAAAAAAATGGATAAAAAAATAAATAAATACAACAACAACAAAAATAAAACAAGCCAAGTGGCATTTTCCTTCCACTTCACAACTATCCACAAAAACAACAACAACACAAAATCCCAATAAAACACATTGTAGTTTGGGTTCAAAAGCTACGCGTCCTTTTGCAAGCTACTGTACACCCAGTTTTATTCTTAATGAAGAGCGTACAATGTCATTCATGTGGCAACACTTTGACTCGGCCGACACCCAGAGGCAAATGTGCCCGGCACTCTTTCTGCACCCCTCCAGTCTTCTTTCTGTAGTGTCTGGAAAGCCACATCTATCACTGGAGCGCTGACTGGGAGAGCCCATTAAAACACACAGCCCAACGAGGACTCACTGTGTGTGTGTGTGTGTGTCTGTGTGCATCTACTGGTGGAGGAATTACAGATTAAAAAAAAAAAATGTTTTCTCAGAGGATGCCAATTTTCTGTTCTGTGAGAAACACTTAAACAGTTCCAAGGGTCCTCTAAATCTCTTTAACCGGCCATGCTGAGCAGTTTTTTGGATGCTCCTCGCAAGCAGCAGAGCTGCTCTGCAGATTCCATGAAAGTTATCAACAATAATTTTATATAGCTGACCATAAAAGAAAACTGACATGGAATTGCCGTCATATATGTTCATCGCATCTCTTGAAGAGCCCAATAAAACAGGGACACGACTTTACGGCTGAATTGAGCTAGCTGAGGTAGCGAGTTGCGGCGTCTTGTGACGTTTGGTCTGTAAGTTTTTAGCTTTTGCTTCATTTTGACCCAGTATCATTTTTACAAATGACAAGCTGAAAACCGTGGTGTGATTTCGTCTACGTCCCCACCCCTAATATCCCTACATAAAATAATCACCAATGCTTTTTAAAAATTTTTTTTTTTGGTTTTTACAAGGCAATGCTGAATCCACCATATAAAAATTGAAGGAGCTACAGAGATCCACAGCCAAGGTCAGACAATCTGTTGATAGGACATAACTATTATTCGCAGGTTTACAGTTCTGGCTTGATGGCAGAATGTTAAGAAGGGAACGTTCTTGAACCACCCTGTATACTACTGTCCTGAATTTATCTCAATTCACTTCCAGTCTTAATGCATCCATCCCAGCGATCCCGGTTAACGCATTGATCCACGCATACCAAAAATCGTATCTGGAGCCATTTGTCGCCAAACGGCTGCAGTTTCTGCCTAATTTTTGCCGACTTGTTAAAGACAAACAAACTGGCCAATGCTGAAGACCCAAATCTTTGAATCTTGTAATGACGCGTATTCAAATTGTCAACTGTTGTGGAAATTACTTGACAGCAGAAAGACAAGTAATTTATCTTTTTTTTAATATGTTTTCAAATACATTTTGCAAACAGAAGATCTGTTTGCAAGAGACGGCTGTTCCATTCAGATGGAGTCAAGGCAGAACTTTTTTGGCTTACAAGTAAAACTCTACGTATTGGTGAAGAACCAACCCCGCATATTACCCTGAACGCACCATTCCCATGATGAAACATGGCGGTGGCAGCGTCATGTGTATAGGCTTGACAAGAGCTGCGACTGCATGTGAGCAAGTGTGTTTGTTGGAATGGCCCAGCTAAAGTCCGCTCCCAATTCCGATTGAGTATTTGTCGCGAGATTTCTATTCACGTTCTAAATCCATTTCTGACTGATTTTGAGTTATTTTGCGGGCTCTTAAATATGCAAAGCTGGAAGAAATACAACTCTAAAATGTCCTGTCGTACTTGCTTTAGAAGTTGACTTAATCCTACTGACTCTGGCAACAAATGCAAAGCTCACATGTCCGAATTGTTATTTATTTTTTGTAAAATATTTCGAAACACCTGTATAATTTTCCTGCTATGCGCTACCTTATGTAGCTTATCACGTAAAATCCACAGTAAAATACATCAAAGTCTGGAGTTGTGACATGACAACACCTTCCAGAGATGCAAATGCTTTCTCAAGACACCGCATACCAGAGAGGAAGGTCTTTTTTTTTTGTGATAAAAGCAAAATAGATTTTGTTGGTGTAACCCAGGTTAACATAGCCCTCACTAAATAAGCCTTTTTCATAAAAATAGCTATAAAATGCATAAATCGGAAATAAATAGAGTATAAATAGGTCTTAAAATTGTTAAAAATATCAAATATAATAATTACAGATGTTATAAATGCAGTATTTCATGTTATGATATTTTATTTAGTTTTAAACCGTATAAAACCGATTTATTTTGACAGCAGCTAAAACGGTCAAGTGTGAGAAAAATCTCTTATTCTGAAGGGTCACTTTGACGTGTAAACCATGTGACTAGCTCCTGCCAACAGGGTTGCTACGTTTTTTGGCGCTAGAAGGAGAAGCAGTAAGCGCGAAGAAGCAAAAGAGTTGTGCTGTGAAAGGGAGAACGATAAGAAAAAAATCGACGATTAAAGAGTCTACCTGCTGTCTGGAAACCTTTTTTCATTTTTGGAGGAGGAGCTTTTCGCATTTTTTTAAAACTAATTACGTTTGGTTGTGTTACATGCTAGAGAGCTGGACTTGGTGAGTTAAAAAGTGTATTTTATTTTCTGTGAAGGATGTTATTTGTGAGACAATTTTACTTTATTGAAACGGAAAGCTAAAGTAGTGCATTCATGTTGTTTTGTGTTCAAAAACCGTGTAAGTAACAGATGTTACTACATTCAGTACAAAGCAAAGCTAAAAGAACTTTTGTTATGTCTGGTTATTAAACCAGACCTTTAAGGTTCTGCTGTGAAATTGGACCGAGAAATTACGAGTCCATTGCTGAGTTGGATTCCGCTCGTGAGAAACAAGATGGCGGGCCGTAACCGCCGTCCAGCAGGAGCTACGCCCTCTGCTGGACATTGCGAATCATCCAAACTGGTAGGACCTGCCTATGTTTTCTTAATAAAAAAAAAAAAAGAAGCAGTGGATTCAGAGAAACGGGATCAACCCTTCAGGATTATCAGAGAGAAAAGGCATTGATTTAAAGCACAAGTTATTCGGTCTTTTGCTGGGTTGTTTATGTTGTGTTTTACTGTCTTTCTTTTCTTCTCAAACCACATTCAATATTCTTTGTTACAGTGTGTGGAATATAAAATGATCTGCTGGGCTATAATAGAAACAAGAAATGGTTAAAACAGGAAATTAAAAGATCTTCTTAAAAAGAGCACTAAAATAAATTTTTAAAAGATTAAAAACAAAACTGTAAATTAAATAGATTTATTTATTAACAGTATCAACTTGAACTATAACATAGGTTTAAATAAATAGAATCCTTTAACACCCAACATTAGGTTTAAATTTCAAATAGGGATTAAATGAAATATTCTGAAAGAGACAGTATGTATGTCAATATTGTTGTTTCTTTTCTTTTCAACAAATAATAAGCCGGCAGTTTAAACTTATTTCCTGGTCTGTGGTCATTAATACAGTTACACATTTTTCTATTCCCATAGCCAAACCTGGCACCGGTCTTATTGTCTGTTCTATTAACTGTAAACACATCGTGAGTGCTGCATTCGCTCTTGTTAAATTATTTAATTGCCACCGAAAAGCGGCGCCCTCTGACTCCACGCCGAGGACACGATCCGCTCCCATTAAAAACCTCCGCGCGTCATGATAAGCCCCGCTTTGTTTCTAATACATCCAAGGGAAAAAAAAGACATTTATTGGACTAATTACATTGCCCCTGCATTAGATTTTCTTCCTGTGTTACACATGTTTTGGCAGAGTTCCCAGCATTGTGTCAATGTGACTGCCGTGTTAAGTGCCAGGCAAGGAAGGAGGGGGGGAAAAAAAAAAAAAAAAAAACGAATACAGAATAAACCAATTATGACTTGGTGCGACATATGGGCACGCGATTTTCCCATGTCGAGAAGGAAACTGAAAGTCTTAAGAGGATTTAAGCGCTGCTCTGCTGCAGATACACAGATACAGGCTGTTGTTTTACCAGAAAGTGCCTTTGCAGTTTGAAAGTTTTCAAAAGCTCCTGGAAAATTAGATGTGACCGAACTGTCTAGTCAAAGTTTTGGCCCTGCACCACCATGCAGAACTTCAGAAGCAGATAATGTTGGAGGATAACAAAGATCCTGCTCTTGTATTAGTAGGATTTTATTCAGGCAACATTAAGCTATCTCATCTTGCTTTAATGGAAAGTAGGATAGTTTTGCTGACATGGCGTTGTTCATCTAATAATCCGTATCCAGAGGCAGTTCAATAAAAAAAAAAAAAAAAAAAAAAAAATCAGCATATTTACACTCTAAACTTCTCTAAATCATGCAGTCATGTTGGGGGAAAGGTTTAAATGTTCTATATTTTATCGAACATTGTTTGTGTTCTTTAGTTCGATGTTGAAAAATGTCCGTCTTATTGCTGTCGTTTTTCACAGACCTCACCTCAGCAGGTTTTTGTTCTTCAATGCCTTAACTTCTGGTCTTGCCTAACCAGAAGGTAACACAGTAAAAAAAATAACTTTTATCAATAATAATAATAAAAAAAAAACATGTTGGCATAGCAACACTGACAAGTTCAAAGGTGCACATGCCTGATCATAGTCCTCTTGATTAAAGGTGGCAAAACTCAGAACCCTGCTAAACTAAGTGATGGATTTCTACTGGAGACCTTAAAGTTTGCAGGCTCTCAGGGGCGCTGTGGTGCAGCGGCCAATCACAATAAGGAGGTCGCAGGTTCGAATCCCGACCTTTGTTGTCTGTTAACATGTTAATAAAACAGTCTAATATTACAAAGCAGACATTAAAAATCTACTTTACCACAATATAAATTACAGCAATACAGATAGTGCTAAATGTCAAAATTGTATCTGCAACTGTAGTCTGAACTGAAGTTAATTTGGTCAATTGTTACTAAAATTGTGCACCTGAGCAGACGTGAAGCAGCGACTTCACACACACTCGAGTCTGATGGAGAGTGGAACAACCATAGCAAATGATTTATTCATAAATGAAAATCAGAATGAAGCAATTTTAAGACCTGTTGTGTGAAACGTATGATGAGATCAAAACAAAAAGTTGCTTTAAAAAGGAAGCAAAAATACCTCTAACAAGCTATAAAATAAACCGCACAACTAAGTTGCCGGTTTGGTCTATGTATAAATTATGAATAAATATGAGAATAAGAAACATCTGCGTTTTGGGGGATTTGGACAGGTGGAGTCAGAGGTCAAGATGTGATTTTGATGTCAGTTTGTTTTTGGCTGTTTTATTGCTCAATGTTAAAAACGTTTAACCTGAGCTGCGTGTCTGTTATTTCATCACTAACATGGTTCGCTGAGGCAACTTGATATTTCTTTCTATGTGACAGCAACAACAGACATGTGTCAAAAGAACGGTTATGTTTTTCAACAGCGTTTCTCTTCAAGCTAAGAGGTTTTTATTCCTCTTAACAATAAAACGAGTGGAGTTATATAACGATGTGAGCACAAGTTTCTTTTTTTTTATCATCTCTTTAAATTTATATATGCACTTCTGTTTTTATTTGGTTTGCGTTTGCAGTTAAATCGCTGTAAAACTGAAAGCTGCTAATTATTAAGTTGATCTGTTCAATATAAATGCACCCCTTGACATTTTCCACACTTTTTGTCACATTACAAGCTGCAATATGTTGCATATGACAGACAAAAATAAAGAGGCAGAAAAAATTATGCTAACATGGTTATTTAAATAAAAAATAATACAAATCTGAAAAGGCTTGTGAGAGAACATTAATGAACCGTCATCATCATGAAGATCCAGGATATTACAAAAAATTTTAAATGCTGAATTTAGCTTATGAAACAGCTCTTCAGATCGTGAACAAGACTATTGTATGGCTTCAAACCTGCCTCAGCAGTAAAACTAGTCAGTCGGGTAAGACTAGAAAACTGATGTTCACTGATTCTCTTCATCAAGTCGCCTGAGCTTTAATTATTTTGCAGCGCAGTTAAAAATGAGGAATGTAAACCTCACTCAAAGTGTTAGTGCATGACGGATACATCTGTTTATGAGAAGGTGGCAAATCATAATTTAGATATTTTTACATATTTTTTTATCAGCCATCTGTGAAATGGCTGAAACTAGGCCGTGGAAAGTGGTAGTAAATTAAGACGAAAAGGTACTTTATATTTGAAATGGCATTATTCATAGAAAACAAATCTGCATCTATGGGCAAAAAGTATAACATTAAAATAAAAAGTGAAATTACCGGTTCCATAAAAGCAAACATCCTAAGCTAACGCAGCTCTTTGCTGAAGTATAGTTTTGGTTTCATCATTTTTGACTTCAGACAACTTCAGTGAAGTTCACAGATTTGCGGGGAGGAAAAGTGCAAAACTTAAGGTTGAATTACACTTGTTTTTATCGTCATTTTAACTAAACCACAAATCCTCAACTACAAACTTTTCACAGCAGGTCGATAGTTCAAAAGATTTCTGCTCAGTTGTTACTTCTGCTGCACGTTGCTTTAAAGAGGGAAGAAAGAAAACAGCAACATTTCCAAACTCACTGCTCTGTTTTTTTTTTTAATGAATTGAAACTTTTGAACCATTCTCCTTCGCAATTCTTTTTGAAATACTTCCCTTCTGCTCTGCCAACCAACGTTGCAACAGATACCTGAGTTAGTATAAATACCAGCACTCTGCTCACATTCAGACATCGAGATCGAAGCAACTCAACTTGACTTTCTGAAGCTCCAGCCGGAAAACGACACTCTGAAAATGAATGCTTTCACTCTTGCCGTTGCCGTGGCCGTCGTGGTGACAGTCATTGGGGTTCAGGAGGGCTCTGCTGACCTGGTGATTGAGGTAAGATTTATAGTTTGTATTTATAGTAATGCAAACTATAAATTGACACTGATTTATAGTTTGTATTACTGATGACGTTTGGTGTACATTAACAAAACTCTTTCTCAGGGACCTGAACTGATGGAAGGATTGACCAATGGCAGCCCAGCTGCTGCTGGTCAAGACATCCCAGAGGACTCCTGGAAGGTAAGCTGAAGAAATTACTGTCACTCTGACTATAGATATATAAACCCTCAACAGATCTAGAAGTCAAATTATTGCAAAGGTTCTGTTTTTTGCTTTTCGAAGTATGAGTTTTTTCTTTATTTGCACTTAAACATTTGAACATGTTGAAAATGACGTCTACCCTTCTCCATATACTTTTTTCAAAATTTGCATTTATTGGCCTTACAGCTGCATTTTATATATAGATATAGCTTTGTTTGTGAGTTTCTCATTTGTAACGATAGTAGTTGGGAGGTGCGTTGTTGAATAGGTCGTGGAATGTAGGGTTACCGAGCAAATAGAGACAAACAAGTATGTCATATTTGAAATGGCTTCGGATTTCAAATTGATTTATTCTTTTAAATGACATTTCTTTTATGTCCCTACACAGATGCCGTACAACTCAGTCCACATGCGCCGCCGCCGCTGCCGTTTCTGCTGCGGCTGCTGCCCCGGCATGAGAGGCTGTGGCGTCTGCTGCAGATTCTGAGAAGCCAGAAGAAAACTTCAACTACATGAAAAAAAAAACAAAAAAAAAATAAAAATCACTTCTCTACATTCGCTCATTTATGTGTAGTTGAATATTGCATGACTTTTTGAAGGATGTGAGTGGATTTCATCTTTTCATCCATAATGCTTGTGAAACCATGCAGACATGTCCTGCAAAATAAAAATCGCTGCAAATGGTGATAATTTGAGCAGAGGTGTGACATTTGTTTGCCGTAATAAATGTTGCCCCTCGATAGATTTCGTCTTGTGTGTTTCTTCATGCTTGGGTTTGCTAAGTTGTTGCTAAGGTGCAAAAATAAAATCTCTTGAAAATATGCTTTTATACCAGACACTGCAGCAAACCCTCAGGGGTTTAGTGGCTGTTTTTGAACGTAATTCAATTATTAATATTTAAACCTATATTTTAATTTATCTATGGAACTACAATAATCTCAATAACTATTTTATTTTCATTTCTAAGCGTGTTTCAACCCAAACTACATATCTGCATATTTACTGCTGTACATTGCATTCCACTGTAGCTGTAATTCCCATCAAATTTAGCATCTATTCAGCAAAAGGTATGACTGTCTTTTTGCAAATTCACAAAATTTAACTTATTAGTTATGCTCATTTAGATTTTTCTGTACTTTTTAAACAAAACTAAAGGTCCTCAACTTGATATCCTCAAAGGTCAGAGGTCTTCCAAGGAGGGTACTTTTCTCTTTTCAGCTCCTCATATGGACCGCTAAATCGGTGGGAGATTGATAAGGGACGCCACAAAGCGTTTGTGCAACTGCCCGGCGCAAAAAGACCGATTTAGAACAACACATAGCTATGAAGCAGGTTTTAAAAAATCTTTTAAATGGAGAGTTGTGCGCAAGTAATTATTTTCCTTCACTCAGATGACTCTAAATAAAATCCAATGCAAGGCAACTTGCATATCCGATACGTATCCCATTCAAATGCGACCTAACGTCCAGGTCACATTCGTTCCACCTAAACGTCACTGATAATCGACAAATGTCACTATTCTGCGTCCTGATTCACGCAAGCAGGAAGTAAAATAACTATGATGGTCTATATGAGGATTAAGTTGTTAATATGCTCCTCCGGTCAGACAACAACTTTTAAGTGTGTAAGCTATGCTTCACCGTCGGCATCCATGTTTACGTCCACAAACACTGAGAACGCTGCCGTTATTGCGCCCTGGACTGTGAATGCGGGACGCTTTCAGGTAGATTGCCCGTTCTCAGTGGCGAACACATGCTGGTCGCATGTATTTGGAAGTGTGAATGGCCACGGCAAAAAAAATCTGATAAAAAATCGTAATCTAGTCACTTCAAGCTGCAGTGTGAAACGCAGCCAAAAAGTCAGAAAAGAGCATCGAAACCTGCTCTGCAACACCCTGGATGATGAGATCAAAACAAAGAGAGTTCAAAAGAAAAGCAAAAATGCTCTAATGCAATGCACAATTAAGCTGTCAGTTTGGCTTTTCAATAAATTATGAATGAATAGGAGAATGAGGAACATCTGTGATTTTCATGTCAGTTTGTTTTCGTCTGTTTGATTACTCAACGTGAAAAACGTACAAGGATTTAAACTGACCTGTCTATTATTTCATCACTATCATGGTTCATTGAAGCAACTTTCTATTTCTTGCTGTGTGACAGAAGCAACAGAATTGTGTCAAAAGAATGGTTACGTTTTTCAACACGGCGAATGTTATGGAACATAAAAAAATACAAAGAACGTTTTAGGATGTGATTGATGCATCTGTTTACAACGCTGTTAAAAAGTCTGTATTTGTGTTTAAAAAAATGACGCTATGATCAGTCATTTCTATGTTTTTCCCCAGCCATTTCATACATATCCTGTCCACGTAAAAAATATTTTTAAAGAAGTAGAATTAACTGGTTCTATAAACAGCTTTGGTGCCCGCAACTTCTCTGGTAGGAATCTCCTGTTTGCTCATTCACATCCTGAAGTTGTTTTTGCAAGAGTCAAGCAACAGCATAACACAAAGTCAGGATTTTCAGGTGTTGCGGAAGATGTGTCTGTAAAGAATGCTGAAACAATCAGCCAAACCGGCCCCTAACCTGGACGATTCTTTGTCCGACTGATTCAACAAGGTGGCAGAAACATTATTTTGAGAAAGTTTTGGTTACACTGAACTAATAACGAATCATGTCTTTTCTCGAACTGAGCAATTGTAGAGGGTGTCAAAACTTACATTGTTAAAATCAGAAGGACATTGAAACCCGGCAGAAAAGATTGCGTTTATGCGGGAAGTAAAGTCAGCATTTCAAAGCGCTGAACCGACTCCAGCTGAAACAAAATGTGTAAGCCTGATAAGATGCTCTGTGTGGATGAGTCGAACTGTACAAAGTGTTCAACTTTAATGAACTGAGATTTCACAATATCTCCATTAAATAAAATTTTGAAAAGCACAAAATGACACAATCGCATCTTTGATTTTGTTGCCGTGAATTTAGACATTTTTAAAAGCAGCAAGCTCTCGCTTTGAAGAATTCTCATCCTAAATGAGTGCATGTATAACTCACTTGTGACTATATGAAAATGTGAAAGGACTGGCGTTTGTTTTCTACACATGGAGAAAACAGAAAAGCAAGTCTACAAAAGACGGGTAAATTATTCTTTTTCTAATAGACAAATTGTATATTATCTACTTGCAGAACAGATTTCTTCATTTCTTCAGAAAAACAAGGTGAATCTCAACAAATGTCATCACAGAACACTGTGTGCTGATAATGATAACGTGTATTTTGCAGCGCAGCGGCTGCACTGAAACACAGATGATGCTGGGTTTTCTGCAGTTGCGCAATATCTTTCTTTTTTTTTTTCTGTTCCACTGCTCTCAGATAAGAAAACATATTTACCCCACAAGCAAAATGTGTCTCATTGTACCCTTTTGACACAATTAAAAGGAAGACAAATTATCAAAGTGTTTGTGGAGGTTTTTTGGCTTGTGATTTTTTAACATTTTTTTTTTATTGATTTTGCAGCTTCTGCTGTCATAGATCCTCTTGTTGGGTCTATGTTGCCAGTTTGTAAGGGAGTTCCCTTTTTTAAATAGCTTATTTCGTTTCGTGTGTTTGTTTTGATTATTTTCATTTCTGCTTTATTTCAATTGGAGTCGTAAGTTTAGACATGTAAGTTTGTTTTTCCTTCTGTCTAGTTTTGTAGTTTATTCTTAAGATTCGACTGTTTTTATGTTTCTCTTCGTCACTCCTGTCAAGTTCTAGTGTTAGTATCTAGAACTTGATTTTCTTCCTGACTCACTACTTAGTACTACTCATTTTGTTGTTTTTGTCTTTGTGTTTGGTTTTTTAAGTGTTCTTAGATCACTGTTTCTCCTATTGATCCCAGTTTCTGTTCAATGTCAGCTCAGCTTACCTGACCCGTTCCCTATCAGATCTGTTTCTTGTTTTATTGTTACTTTTCCAGGTTTACGTGGTGAACTGTTAATCCCATTAATAATAAATCACTTTAGCGAACACCTGCACACTGCCTCTGCAAGAACTTTCACTACATTTGTGTGTGTGTGTCAGTCAGACAAAAACCCTGAAGATTATATCATCAGCAGACTGTAGAGCGGTACGCTGCGTCTCATGCAGAATAAAAATTATGCAACATCTAGAAGAATGCTTTTCTGAACCACTGAACCTGTGAACTGACTCACTTACTGTAAGCAGAGACTAAACGTACAAACTGTCTCAACTGTGGCTCAGATTTCTCAACATTTAGGCGATCCACTTCTGCCTTTTAGAAGTAAGTCATATAAAGAATTCTTCATGCTAAATCTATAAAACAACAAAGGAATAACATCCTGTTCTTTTAAACTAATTCAAAGTTGAAATGTAACATTCAAGCTTTCTGCATAGTGCTTATCTCGCCCTCGCAGTGGGAAATGCCGAGCTGATCCCATAACTTGTTCCTGGTTGTGATGCAACAGCTGCTCTGGTGGGTATAAATACCAGCACCTTTCCTACGTCCTGTTATCAGACAGGAGGACTAAAGAGCTGATATCAAGCTCAGAACAAATCCTTAAGATTTTAAGCACTTCACCCAGTCAAGATGAAGACTTTTCCCATCACCGTCGTCACTGTGGCCCTTGTCGTCGCGTTCATCTGTGTTCAGGAGAGCGACTCTGTTCCAGCTGTTGAGGTAAGCGCTTCATCTGAACCTTATACCGTTGAAATGTCACCAAGTTGATTCTAAATGAACTGAATGAACTGTTTAACAGAGCTCTGATGTGGTGGAGGTGCCGACTGACTATGGCGTACTCGATTTGGATCAAGATATGCCAGAGGACTCAATGGATGTAAGGGTCAACTGGATGAATGAATGAATGTAGTATTTATGAAGGGATTTTTCTTAATTCACTTGTGGCCCAACGAAGGGAGATGTGGGGATGTTAATAAAGCCCTTTCCTTGTCACCTGCAGTCGCCGTACGAATCAGTCCTGCTGCGCAGTCGTCGGCTCCGTCGTCGCCGCTGCCGTTTCTGCTGCGGCTGCTGCCCCAACATGGTTGGCTGTGGAACCTGCTGCAAGTTCTGAAGACGTCCTGCTGCCGTGGTAGCACAACATGAAAAGATAAAAAGCAGCACAGCATACTTATTGCACAAGTTTTAAACCTGATAGCACATTTTTACAAGGTTTTTGACAGGAGCTGATATTACAATTTTATCTGAAAATAAATGATATAACTGAGCAGAAATGTGTAGAAAAAAATAGGCTTGGGCAGAAATGGATATTAGTTCTGCTTAGTTAATTTGTCTCATGGCTTGAATTATTTTTTTTCCCTCACAATAAATGTTATCAAACTTCCCCAATCGTGTGTGTGTCTTTAAGGATGGTGGTGGATTTAACATGTTTTTGTCATCTTTTTATCCGTGGAATCAGTTCCCATTTGGAAACATTTTAGAATGTCAAGTTTTTGACTTACAGAAATCAGAGACACGCATTAAAAAATGCAAAAAAATGACTATTTCACCCTTAGCAGAATTTTGGGTAAATAGAGTATATAGTCATCAAATTATGTGATAATATTAATCAGTTCAGGTCTTAATAGGTGCCTGCCCATACCAATGCATGGCAGGCACCTATTCTACACACAATAGGATGTCTCTTTATTTATATCTTTATTTATTTTTCTTCCATCACCGTTAATGCGGCTCATACTGCTGCATGCACCCCGACGTGGTATCAAACATTCGGCTCGATGCCAAGAAGGGAGCTACTACTTTTAGTGGGATTCGGAGTTATGATGGTGACGTAAAAAGTGAAAAACGACGGAAATTCCTCACTCACTTAAGAGTGAGGAATGAAGTGGATTTTTGAACCCAAAACCATTTTGAAATCTCTGTCACGCCCACAAATATCACCCTATCCGTATCAAACACGGACATAATATTGACACGCATACCTGCTACAGGAAAATGTTTTCGAAATTTTGCTAGGGCTTACGGTTTTCTCTCAAGGTACTTCAGAGCGAAATCATGCACCAGGGTAACTGACGCTCTGAGCCATTCATTTTCATACTTTTCTGAAAGATTTGAGAGCTCAGTGCACACCATTTTTCTCTCAGCGCTGCTATCACTGTGAGTGAGCTACAGATATGAATCACCGTATTATCGGAACTAGCCCTCTCATATGCATTAAACGGTTTTCTGATACGTAACACGGTTCCCGAAAGGGAGGGAGTTGTTCGGACTGCTTTTTTCATAAAAACTGACTGAGCGTCTCACAAAGATAGAATTCTTTCTCCACCTTTCTGTCTCACACACGACATTTCAGCTGAGCTGAGAGGCAGCCCAACCCGCCGTGTGTGTGTTCCGAAACAAAGCAGATACTGACAGTTTCTCAGAAGGAACCATCGCTTCTCACACAGAAAAACTTTTATTTCAAAACCATAGTTTTGCTTAAAATGTTCTCTATCATTTTACTTGTTATATTTCAATGGGATAAGTTTGTTAATTCCTTGCAGAACTAAAGTGATTGCAGTTTCCCTTCACAGTTTCTCAATGTATGGCTCATGGACCCTTAAAAGATCTTTAATATTGGTCCTTCTGTTCAGGACTCAGAGATAACAGGGGCACAAAACTAAATTTTTCTCGCAAAAGAATTTCTAAATATGCACAGGGTTAGTAGCAAGCAGTCTTTGTTGCAGAGGCAATGTGTGTGTTACTTATCTTGAACGTCTCTTTTCGCTCTTTTCCTCTTCCTGGTGTTGGCGTCGCTGCAGCGAAATCCTCCCCCATCTTTCTCCTCCGGCTTCCTGTAAGTCCAAATGGTTATGATGTTGGATCTTTGGGTTGTCCAGATCATGCCTGGGTCAATGTCCATGTTGGAAGATACGTGATGGGACCACATAAAGACATTCTTATTGAATTGGGTGGGATATCCTCTTTATACTTGTTGGATTCTTTGCAGAATCCAACAAATCAGCTTTGTGGTCGCTCTGCCCATTACTCAGGGACAGGTCCCGACTCAGAGGGAGTTGGAGGCCAGTGCTGACCGAGAGGCACACCTCGACTCAGAGTGACTCGGAGGCCGTCCCGACTCAGAGGCTGTTCCCGACTAGGAGGCCGGTCTCGACTTGGAGGGACTCAGAGGCTGGTCCTCACTCGGATATAGGTACCAACTCCGAATACAATTCCGACACAGAGGACGGTCCAGACTCAGACGTCGGTCCCGACTCGGAGGGAATCAGAAGCCGGTCCCCACTCGAATACAAGTACCAACTCTGAATACGACTCCGACTCAGAGGACGGTCCCGTCTCAAAGGTTGGTGCCATATCAGACATCGGTCCCGAGTCAAAGGCCAGTCCCTCGTCGGAGGCCGGTCCCGATTCTGAGGGACTCAGAAGCCTGTCCTCACTTGGATACAGGTACCAACTCCAAATACAATTCCGACTCGAAGGTCGGTCCCGACTCAGAGGTTGGTGCCACCTCAGACGTTGGTCCCGAGTCAGAGGCCAGTCCCTCGTCGGAGGACGATCCTGTCTCTGAGGTCGTTCCCGACTCAGAGGGAATCAGAAGCCGGTCCCCACTCGGATACAGGTACCAACTCTGAATATGATTCCGACTCTGAGGACCCTGACCTCAGGACTCTGAGGTCCTCTGAGTGGTCCTGACTCAGAGGTCAGAATCCTGACCTGAGTGGTCAGGACCACTCAGATGTCGGTCCTGACTCAGCGGTCGGTGCCGTCTCAGATGTCGGTCCCAAGTCAGAGGGACTTGGAGGTCGTCCCGAGTCAGAAGCCGGTCCTGACTCGGCAGACGGTGCCGTCTCTGAGAGCAGTCCCGACTCAGAGGGACGTGGGGGCCAGTCCTGATTCAGAGGCCAGCCCTGACTCAGAGGCCGTTCCAGACTCAGAGGCAGGTCCAGACACCGAGGCCGGTCCCGACTCAGAGTGACTTGCTGGCCAGTGCTGACCTAGAGGCAGGTCTCGACTCAGAGTGACTCGGAGGCCGTCCCGACTCAAGAGGCTGTTCCCGACTAGGAGGGCGGTCTCGACTCAGACAGACTCAGAGGCCGGTCCTCACTCGGATATAGGTACCAACTCTGAATACAATTCCGACTCAGAGGACGGTCCCGTCTCAAAGGTCCATGCCATCTCGGTACCGAGTCAGAGGCCACTCCCTCGTCGGAGGCTGGTCCCGACTCTGAGGGACTCAGAAGCCGGTCCGGGTACCAATTCCGAATACAATTCCGACTCAGAGGACGGTCCTGACTTAGAGGTCGGTGCCGTCTCATACGTCGGCCCAGAGTCAGAGTTCAGTTCCGCGTCGGAGGACGGTCCGAGTCGGAGACCGGTCCCGACTCAGAGGGACTTGGAGGCCGGTCCCGACTCAGAGGGACTTGAAGGCCGGTCCCGACTCAGAGGGACTTGGAGGCTGGTCCCGACTCGGAGGTTGGTCCCGAGTCTTTCTAATCTTTATTTTTGTAGATACAAACATTTTCTTTGGAGGAACAGGATTCTCTAGATGATGCTTCAATTTTTTCATAATTACTGCATGTCCTTCTGAGTAACCCAGAAGGACATGCAGTAATTCAGTTAAATTCAGTCCAAAAGCAACGTGGAATTCATCTCAAGTGATACTTCGGAAAATCCTTTCACTCACCTCTACAAACATCTCTGACAGGACAGCCACGTTTAAGTCTCCTGTGTTTCTTGAAAGCAAAAGTAAAACTTTCCGGTCTCCTTCCCTAAAGATTTCTCTGACGAGATGCATTTGGCACATCTGCCGCTTTCTCGATTAGTTTCCATAGAAGTTCGCTGAGAAAGCTTCTTTTCTCTAATCGTACCTGTAGCAAATTCATTTATGATGTTTTTTAAGTCCAGTTTCTTGGGAAGTTGACTTTCTGTGGGAAGAAGAGTTAATTTCACTGATGAACTTCCAGTCGCTGCCAGACAGGTAAAATATACTGTCTCATAACTGTTATGAGCATTACTTTTTCTTTCTCTATTTCCTAGCAATTTCTTGCCCATTATCAAGTCTAATCATGAACCTGTTATAAAAATATTTGGCATAGTATCCTTCAAACCATTACTGTGCACTACATTTCAATGAACCTAGCATTTTAAACATTACTCCATGACACGTTATGGAAAGAATGACAAATATGTGGTAAATATATAAAAATAGATTAAAAAAATTGTAACTGAAAGAAATATTAGAAATAGAGTAAAAATAGGTGGGGAAATAAGTTCAAAATATCAAGTTGAAAATGGTACTCCCCAAGGTAGTATAATAAGTCCTATGCTATTTATAATGATTAATGATACAACATAATTAAAAGAGAAGATAATTGTGTCTTCCACACTAAGAACATGAAGTTTGAATAAGGGGGAGTCTTTGCGGTTGCCAAAAAGAAAACCTACAGAAATGAATACATACTGTTACAATGCGGTACAGAAAAAACAGGAAATCTTTCATAAATAATTAGTTTAATTTTATATCTTTATACTGAAACACCACCAACAAGCAGAGCTTAAAAACAATAATTAAATATCAAAATTTGTAAATTTAGGTCATTAAAAAAATGCTGATTTACTTGTTTTTAAAATTTCAAATTCATAAAACTGCCATCACTTTTACGTGATGAGAGGCTCTGAAAATAGATTTACATAAAACCTTGAAAATCATTTACAATTTCATTTTATTTATTTATTTTTTTGATAATCCCGCAACAGAGGTCCAGGAATATTGAAATCTTGAAATTGGTACCTTGTTAGTGACAGTATTTACGGGGAGGTTGGTTGTTTGTTGGGTTGGGTTTCTTTAATTTTTTTCTTTTGTGACTTA
>VMRN01000015.1:6360570-6442237 GCA_010277015.1 Poeciliopsis turrubarensis
ATAATATTCAACATAGAATGGATTTTCATACATATTTCACACATTAGTATTTGCTAAATCTGGTTAAATATTTATCGTGTAGCCTAAATGCTTTGACTGATGTTTGGGCTTTTTCAGTCTGCACTTGAAAGATCACCGCAATATCATCAGAACATTGTGGACCAATTTCATTTTGGCCACAAAGAAACAGGTCCAATCATGTGCCTTAAGGTCACAAATATTTTGAAGCTGTCAGTCATCATCAGAAACAGAGAAACTGACTCCCTCCCTGTGCGCCATGCGGCTAAGCGAACAGGCTGTTCTCCCTCGGATTAGAACGTTCTCAGTCGCACACTTTCATCCTCCAAAACAACAACCACGATGGACAAATTAAAACTTCTGGAGTTTTAATTTGTTTCACTGTTTAGCGGGGAACAGGTTGTATTTATCGTCTCGTTTTCAAAGATAACAAATCACAGGCGTTTTATTTTCTTACTTCCTCTTTTTGAAGAAATGTGTAAAAAAGAAAAAAGGAAAAAACTCGGTTTACAGGTAAGAACATCCAGAAAACATTTTCCTACCTTCTGCTCACTTCCTGCCATTGAACGCTGGGGGGGAAAAAAACCACAAAGCTGTCGCAGTAAATCCTGTCAGTGGTTGCACAACAGCCGCTCCAGTATAAATACCAGCTGATTTCTCACATTCAGTCATCAGACTGACATAAAGGCCAGAGTGAGTCTGTTAGAGTCAAATGTACAAATACTCATAGACCACAACTCAACTTCAAATGGAAATGAATTCTCAGTAGCAAATATGTAGTTGGTTCCTGTAAATCTGTTTGTTCAATCTGGTTAAAAGATCATGAAAATGATGTTTTAGTTTAACTTTACTGATTTCCCCATCAACCTAAGAATTAAAATCAAGGGTTTTCAAGGTTCTCGCAGCATCAGAGGATCTCCAGTGACGAGTCGTGTGCGTGACACAAAATGTCGGCCCCACAACACGTCAGCTTCGCTCGCGCAGCGGATTTCACTGGAAATGGCCGACCTGTTTTCCGCACGTAGCGGCTTTGTAGAGTAGAAAAGCGAAGCCTGCGGTCATGGATCGCTTGCAGTAATTGGACGTTGGAAATCTCGATGGAGAATCTTTCACCGTCAGTTCTGTGATCTTCTGCTCAAGCACTGCAAAGAGTCCGACTCAAAGATTAAAACAAAGTTGCTAGAGCGGCCTAGCAACTCTGTTGATAACCCTAACCCTAACCCTAGGCCGCTCTAGCAACTATAAATGTTACTATAAGTAACGTAAGTAACTTAAATGTTACGTACGTTTGAATGGTAATCTAAAAAAATCTGAAACAGAAGACACTTATCCACACAGACCTGCACCAATTAAAGCCAGTTTAATAGTCTATAATTTCCTGCAGCTCTCATCAAAAGTAACATCCATCATTTCCAGTCATTTCGTCTTCTTCATTGTTTGCTTTTTTTGTTGTTTTGTTTTTGTGCCAACATCTGTGGACAATAACAGATGTTGATGAACCTCGATGATGATAAACGCACGCGCGAGAAGGGAGTAGAGACAACGTTTAAGCAGAAAGATATTTTATCTGTGAAGCAAAGCTTTTATCATAAAGCATCAAAGCTGTAACTGTACAGACTCTGCTGTTTATTGAGCTGAAGCAACATCACACTCCTGACTTGGCTACTGTGAGGGAGTTTCTCAGCGGGTCAGGATGTTCGGGATTTTTCAATTTCTGACTTTTCTCTCCTTTCCAATCAAAGGAAAATGAGAAACTGAAACGTTTGTGGAGGAAAGTCCTGGCTTTTTTTAAGTAGGTGGAGACGAATGCACATATTATCAGTGCAGACCGAGCTGCAGGTTTGTTGCTGTGTGTTGCTTTAAACTGGAAAAATGACAAAAACTGACAAATTTCACAAACTAAATCTGCAAATATTTAAAAATCTCCAATTTCTATCCCAACTATCCGACTGTGGGGAATTCCCGGGTGACAGCTGCATCCCTGTGAATATAAATAGGAGCACTTTCCTCACACTCCATCAACAGAGAGAATTCAAGATCAGAAGCAAATCTATTACATCTGCATCCGTCCAAGTCTCTGCATCATGAAGACGATCGCCGTTGCGGCCACCGTTTCCCTCCTGCTCACTTTTCTCTGTGTTCATGAGAACTCTGCTGTCCCCGTCGATGAGGTGAGAGCTTCATCTAAAGGTACATTTATCCATTTATTCGCCTTCATGCGGTTATTAAAATGAAGCGTCTCGACAGGGTCTCGAGGTGCCGACTGATGACGGCTCACTCGTCGCAGATCACGACACGCCGGAGGAATCCTGGAACGTAAGCTGTCTGACTCGATGAGATATTTCGAAATAAAAGCATGTCTGATATGGAAACGACAGAGTGACATCACAAAAAAAAGAAACTAATAAAGGTAGATGAATGAACATCTTGCTCGCGTTCCCCCTCAGATGCCGTACGACTCGGTCCACATGCGCCGCCGCAGACGCCGCTGTCGCTGATGTTTCTGCTGCGACTGCTGCCCCAACGAGAGCGGCTGCGGCACCTGCTGCAAGTTCTGAGGTGTCCGGCGTCAGCCCTCACATAACTTACTTCTTTTTTTTTTTTTTTTTTTTTCTCTGCAAAGTGCCTCAAGATGAAATGTGTTGTGAACTGAAGCTGCATAAATAAACTGTATTGAACTGAACACGTTTTCATTCAGCACTTTGGCCGTTCTTAACAGTTTTGTTTCAAGTGTGATGATATATTTCTTCATATTTTTGTCCAAATTCTTTGTTAAATATGAATAGATTTAGTGATTGACTAGAGCAAATGAACTTGGTTCTCACCAATCTTGTATGTTGAAGGAAAATCTGGACAATTAATAGGTTTATAAGCAGAGATGTGTTTAAAAAAAATAAGTGGTTATGACATATATAACATATCATGCATTAGCCTATATGCATACAGATTTTACACACACAGGCTAATTTTTTCCTGAATTCATTATGGAATCTGATCTATTTGTGTACTATGTGTGCATAAAAGCTTAGTGGGGAAACATTTTGAGCATAATGAAAGTCATGACTAAACTAGAAGGTGAAAATTAAAAAATGTAACTAATCTTCATGTGGCGTGAGCAGCTGAAAGCTGACTTCAAAACTGTAGCGTTCAAATAATCTACAATACAACAGAATAGAGCAGACGTTTGATACAATTTCCACAATTACAGTGTGATAAATGTAAGGCACGGGAACATGTTGCCTTCAAGTTTGTACAAATTATGTTTGTTTTGGAAAATTCCCAGATTCACCAAAAACTAAAAGTCAATTACATCTTGACTACACCTATTTATACATATTTTAACAGGTTTTAATAGGTTTTACCAATACATTCTGGCACAACCGGACCTTGAAAGACGTTCTGATTTTTAATGTTGCCCAAAATAAAACACTCCTGCTCTAAAAGGTAGAGCATAGGAGGACTGCAAAAAAAGTGGGAAAAGGTCCTCGCTTTCCAAAAATGACCTCTGCTATGAGTAAATATTGTGAAAATGGTCATCTGTATGTAATACAAACACACACACTAATTAATATCATGACTTTAACCTTTTCAGTGCATCATGAGCTCTGATTTAAAAAATCTGTAAATAACTGTACAGAGAAGGAGGAGCTAAAGACAAACCAGGTAAGTACTGAAAGATTATCGAAGACCATCAGAAATTTTGTAAGAACTGGGAAAAAGTAAAGCAAACCTTTCACAAAGAGCAAAATCCCGGGTCTTTTGTTTGTTTGGTTTTTTTTACTTGATGGAGTGGAGACATTACTACAATCCCCTTTTTTGCAGACAGAAAGCCACTGAGCCGATTGCTGGGCTGTTTGTCGATCGTGCAAAGTTCAGAGGTGGCATCGGGTCACTACACTGAACCCAGTGACCAAAAGAGTTTTGTTTGTTGCATACGATCAGACATGTTACCTGTGAGTAACACAAAGTGCTTCAAATAACCTACTGATACCACAGCAGATTTCTGCATTTATTAACAGCGTGCTGCTTTTCTTATAAGCTTAATTCCACACGGAGGACGGAAACAATGTATGTGTCAGATCTTAAAACTTGGCACATGGTGTTGCTACTGGTTTTATGTTGCCAGCCTCCACCGTTGCTACTGGTTTTATGTTGCCAGCCTCCACCTCAGAGCAAAACCACATCCTGTGGATCCTCACTCAGTCAGCTGGCTGCTGCAAAGCAAGTTGGTCACTCAAACGTAATCACGGCGCACAGAGTCAAAATTGAACAGAGCTACACTCTTAAGAATCAAATCCATTTTGGAGTAACTCAAAGCTTTCAAAAAGTGCTTTTGTCCTGCCTTCTTCAGGGTAATCTAAAAATAAAAAAATGTTACATTTTTAAGAATGTATTTTCTCTGCGTTCTTCAGATGCCCAATGCACAGCGTCCTGGGAGATATCCTGTTCTTGTTTCGAGTGAAAACACAGCGACAGGACTTTCTAGCCACTGTGACCGGAATGACACGCACTCCTACTTCAAATTGCCGTTCCAGTCGTGATGCAACGTTTCCCCCAACTGAGTATAAATACGGCGACTCTCTACTGGCAACTCTAATCGACGCATCGCGACGAAAAGCAAAAAAAAAAAAAAAAAGACTGTCCAAACAGTCTGACTGTGCAGATGACAGTTAATAGGTAACCTGCTCAGAGAATGAGGACATTCGGTGTTAGACCCTCTGTGATTCTGCTTGCCTTCATTTGCTTTCAGAAGATCTCTGCCCTGCCGTTTATGACAGTAAGAGCCAAGAACCATAATGCATTTTGCACATTTCTGTGTTTCCTTTGTTATATTTTTCTGTTTTTTTTTTTTGTTGTTGTTGTTTTTCCCAGAGTAATTTTATGCTCTTAAGCATGCTTCACAATGAGCTGCTGGAAGAGGAGTTGAGTGACACTAGCGAAACACAAGAGTCAACAGAGATGTGGATGGTATGTTGAGCTGTTTGGGTGTTAGAGAACAAGACAAGATGGAGATTTTAAGAAAATGTTTGGGAAAGAACTAAGATCCACGCTGCAGTACTCCAAAACATTTTTTAGAGTACCAGTAGTGTACTGTAGTGTACTCTTGTTTTCATTTTTTTTTATTTCCCCAAAAGTCAGCATCTACACTATCATCCAAAACACTGACATAGCCATGATGCACCAGCAGGTGGCGATGACAGTGACATTAATGACGTCAAAAGACAGCAAGGCTGAGCACCAGGTTGGCAAATATGCAGCTTTTGTTTTCCTTTCAGTCATTAACTTCTTCAGCACACGTTTGAAATTTCATCAAAACAGAGCAGAGACGACGCGAACAGATTCGATTTAAAACTGTTAATGCGCGGTTAAAAACGTTTGGAAAAACGAACGAGTGTCTGACACTGAAAGTTGATGAAAATGAAGAGACCGCTGCACTGAACCCTGTTGAGAACCTCATGGTTATTCCACCAAATATTGATGTTGTTGTTGTTTCTAAATGAATATGAATTTGTTTTCTTTGCACTATTTTAACCATTTCTCATTTGCTAAATTTTTGCTTGGAATTTCAGACATGCTGTCTGAATTAAATAACAATATTCACTTTGTTCTTCCTATACCTATAGAGAGTAAAATCAGAGAAACTGATCATTTTAAGTGGCGTCTTATTTTTTTCCAGAGCTATGCATCTAATATTTAAAAAAAATCCATTTGGTTTGTACAAATTTTGAAAATGTGATTCTGTTTCATAAAATCTGAATCAAAGCACAATTTTAATTCTGTCAGTAAAATGCGTGAAATTTCCCTCAACTTGTCTACCACCCATGAACAAAGTTGTTCTTCTCATCAAATTGTTTTGATGGCTTTGGCAGGTGTTCAGTTTTTATTCTTAAACCTACAGTAAAGCCAAATGGAGGTGATGGTATGGATACTAATGAAGATTTAAAAATTAAAAGAAAAATGACCCAGATGTGAAATACCTAGATCAAATCTGTGTTCCCTACCCTGGGACACTGACACACACATGCACAGCAGCTCAATATGAATCAGAAAAGCCCTGTTTAAATTCTAATGAATTATATTATTACTAATAATAATAATACTAAAATAAAAAAAAAACCAACGCGGTTTTCCCATCTTGTGTTAGAATCTAGTAGTGCATCAAACGGTGACTTTTATGTTTGAGCTGAACATCATCCCTTTCTAAATTAAGTTTATTTTCGTTATTTTGTTTTAACATCTAAAAAAAACGAAAACACTTTGCCGCTCATTAACTTTCACCAAGTGTTTTTAGTCTATTTTCTGGTGCAAATTTCTAAGTACACTTGAAATAAAACAAAACTGACTCAGAAGTAATTTCTCAGCAAGAAATAGAAAGCTCGTCTTAAGACAGTAAATTCTTAATATTGATGAAAAAGTACAAGATATTTTCCCCTTGCTATGAGTGAAATAATCAGCCAATGGGAACAAGTACTTTTTCATCATTGTTAAGAAACTACTGGCTTAAAACAAGCTTCTCTTTCTTGCTGAAAAGCTAACCATTAGCCAGTTGTGGCTTATTTCAAGTGTATTAGGATACTAAACCACTAGACCAAAAATACTTAGTTTGGTGCAGAGAAAGTTACTGAATAACGAAACCTCACACTGATGAAAAATCCATCATTTCATCATTGTGAGAGCTCCCGACCTGACGGCTCGTTTCAGCCCAAACTCTGTTCTTTTTCGGCTGTGTTTTACGTGTCGTGCTGCGTTCAAGGATCCGCCGTTTGCAAACACCTGGACTCAGCTCTCTTGTGTCTTCACGCAGATGCCGTACGACATGAGGGAAAACCATTACCCCGGCCCCGTCAGATGCCGGTTCTGCTGCGGCTGCTGCCTCGCTGACGTCTGTGGCTTGTGCTGCGACTGAAATTCCGCTGCGCTCAGATTTTTTTGCAGCTGCTGCCACTGATATTTATTCCTGTTGTCTTCAATTAAACCCGCGACGTCGCCGAACGCATCCGTAGGTTCAGACGCCACGTCGCTTTCCGCTCGCCGTCCAGTGCGGAGAAAGAAATCGAAAAAATAAAAAGCTAAACTCTCTATACATTGTGTGCTTTCGTTAATCATTTGCCTTCAGTGTCTTAACTTTCACGAGCGGATTTGAGTGCGGAAGGCCTCAGAACTTCAGCCCAGTCGCACGATTTCCATTGCTGGTGCTGTTTAGGAGATAATATCCTGTGTTGGCGTCCAACAAACAATACTTCCAGCAAAAATATTATCTTCCAAGGGAGTTGTGCTGTCCAAGTGCAAACCGAGCTCGGCTTCGTGGCGGTTCACTTATTATCCAGCAGAGAACAGGGAGGTATGGCGCGCTGCCACGGCGGTGTGGATATTATTGTGTTGCTTTCAGCTTGGCTTGATCGCGCCTCACAGCTCTAACAACCACAGAGGTCAAATAAACAGCCTGGTGTAAAATTTGCACACACAAAAAAAAAAAGACATGATTAGGGAACACGCAGACTCGGACAAGCCGTGTGACAGAGTGATGAATGGTGAGACTCCGTACGGAGAGGTCAACGTGTTTCGAAGTGACAGGCGGAACAAGAGCCAACCTTTGGTTGCTGGTTAAGCTTGTGTGGTTTTTACTTTAATTGCCCCTGCGCTCGCAGTAGTGCACATGCATGCAAAAACGCGCATTTGCTCGCATCCACGCACGTGCACAGACTGGCTGTCTGGAGCCGAGCGAGGCTTTCTGCTCTGATCCCACCCTCACGCCGGGCCTCGCGGGGGAGCGGCGCGGCGTGGCGTGCCAGGCCTGCCTCGCGTCCAGACGGATGCCCGGTGCACACACCCCGCCGTGCCCCCCTTTACCAGCAAGCGCCTGCTGCCAAACCACACAAGGAGATAGTAAATGAATGCAGAGGGTTCTTAGTCGGCTTCCTCTCTCTCCCTCACACACACACACACAGACTGTGCGGTTTCGTCTTCTCATTCATACCCACATACACGCGGAGGAGATGCAGAGCAGAGCAGGCAGCAATTAGGGGCCTGTTCATCAGCGCGCTGCACTACAGTAGCTCCATAAATCCTCCGGCTGGTGTTTTAAAGAACAAACTAAAATACCATCGTGGTAAACAGGAATTTTACACAGGCAGAAGGACAAACAAGTAGAAGAAAAGAAGAGTTGAAAGCGACTGGGTGTTTTTGGGGAAACCTCCGTGGAGATGAAGCGCGACGACGGCCCGCGTCCGTTTGCGCGCGAGTTTGTCCTCTCCGGTTGGAAAGCTGGTGACTGTCTGAACCGGAGGAGGATGTCACAGGAGCAAGTCCCAAGTTTTTCTTTTTTTGTTGTTTGAACTAATTGGGTATTATTTTAACATATCAAATAAAATACGATGGAAAGTTTTCTATCCAAGAAGCACATTTTCCCAAAAGTCACTTGCTTAGACAGATTAAGCTCATATGCTAGCAGAGGTAGGCTGATTTCTTCTTTTTTTTTTTTTTTTTTTGAGAAATCAGCCTACCTCATAGGCTACATAGCTAAGGCCTTGTTATGTCTGTTGTGCTTAACCCCGGGGTCACCGCAGCCCCCCAAAATGATTGTAACCATTTTGCCAATTATCAATTACTTAAATTGGTTTGTTTAAGTTTGCCATTTTCAAATGAAAAAGACAACAGTTTGTTCCAATTTATTCTAAATAGGGTCAAAAATCTGTTAGCGTGAACCGGACTCGTTTACATTCGATCAAAATATGACACTACAAGCTTGTCCAGTCTGGTTTTGCATAGAGGTAAGTTTAACCCATACAACAGCTGACCGCAGGGGTGCCAGGTGCACCTGTGGAGGTCCACTGCTTCTTGGTATTCTGGTTGGTAAAAAGTAAACTTTCTGATCGTGTTCTCATACTTGGTTTTTGACAGAGACGTACTCACCGTTCTTCCCTCGCCCACCTGGAGAATTACTTTATTTGAAAGATGAACTAAAACCGAGAAAGTCAAGATTTAGAGATCGAGCACTCGCCATATCGACGTCTTGCTCGATGAAAGTAAAGAAAGGTTTATTTGCAATATTTTTACAGCTTAGTCATCATGATCTACACCTAGTTGCCAGGAACGGCAACAGCAGAAACCTGATTTCCGCAGCAAATGGCAGCAAGCCATTCAGCCGGGCCGATCCGACGCTTCTCCACGACCCACGGACGATACAATTAAATGTGCTGTGTGGAGGAAGATGATGTCTGCGATGCATCCGCCGCTTCCTCCGAGCTCCTCTGAGATACTTAGGTACAACAGCCCTCTGCAGTGGCTGCTCTCCCTCCTCCTCGCCGTGCCTTGAGGGGGCAATAAGACCTGGCTTCTCATTACGAAGGTAACGACTGTTTGTACATGTGGATATGTACGGACGTATGTTTCTCCAACAGACCCTCCACATGGAGGCAAAGGTTGCACAGGAGGCATGCTGCTGCATAATCTCGCCCCGAATGAAGGCCTGGTTAGGGGATAAACATTCCTGGACTATGAAGCCCTCCTTTTACCCCCTACTGTATTCATACCCACTTAAAATCAACTTACCCACAATGCAACATTTGGCTCAAGTGAATTGGCCCCCCTGGAACCGACACTGCTGCACTCCACAGCAACAATATCCTGACTCGTAGAAGCCACAAGTGTCAACCATGGCTCGCATACAATCCTTCTGGGCCCTTATTGAGCACATAACATCCAATTCGACCGGCCTTAATATACTTTAATAAGACCTGCTTTTGATTAATTCTCCCCTGAAACCGGTAGTAGCACAGCTACCAGGCAGTGGGCACGTATATAAAAACAGAATGAATGGAGCGGGGCTGCCAGAGAGTCAGGAGAGGGAAACAGGAATCCTTGTGGATTTGTTCTTACCAGCTGGCACTCCGGGCCAATATAACGGCCGCGTGTATGGCTCTCAGAGCAGCAGTAAGAGGAAATATTTGCCCGTTTCCGTAATGTGTTCAAGGTAGGCAGTGTGATTCGGTTCATGCGCGTCGTAAAGCCCCCCGTTCGTATCACATCCTGAGTGGAATAACCGAGCTGCCCCTCCGTTGTATTCCCCCTCAAGCAAACAGGGACAATGGCCTTGTGTTGTGTTTGGATCCCAGAGCGGAAGAAAAAGCCAGGTATTCCGGTGGAACGTGGAGTTAAATAAGCTCTGCGAAAAAAAAAAAGAAAAAAAAAAAAATTAAAGTTCAAACTACGCCCTTAGGAAACGTCGCACAAGGCCGGTATAGAAGGAGCCGTCTGTTCCGAGGTTTGACGGTAACGAAAATAGAATAAGATGGAGAAAAATAAAAAAGTTTCCACAACCCACCTCTGCACCTGTTCAAATGGATCCCAACTGGATTGTATACACTGACTCATTACGGATCTTTCATTATTCCCCCAGTTCTCGTTCCGGATTTACAACAAAAGTAATTGTGCACATGCACTTCATATGTGTCAAAAAGCCGTCTGCTGGCATTAACGTGCAAAGTGTCCAAAACCTGCATCCTCTGTCCCGCAGGTGTGGCGGGAGGTGCCCGGGCTGCACGCATCAAATTAGCAACTTAACAGGTTTAGCAGCTCGCCGCTCGTCTGGCTATTAATCTTTTTACAATTTCCTTTTTCGAATAGTTCTGCAGCAACGCAAATAACTGTCACACGCAATCAACGTTTATTGAAGGCCGTGTTTGTTTAAGGGATTACGCTTGTTACATAGCAACTCCAAATGCAACTCCCAAATCCTGCACTGGCAGTCGGATCGCATACTTGCAATTAGGAACGACTCTGGCAATAACAGCCACTCATTATTGCCACCATTTAGCAAGGTTGTACACACCATGATTTCTAACATATGGCAAAGCAGTTGGAAATGTTCAGATCCACAACTGCGCTGACACCACTTCTTGTAGCTGTCATGGCAAAATGCGATGTCTGAGCCATATAAAAAGTTATTGATTCCACATTTCCATCAACTCTAAGGGCAAGTGATGGCTTATTATACAGTTATTAAAAAATAACATTATTACAATAGTTTTTATCCACGGCAGCCGTGGCTTGCCCAGCCCAGTGTCATAAGTTCCATTTCTGCCGCTCTGCGTCGGAACTTATGTGTCATAAGCCCCACATATGCGCCCCGTTTTGAGGGCCGCCGTATGCAGCCGTACAGAAGTATTCCTTCAACTTGTTAACTTTTATGTCATGTTAAAGCCACAAATTTCAGTGTGTTTTATTGGAAGTTTTATGCGGCACACCGACACAAAGTAGCACATAAACGGGAACTGGGAGGGAAGGTTTTCTATCTCTTTGTGTCCGAGTCTACCTGACTCGAATCCAGAGCCACCTTTTTGCCGCCGCTTGGACTTTGAGGGGACGTCTCTACCGGGCGTTCCACGTCCAGAGACGGGAAAGTTTTTACCGATCCTTCTTTTCCAGATAGCTCCAGTTTGATCGATGAGCATCGGCAAACACCAGTTTTGCCACAGATACTCAGTTTGGTCTTTGGCCTGATCCCAATTACTCCATTCTAGCTCTGGTTATCGTTCTGGATGATAATCCTGCAGCCCCGACTCAAATCTATTGCCTCCTCCAACAGATTTTCTTCCTCTATTGCCCAATTTTACGCTCCATCAAACTTCTCCTCGACTTTGAGCAGCCTCTCTTCCCAATGCTGTTCTCGCTGGGACATTGTCAGCCGCCTTTTCCACGTTTCCTTTGGTCAGTTTGCATGGCTTCCAGGAAGCTACATGGGATGTCTTAAAGCCATTCTTTTAACAACTGCTTTCTTCTTGCCACTCTTCCATAAAAGCCAGGTTCTTGGAGTGCATGACTAAATGTTTTCCTGTCAACAGCGTCTCCCAGCTCAGCTGTGGATATCTGCAGCTCTCATCATGGGCCTCTTGGCTGCTCCTGTAGTCAATGTTCTTCTCTCACCCAGCCAATATGTTTTGGGGAATGTCCTGGTACAGTTCCAGGGGCGTCTCTGTCTTTTCATCTTCAGACATTGGCTTGAGCGTCGCTCCCTGAGATGTCCAACATTTGTGATATACATTTCAAATCTAAAATTTCCACATCAATATGGTTGTCATGTGTATGTATACATATACATATATATTTAACTTATTAAATAACATTTCTGCTATTTTTGCAGAATCTTTTTTTTTTGCTGCACTGATGTACTGTTTTGTCAATAGTCTGTGTTTTTCAGTGTTTGATACACATGCACATTATGGACATTTTTGAAAACATGATCTGACCCAGTGAACCTCCCTGGGATTGTGGGTCTGATATGCCTATTCCAACAATCTGCACAGTGTTTTCTGTTATAGTCTAGTATAGGATTTTATTTTTAGTATTGCTGCTGTTAGTCTTATTTTATATATATATATACAGAACTTTTTATTAACTTTATTTAAAGTTCTGGAAAAAATGAAGAACCCACTGCACTGAACCCTGTTGAAAACCTCCTGGTTATTCCCCCAAATATCAATTTCTGAACTCTTCCTGAGTTAAAACATTGATATTGTTGTTTCTAAATGAATACGAACTGTTTTTGTTGGTTTTTTTTGGCATTATTTGAGGTCTGAAAGCACTGCATCTTTTTTTTTCTTTTTTTTTTTTTTTTCCTATTTTGATCATTTCTCATTTTCTGCAAATAAATACATTTTTTTGCTTTTTCCAGAACTGTATGTGTTGCTACTGTTCCATCTAACTGTTCCTTTTTGCGGGACAATAAAGGCTGTTTCTATTCCATCCTACTCTGTTCTCTAGTTGACCTGTAATGGACGCGGCATTTTTTTAATCTTTGTGATGCTGTTTGTTCCCCGTCGTTCTCTAATGAACCTCTGAGGTCTTCACAGAACAGATTTGCACGGAAAATAACTGAATGATTACTGACAGGGGACTTTCAAAGTGATTGCACTAAATTTCCTCTCGGGTTTATAAAAGTAAAGGCACTGCTGCACCTGTTGATGTATTACTTTCAAGCAAAATTGAAATTCAGTTCTGCTTCTCAATTATGCATTAGTTTGTGTTGGTCTATCTTATGAAACCTCTTTAAAATGTAATGAAGTCTGTGGTGGAAAAACGTTTCAGGGGTAGATGTAGTTTTGCAAAGAACTGTGCATGAATTTTGTGCAAAATACACAACTCGCAATACAGGCAGTTTTGTTTCACCAGACTCGCTTTAAGAATAAATAAATACAAAACAAAAAAAACGCACACGCTGCTGATCTATACAGTTTGAAGCCCACTGGGCCATTTCCTGTTGGTGGTTTCACTTGTCGGGCCTTTGAAGCCGGCTTTAATAATAGGACCCAACAGAACTAATGAAAATGCTCTCTTGTCAGATTAAAAGGGAGCTTCAGTCTCAGCCACCCGACCGCATTTCAGCACAAACATCGGGAGCGCGCTCGGAGGCGGCGGGCACAGAAGTGGTTTCACCACCGCTCCTTCTGATGTGCGCGTGACACGGGGTCGACTCCGTTCATCACGCCGTCGCGTGACGGCGAGGAAAAAACAAACAAACAGACAAACAAACAAAACACCCAAACAAGCAATCAAGACGGAAGTAAAAATGAAAAGGAAAAAGGCGAATCGAGACGTGCATGTCTGTTCACCTGAATGTGCAGGAAAAAAAATTCAGGCTTTTTTTTTTTTTTTCTTCCCTCTTCCTGGATGCTTTAATGTGTGCCTTGGTGGCCGCCTGCTTAATAAAACTAAGTTTTAGTGTTCCTCTCGGTGAGACTTTAGGTCTAATCCCCCTCCTGTCTGGAGCAGTGACAGTCTGGCCCCAGAGGATGACATCTGTGAATCGTTCATTAACTCGTAATCAGCAGCAGATGTCCACAAAAAAAAAAAAAAAAAAAAAAAAAAAAAACAAACAAACAAAACAAAAAACAAAAACAAAAAAACAATCTCTCTGCCTCTCCATCTGATTGACACGATGCCAGACTCAGCTTGGATGTACGGCAAACGTCGCTTGGACCAAGCTGAGGTGATTTTGTAAATATCACAAAAAGAAGAAGAAGAAGAAGAAGAAGAAGAAGAAGAAGAAGAAGAAACAAAAACAAGATCATTAGTTCCATTATTGGGACAAAAACAGGTCATGTGCCTCTCCCCGTCGACCCCCTCTGAGATCATTAAGCAGCCACATTACTTTTATTTCAAATGAGCGCTGCAGAGGGACGTTTCCTGTCGGAGTTTACTATCGGCAAAGTCGGCGTGGCACTTACAGCCCGCCGCTTACAGGATAACTGGGAATACGCAGCTGCAGAGCGCTGGAAAGACGCAGTAAAGCGCGCGCCCAGCGCTCTAAAGATGTAAGCTAGCAGAGGCCTCTTGACCAAACGTCGGAATTTTAACAAGTTGGAAGTGAAAACGGATTTGGCAGAAGGATTCGCTTCCCGAGTCCTTCGCTCAAACACATGCGTGTCTTTTATCTTTTTCGACGGACTGAATGTCTTGGAATTTTAAGACTGGCACACAGATGTGAGCGTCGCTTCAGCTCGTCGATTCTTGTCAAGCTTGGAACTGAACGGGCGGTTCGGGGCTGGTTTCTTTGACTCGTTTTGCCAAATTTGTCATTTTTTTCTTCTTTTAAAAAAAAATTTTTTTTTATGGCCTCTAGTTTCGGCCAGAGTTGCGCTTGTAAATCCGGCTTTGGAATGTTGCGGGAATAATGAAGGTTAGAAATTTAAGGTTTGTTCACCTGTTGGTTTAAATCTGAGTTTTGTGAGGCTGAATCGGATTACAGACGTGACCACTAACCGTTGATCAAAGGAAAAGACTCCACAGAGCATGATTCTGCCCCTACCTTGTTGTAACCATGGAGGTGATGCCACATAGTGTGTGCACAATGTACATTCTCTAATATGAGTTTTCATGTATTTCCAGTCGACATCATGAAGCGTGAACCCAAATGCAAGCTGGAGTCGGGGGAAGAAAATGTATCTAAGAGCATCTAGAGGCAAGAAGGTAATACACATAAAAAACAAAAATCGCTAAGAAGAACCGAACTAAGGTAAAACAGAAACAGTGCTGATCTAATCCAAGAGAAAGACTAAAGAACACAGAATAATAATGAAACTTGACTCAATAAATCAAACCCCAAAACAGCTTAAAACAATCCAGAACCTGACAGTTAAAAGTTACAGTAGTTCAGCGTGTGTGTGTGTGTGTGTGTATGCGTGCGTGTGCGTGTGTGTGTGTGTGCGCGCACCTCACTTTCTAATTTTGCTGGGGTTTTTCTTGGCTTTTGCTTCTTTTAATGTCCAACCAGGGACTGTGTTTGTAAATCAGCCTATGGCTAGTAAACAACTGTTGCTTTTGTTTTTATCATGTAACCTGAGTTACTGTGCTATACTTGAATAAATAAACTTGAATTGAATTGAATTCTTATGGCTTTCTTTTGCCACTATTACAGTGAACCCTGGCCTTCGTTGGCTTTAGGCAACCCAACCACATGCAAATAGCTAAAATCAATGAAAACCCAAACCCACTTTAAAATCACGTATGACTGCCTAATTCAATGGTTCAAACACCAAATGTATCTTAATATGCATTAATATGGAGAGTGGAATCCATATTCCACTCTCCATATTAGTGGAGAGTTTGTTATTTATATAATATTGATGCTGTTCATTATTTCTCCTTTTGGGGATTCAGCCAATTAATGCTCAAGGATTGATCGCTTTTCAAATACCAGCCGATGGCTGACATAATAGTCCCATTATGCCTTGATATTTCTGAAGCTGTATTTTGTTTTGAATATTTTAGTCCTCTGCAAATTCTCCACCAGCGAGTTGGAATTGCGTCACACAGAAGAGCCTCAAAAAATGTCAGAAGATTCAACGGCAAATAGTTGGGAGCACATCAAGGTCCGATTTGTCAATTTCAAGATTAATATTTGTCAACATACGGCAACCTCCAACTGGACATGTGGATCTCTGTGCCAGGATTTCTTGCCTGCTTCTCTGACCAACACTGTGTTTTGCTCGTCTCGATGGGCTTCGTGGCCAACATGTTGCCGAGCTGCTCGTTAACACAAACCAGGAAAGCGGTGCGCAACAATAATGTTGCTGACCAGATGTAATTTGTTTAGTTTCGGAGGCGACTGCTTTCCGATTCGCATCTTCTGTTGTATTTTCTTGCATAACAAAATTCCAACCTTCCCCGGTAAATGTGTTTCGTATTTATCGCGTTACGCATAGTTCGCTGGTTATTCCGCCCAGTGTGCTCCAAGGGACATTCCTCCGCTTCGTATGGCCTAAAACGACTGTGTGTGTTGAGAAATATTTAATTCTTGAGAGACGAGTCCTTTATGCTTCAGTTGTAAATAAAATTAGTATTTTTTGGCAGAGCACTGTGGTCCGAGTTCACTCTGGGATTTCAGTTTTGTCGGGTTTTTAGCTCTGTTGCCATAACGTCTCTCGGTTAAATTGTGAACTTCTACAAATGAGTAGCCAAGCCACCTGTGAAAAATGTTAGCGCTCTAAATGGACATGGGAGATTTCCAGACTGACATGTGTCCTACGGAAATTTCATATGTGAGTTAAAGGGGATTACGGCGGGGTGCGGGGGGCTGAGCCGAAGCGGAGGGAGCTACGTCTGATCTTCCCAGGGAAAGCGTGTGACACGACGTAATCCATCTGCTACTGTGCATCTATAAGCTGTCTGGTTAATACTGATTTTTTTTCCCCCCCTTTTTTGATTATACAGTGTGGCTCTTGGGTTAAATTAGCCATAGGTTGCAGTAAAGCATTTTCCCCTTGCCCCCGAAAGCAGATAGATTTACCAAAGAGTGTATTACACACAAAAAAATGAATAAGTGTGCTTCTAATAAGAGGATGATTGATCGGGTGTTGCACGATAAAAGACAAGTTCCACACCCACGTGCTTGGCGGGGCATTACACAATAGCTGAGATGGATGAGCCACCAACGGCAGGCGCTGGTTCCATGAGAGTGCGTCACTGTTAACGATGCCATCACGCTGTCAGGGCCCAGTCGACCGTGTCCAATCCTCTGGCTCGGACGCAGAAACTGTGTCATGTAGCGCAACATAATGGCTTTCCCAAATGCTATTTCATTTCAAGTACAGCATGGAAAACAAGTACTGAACACGTCAACACTTTCTCGTGTTGGTCTTATTGACACATGCAAAGAGCTGACATGAAACAGTTCCTGAAATGAAGTTATATTTGTGAGGAAAAGTGTCAATGATAATACTGTAACAGTTTAGCAGTTTTCCTGTGTAGTGAATCTGTACGTGATCTTGACCCATCACGCCACACAACCCCTTGCACCCTGAAGGTTCTGGGAGCCTCCATGCATTCACTCCAATCTTCAGATGTTCTCTTTGATTGTCAGCCAGACTTAAGCCAGGCAACTGACTGGGCTGTTCTAGCAGCTTTATTTTCTTCTTTTGAAAACAGAAAGGATTTTACTTATAGGGAATCACTGACTTGCTGAAACATCTGTCCTTTGTTTGAGGTTCTTCTTAAGAAGCTCCTGGTACTTTTCTCCATTTATTTTTCTATCATCACCTGGAAAACAGCCCCACACTTCCCTGCCTTGTCAGTATGATATAGTGTTCAAAAAAGACTAAAATCAACTTTTACTTTTTTCTTCTGAAGAGGAGGCAGTTAGTGATGTTTGAAACATCTCTCTCTGAGACTATGCTTTGGCTCAGGGACAGATCTTCTAGTTCCTGCAAGACGGGGCGTCTTGCAGGATCTATCAATCTACCATGGTAGATTGCAGGATCAATCTACCATCAGCCTACCATCAGGAGCGGCTGATGGTAGATTGTTTGTGGTAACATGATGTCCTACATCATTTTGTAACCAGGTTGTTGTATATTACTGGTCCCTCTTAAAAATGAGATCCAGATCTCAACGGGGTTTACCTGTTTGAAAAAAGGAAATCAATCTTGTCTTCAGTAGTCTTCACGGGAACATTCAGAAGTTTAGAAGTAGTTACGCCATGTTGCCAAAAGTTTTGTCTCACCAAACCAAATGATTGAATTTCGGTGGTCGAGTCATATCTATGATCTTGTGTATATAAAATCAGACATCTGTGAAGGAATAGCTCTCTATCAGGAGCCACTGATTGGATGTTACCTGCGGAAGTCAAGTTGTGAAATGTCCTCACTACTAACTAGTCTACAAAACAAAATAGGGAAGGGAATTGGGAATGACAGCAAAGAGGGCAGGCCATGTAAAATCCCGTAGTGGGGTCAGCGAGTCCAACACGAGAGGCGCATGGTGTGGAGAGGTCGCCAAATGAAGTTGGCGACCTCTATTGATTGTCCAATTGATGGATTGGACAATCAGTTTCTTCAGATTGTTTTCTGAAGAGACAAATCATGCCTCTCTGCTTGGCCATCCAATGGACGACTCTGGGTTTGGCAGTTGCCAGGGAAACACTGCTTCCATGTCTGGCTTGTATCGAGTTTAAAGTCCGGAGCAGACAGGATTACGGTGTGAGGCTGGTTTTGAGTTGAGATTGGGCCCTTGGTTCTAGTAAAAGGAACTCATAATGTTTATATCAACATGTCTGGAGCAATTGTATGACTCTTAGTCCATGGGAACTGTTCAGGGATGGTTTCTATAGTTCCAACATGACAATGCACGGTGCCTTAAATCATATAAACAAGGTTAGCGTACAGGACCTTGACTGAACCTGATAGAGTCCCTTTGGGATGGATTTGAAGCAGGCGGTCTCTCCCAACATCAGTGCTTGACTCCAGAGAAAACCCATGACATATTCTCGTAGTCCTAAACCTTGTAGAGAGGTATTCCCATAGTAGCAGGAAGGGGTGGCCCAAACCCAAAATAAATATTCAGTGAAGTACATATGTGTAAAGGCAAGAGACTGAAACCTCTTGCCAATATAATGTATGTAACTAATGATGTTCATCATCCCTGCAATAAAAGTCTGCAAAAGTCTTGAGCTGGTTCTAGTAATGAGAAACCTTTTTCTCGGTCATCACTTAGGACCAAATCATCTGGCATTTATCATCTCTGACAGGAACGATGGTAACTTTCTATATACTGGTAAATCTCAATTACTTCCTTGACTTTAGCTGGCTTTCCTTAACAAATTAGTGCAAAACTTTGCCAGTATTCACTTAACGTTGAAAAATTACACTGTCACAATTGCAGTATTTTCAACAAAGTGCAAAACGCAATTAAAATCACACATGATGCAAAAACATGCTGCGCCATCATCCTAAAACTACTTCCTGCTGTCTTCTTCTTCTTCTTCTTCGTGGTTTGCGCCAAGCGCAACCATCCGGTTGTTGATCACGTGACCTGTGTGACGGGGGAAACAAGTGTTTCCGTTGCAGTTTTGCGAAACAAACCAATTATTTCGATAAATTTCCAAAGAACTACGTCGTCCTTGCACCAAATCTTCTTATCACAAAAATTGATGAGGTTTTTTCGAAACTGCCGTGTTTCCAGTGAGTGAATTCATTTTCTAAATCTCAAATTGCGCAGTTATATAGTCAATGAAAACACGGCTTCTGGATGCCATATTGGACCTTGTGGTCCATGTCCATTATGGATTAATTTATACAAATTTCTTGCCTCAGATTACCTCAGTTGCCCATTAGGAATATATTTAGTTTACATATATATATATTTAAAGTTCAGTCTTGTTTTCTTTCACACTAACTGCAGTCAGAAGTGAGACAAGAAGCTTGGGAGTTTTCGCCACACATATTATAGCCACGGACAGTAATGAAAGGCCTTCTCATACAGTCACATGAAATGCAGTTTTAATAAAACACAACGTACACATATGCAGTCCTATGACCATACATTAGCTGGAGCCTAATTATTAAACCTAGAATACATCAAAGCATAGTTTCATTTTTTTCTCCTTTTATGAAGCATCAAAATCAGTAGATGAGGTCAAACGAACAGCCTACAACACTTGCATGACAGAGATATGCACCGATATAAGGAGAGGATATCTCAGAAAAACACAGACAGCGTGAGGCAAAATTTCTCACTGAACAAAAAAAAAAAATTAAAAAAAGTACAAAACTGAATTAATAAATAAATCAAATATATACCATATGAATGAAATTGCTATGAGGTGGCTAAGTTTATTATGTTTTTCATTATTTTAATCTGTAGCTTGTATTACAACCATTTTTTTTTATTATCATTATTATTAATATTTCTAAAACATTTAGAATGGTGACTGACTCAATACTGAAAATACAGTAATAGGCTTTTATAATTAGATCAACTATGTACAAGTCTGTTGCCATGCTAGTTGAACAACTAAATCTTCTTCTTTTCTTTAATTAACTGACACTATACAGATACAGCATTAAGCGGTCTGAACGTAAACAGTTTGTGCTGAGAATAAAATATTTCGCAACTATGCATTGGAGTTTTTTTCTTCTTCTTCTTCTTCTTCTTCTTCTTCTTAATATTACTCTGGAAAATATACATAACATAAAAGGCCACACATGGGAAAACTCTGTTTCCATTTAGAGGGAAGGAAGGAGAGGGGTAGCTTTGATATAAATATATGAACAAAAAAAACAACCAGTCTCTTTTGCTTCAAGATGCCTTTTTTTTGTTTCGTCTTCTTTTTTCTTCTTCTTCTTCTTCTTCTTCCTCAGTCCATTAGCATCATTTGCTTCAACCGAACTTTCTCTGCTTCTTCGTCCTGGATGGATTTTTGTCACATCCCTTCCCTCGGGTGCAGTCCAGCTCGCCAACTCCCCTGACTCCTTCCTCCTCTTTCCCTGCCCCCCCTCTGGTTCTCCGAGTTCTCCTCCGTCTTCCATCACCCCCCCCCCCGTGCGGTCCGCGTTGCTCGTTAATGACGGGAAGCGAGTTCAGTTCTGTCAACTGCGAAGGTCCACAAGGCGAAGAAAGGGGGAATGGCGCTGGGAGAAAATAAGAGCCACCTCTGCGGGTCGCAGCAACGGGAAAGGGCGGCGGGGTTGGGGGGGTGAGGGGGTGGAAGCAGAGCGTGCGCAGGTGCTGATATCTGTGGGGTCGTCGTCGGTGGGGTGGGGGCGGTGTTTGCGTCCTGGTGGGTGCAGAGAAGGAGGAATGGGAGGCGAGTGGGGAGGAGGGCAGCGGGACGGGGTGTGGTGGGTGAAAGTTGTCAGTCAGAGTACGGGTGCAGCGGCGGCTAGCAGCTTTGCGTTGGTTTCTGTGTTCACTGGGAGGTTTCAGTCCTTACTGGCTGGAGCGCGCAGAGGCCAAGTGGTCGCTGTGCTGGTTCTGGGCCCGAAACCGCAGCCTCTGCTTGTTCTTCTTCTTTGGCTCTTTGGATCGGTGCTTCCCTGAATTACCTGCATAACACACACACACGGGAGAACAAAAGATTAATTCGATTTTTAATGTGATTCTTCATTGCAACAGTCTGATTTGTTTGCCTGCAGGATTTATGTGACAGACTAACATGAAAAAGTACATTGATAAAATCGTATTCATACATAAAAATAAGAAATACGGTGAAAATAAAAAAAGTCAGAAAAAAAAAGCTTCTTTTTTTTCCAGTTTAAAACCATGTCTGTCACAAAAATAACCAAAAACACAAATTCTTCAGAGACGCCCGACTGTAAAATTGTTCAACACATTGTTTAATAAATAAAAATGTGAAAATGGTGGACTTCAGCCCGTTTTATCATCATATCTTAAAATAAAATCCAATGCTATCAGTGCATTCAGAAGATTCCTGGTTAACAAGCAGAGAATGCAGTTGTTTAATTTAAATTCTGTGTGAGATGACTGGTTCTGTTGGGTCGACCGTTGAACGAAAGCGGTAAGAAACCCTGCTTTCAGTTCACAAATGACGCCGAACGCAAACGGGAAAACATGCTCAGGTCAGATGAGATAGATGCTTCCCAAAAGCTAAAAACATGATAGTAGTGGAAATGTGCTGCTTCTGCAAGGATAAGAAAGAGATCCATAAACCACAGAAAGAGGATTTCAATAAATGGAGGTTTAACTATTAAAACTTTTAGCACAACTGAAATACAAAGGAAACTTTTAGCAAGGACAACACAGTGGTTCAGTGAACCTGGAAATTACCCAGTTGCTACACATTGATACTGGATCTGCTGCTGAAAATGAATGTTTATGGACACATCCTTTGGCGACTGGGATTGGCAGATATTCAGTTTGACGTTGTACCTGCAACCCACCCAAATGTCTCTGTTTGCATTTGAGGACATTGAAGCTTTCTTAAATGACTCTACACAGATTGTCTTCAAATGTGTGAGAGAAAAAGTTTTCCTTTCTTTTTTTTTTTTTTTTTTTTTTATTTAAGCTGAATGTTTTAGGTGTTTGTTTCTGTTTTGTAGATCTCTGGAGAAGTGTAAAAGAATAGGCCTCGATTAGTGAAACATTCGTAATTCAAATTCAAACCAATTGGGCTTCCAGGGAGCTACCACCAATTTGACGACGCGTCATCCTGTCAGCACTGGGGCTCGGCTCGCCTCACTTCTCAGGGTTGCGTTTCAGTTTCAGAGAAACGTCTAGTTAGCCCGACACATTTGGATGCTACGAGAACAGACAGGGAAGATTTAAGTGTGGGGTGTTGCATAACTCCTTTTCAAAGTTTTGGAAAGGTCCCCCTGCCCAAGGGTAATCCGTCCCAGGTTTCACCGAAAAGGGCAAAGCACCCTGGGAAAAATTCTGCTTGCGTGTTGGAGGCTGCGCACCCACTGCTCTCTCTGGGACGGTGAAAACTTTGGCTACCGAACCACAAGGCAACAATTTGGCTGCCAATGCCACAAATAAGATAACGAGGTGTGTGTGTGCGTGTGTGAGAGAGAGAGAGAGAGAGAGAGAGAGAGTGTCAGATGTACGTGTAAATGGGGAGGGCGGTGGTAGGGTTGTCGGGGGGCCACTGTGAGGGAATTTGAGGGAGAAAAATCTCTAAATGGCGTGGGGAAGGCGGCGCGAGGCTTGGATGATGAGACGGTATCTGGATCTGGAACGCGGCAGAACAAGCCGCGCTATGGTTCGTCGACGGGGTGAAGAGCGGGAAAGCGCTGGAGGAACTGCAGTTCTTGCGTGCAAGCCCCAGTGCCGGCTCCTATTAGTGCACTTGTTCGGGCTTCGATTTTTCTCACACAGAATGTAGGTAACGGTGTGTGAAATGTGGCATTATGGCTAATTGCCTCCTTACATGCCGGGCCCCCGTGGCTTCCCCGCTCCTACATTAGACCTGTTTCTCATTGTCCGCCCCGCGCTGTGAGGTACGTTTTAAAAAAAAAAACAAAAATTCACTCTTTAAAGCGATGCACATGAGAAAGCGAGATACTGCTTCGCCAGTAGGGTCTCCGAGCTATTTCCTGTAATTAACCCAATCTCGTCAATCTTGTTTTTCTTTTTTTTTCCTCTTCTTCTTTTTCTTGTTGCTTTTCGTCGATCTATACTGCAGCAGTGAAGCTTCCCGCATGCAGTTCTCGAGAAAAAAAACTGGCCTTTGAATCCTAATCTTTCCCATCTCACTCTCATGCCCTTAAATTTAAACAAAAATGTTATCAGGGGACTTTGTACACTTGCTGATTCCACTTTAGATTTTTCTGTGTGAATTGCTGTACAATAATGTTTGTTGTAGCCAATCCGAAGCTCAAAGGCATTCTGGTGTATATGTTCTAATTGCTCTGCAGAGGTCATTTTCAGCCAAAAACAGTGTTGCTAGGTGCCAGATAAACATGTTTGTGTTTTGTTTTTTTGTTTGTTTTTTTTCAGCTTGACATGAATTACACTTGATGGTGCGGCATTAGACTCCCTCCAAGCCCTCGCGGGCCGTTCTTTGTGCGCAAGACGCCGTTAAAAAGCGAGAAAGCCCATGTTTGTATGTCCAGGGAAATGCCTGGACATACGAGTGAAGTAGCTTCCCTCAGATTCTTTGTGAATGGGAAAATGCACATTGAGACTGGAAGAACGGGCAGGTTTTCCAGTCACCGGGTTTTGTTTACAAGGAGTTTATGATTTCTGTTATTTGTCGCCAACTTATTTTGGATGTTTAAAATGTCTTCCAGTTCCAGTGTTAAATGCTCATTAGAAATAACAATGTTCTCGTATTATTTTGCCATCACAACCGTATTACTTGTAAATGGTCTCAAAACAACAATGTTATCGTTTATCGCGATAACTTCTGGGGCCAATTTATCGAGGATCATGTTGGATTTGGAAATGTTAGAAGACACTGTCTTATATTCTCAACAATATTCAAAAGAGGACCCCTGTTTTTGTAAGGTCACGGTTTCCATGCTGCTAAAGCAAGATGGTGAAGGCATTAAAAAAAAATTTTTTTAAAGTTTCAACAAGTAGTTTTTGTTGGAACTAGATTTCAAATCGATTGATCGTGAAAATATGATTGAAAAAAAATCATATTTAACTCTGTACTGAAATCTTAAAACCAATAATGATGATCTATTTCAGGTATTTCAATCATGAATTTATTATGCATATTCAATACATGTATAACATAATGGAAAAGTTCGAGGCGGGTAGGAACCTAAATGTTTCTGAGAAAAATTTGCAACAACAAAACAAAACAACTTCTGATATGAAAACAGCGCAAGGTCTACTTTAGACGCAAAAAACATAAGAGTTGGGATAAATAAAAAACGGTAACAGGTGCATCGCAACGTTGACACGTTTGTTTGACACACAGGGCCAGTTTTTCACCGAAGGACCCAGGACCGCCTGGCTTCGACGCAAACACTTTGACGGTCCGCTACTAGTCCGCTGACGCATTTCCAATAATGGATTTGGAGATTTGGTCCAGAATACCAAGAAATACAGGCAGGTATTCCTTAGCCATCATGCAGCGCCATTAACAGCGGAACAAAAAGGGGGGGGGGGGGGGAAAGAAAAAAAACGAAAATTTACACCGACGTCAATAAGAGCCATATTCGCTTGCAGGGAAGAACAGCAAGTCCTAGAAGTGATGGTTTGGCCCACACAGAGGCCTGATCTCAGCATCACTGCATCTGTCTGTGATTACAGGAGGACGCGGAAGGATCTGAGGAAACCTACATCAACTAAAGATCTGTGGTTAGTTCTTTAAGATGTTTGAAACAACTTACCAGCCAACCAATTAAAGTCTCTGCAAGTGTACATTGAAGGATTAGTACGTAGTTCAAAGTACAGGGGACCGGGAGGATGAGGGGGGGGGGTCTTCACGCCAAACATGGTTTTCAGGTTTCTCGTCCAAACTGCATTTTTCTTTCGAGGCTTCATCCGGTTCTTTGTCTGCAGTCTTTCCTCCGCTGTCCATTTTCACTTATTTGATTATTTTTGTGTTTCTCCACTTGTGCTAAACTCTTCCCTCAGAGATTTATACTCGTTTCGTCCTGCACTCAGTCGACGAGTTGTGACTTTTATGAGCCAACACATCCTCAGCAGAGGCTGATTTCTTCCAATTATATTCCTCCCTCAACAGCCTCGTCGTCGTCGTAAATCAAGCCCCGGGTCGGTGCTCCGGCGGAGCAAAAATACACAATAAAAATTAACCGGTGTCACTTCATAAACTCACCTCAGCAGGAATCACCCTTCACCGAAACCCAGTCTCGGCGCTGACAGCTAGAGGGCAACCAATCCCCACAGAAGGCCCCCTTCCCCTCTCGCGTCGGATGCAGACCCAGTTAGATTGTCCCTCACATCCGCCCCGTGAACTCCCATTTAGCCTTTTCCTCGGGGGCACCACACACTCTGCACACTGAGCTTTCATCATCTCATATTTACAACCGATGTAATCACTTAAGCTGATTACCGGGGTACATAGGGGAAACAGTTTAATTTCTCTCAATTGCTTTCAAAACCAAGAACAAATTCATAAATCGTGAGTATGCGGAGATAATTTCGTCTTGGAAGGCTCGGCGGGTTCCAAATCATTGTCTGTCTTTGTTTTTTGGGGGGGTTTCTGCGCCATAACTGGCACCGCTCCGGACGGAACGAGAGGACTGCGGCTTTTATAAGTAAATCACAATCCATCTTTGCAGTTTCTTTCCGCTCTGCTTGCATTTACTATCACTCCGACAAAGCCATAATTTGGCCAATGTTTGCTCGTCGTTCGGAGGCCCCTCCCCGCGCCGGCTTGGGAGTTTGTCTGATTTGGAAACGAAACATACATCAAAGAAGCAAACAAAAATCTCCGGAGCAAATCAAAATGTTGTTCTTTTCTTTTTCGTTTCTGAATCAGAGTAAAGGTCTGCGGTGGCATGTCCTCCCCCCCTCCCACTCTCAGAGCAGACTTTTTTTTTCTTGTAGGAAACACTGTGTTTATGCAGTTCAGTGAAAATTCACTTCCCTTCCTAAAGTTATTTTCTTGTCTTTTTTTTTTTTTGTTTTGTTTTTCGGTCACGCTAAAATCAGATCGTCAAATAAATTTCATGTCAGACAAGGATAATCAGAGTAAATCCAAAGTCATGGTTTCATTTATTGAGAGAAAGTTTTGAACCAACGAGGAAGAAAAACCAACGTCTCCCAGAATGTGAAACCTGCTTCTGCCACTCATGGCGCCACCAACTGGGCCAAAGCCAGAATTCAGCGAGTTTCTCATCACTGTGGACGAATATCAGTCCTCTCTTCTTGCCAGAGTTGTTTTTATTTCATCTACGACAGATGAGCTTTCCAATATGAATCGCTCATGTAAGGTCATACCCCAGCCACTGGATCAGATTTGGGACTTTGACTAGGCCCAGACAAAACCTCAACTTTGTTTTTTTTGTTGTTTTTTTTCCCCTGTCAGCCTTTGATAACTGGATTTGCTGGGGTGTTTCGGATCATTGTCCTGCTGTGTAACAGATGGTCGAGCGTTTGCTTTCGGGAAGAGAAATTGGAAATACAAAAATAAATCTGCTGAATGGAAACACCTCAATTAAAAAAAAAAAAAATAAAGAAGAAGAGGAACAGAAACACGAGTCACGTGATCACCGACTTGGCGGAAAAGACAAAGACGACACCAGAAAGTGGTTGGTGGGATGATGGGCGCGACGTGGTTTTGAACGATTTGTCAAACTTTTTTCACGCGCGATCTTAATCGCGCTTCTTATTTCACGGAAGTACCGTTGACTTTTGTGGAATGTCGACCAAAATTTTACGCGTGTTTGGTACTCGAAACGCTGCTGGCGATGACAATTGAGCGACCACCCGACCCAGGCTGTCACACTGCCACCACCGTGCCCGATCGTTTGGATTAATGTTCTTTTTCTGAACTCCCTGAATAATTTGACAGAATGTGTCAAAACCTTTCCATTTTTCCTCAGACAAATGAAGGCCTTTGGCAAAGGGATCGTTTTTGCCTTGTAGTGCCTGATGGAAGCCATTTTTGCCCGATCTCTTTCTTATCGTAGAATAATAAACACTGGTCTTAATTGAGGCAGCTGATTCTTGGGACTTTAGTCTTGTGCTTTGCTTTATTTTAGGATTTTTCAGTCTTTGCTTTTCACGTTCCGCTCATTCTTTGGCTTTAATAGTCCTTGTGGCTTTTTTCTGTACGTCAGTATTTTACATACATTTCTATCCTGCTCTGAGCTGCAGTCTGTAGTAACGGTAAATCAGTCTCAGTTCCTGATTTCGTGTTTCTTTGCTGGCTCTGGGGTCACAATGGTAAATGTCCTGCTTTTCATCTAGGCCTTTTTCTAGACTGTCAGACCACCAAGGCAAAGTGGATGAAGTATTTTTCCCAAGGACACAAAGATTGGCACGGTTGCAGGACAAAACTTGTTGTCTTAACCGACTGCACCCACTTCTCTGCAGTTCTTACTGTAGTTCTGCTATCAGTGCCCGTGTTCCCAGATCTGCCCAAGTACTTCCTCCTCAGACCCTCCCTGACGTCACCCATCTCCTCCCCGACTCATTCCAGTAATCAAGCTTCCCCGCATGAACACTACATGCTTTCCTCATTCAGTGTCGGATCATTCTGTTATTCCCACCGGCGTGTTTCCCCTGTGTTGCTCTCGTGGCGCTTTTGGCTCTTTCTGGACTTTTGTTTTTTTTTTTTTTTTTTTTGTGTGTCTTTTTGCCTCCTGCCTGCGCTATTGGGTCCAGAGCTTTACCGTTTCATGACAAAACGATGTTTATGCGGTCACGGGTTTATCTGTGATCCTCTGGATGAGTCATAATGTTGCTCTTGAAGTCATTTTTGGTAGGCTGGCCTGGGAAGGTTCACTGCTTTTCCATGATTTTCCATTTGTTATTGAGTCCTAAAACTTTGGAAAAGCCTCCGCAACCCGTTCCGGACTGAGAGACGACAAGAACCTTATTTCTCGCCTGCTGTTGGATCTCTTTTGATCGGGGCAGGACGTGACGTTTAGACGTCTTGTGTCCTGCTCTGGCAGGAATCGGGTCAGGGTGTGGCAAACTGAAACAATGAAGACAAATGGGACAATTTTTTTTTTTTTTTTTTTCCAACCCCAGGTTGGTTCGGGAAGCTTGTTGTCTCTCCTGTAAAATGAAATGATGGTTTAAGGCCTGCTTCTCTCAGGTTGCCTTTGTCTGATGATCAAATATAGACATGTAGATGATTGGAAACAGATGTGACCAAGACCAAAATCTTGAAAACAAAAAAAAACAACCAGCACTGTCTCTTTGTGTGTGTGTGTGAGATTGAGACACATAGCCTGCAAGCAAGTGACTGTAATCTTCGGTATCACCTCTGTGAGCTTGAGAAATACTTAGTGTCATTTCCAATCTTTCCAGTTGTAATACCCATGTGAAAAGAAACAGTAAACCTCCCTGCTCTCACCGTGATGGACGTCCCACAGTAACCTCTCAGAACCGGTCCACCGAAACCCTTTTTCCTCTTTCACATTTCTGTTTTCTTCTTCTCTTTTCTCCCCTCCGTGTTGCTCTGATGCTTGTCGAGGCGCTCGGCAATAAGTGGAGCGTGTGCCTGCCGGAGATCCCGCGAAGAGTTAAGCAGCACTAAGACGTATCATGTTATTACGCTCGGACGCCAGAGTTATATCTCCTTGTGGAATGGCAGTGCGACGGCTTGTCCAACTGATGTACTGAAAGATAATCAGTCAAATCCATATCCAGAGGGAAGGAAGCCAAAGCCAAAGCTCCCTTCGTCTGGGTCAAAACTAATATCTTTGTTTTGTTGGAAAAAGGGACCAAACTCAAGGAAATGTGTCAGCGTTGCACTTTTGTTTACTTTGTCACTGAACCGGGTCTTCTGAGATTTCTCGGCTCGAAAAGAAAAATGTCTTCTTTTATTTTTATTTTTATTTTTTATCATGGCCTGCATCCTTAAATTCCTGCCTAATCGCTTAAACCACGACCCCCAAGCAAAAACACACAAAAAAAGAAAAAAAGAGTTGCGTGGCATTTCGAGCGTTGGCATGAGCCGCCATCTGCTAACGCTCTGGTGACAGCACAGGAATCGAAAGGCCTGATCTTATCTCCTCTTGCCTTGCGGCTTGAGGAAAATCAATGGCTGACCTCGAGAAGGCATTAAGACGTACGGTAAATAGGATCGTTTGCTGCTGAAAACGCGCCCCTCGCTCTCCTGTTACTCAATCCCTCCGTCCGGCGGTCAACTGAACCCCGTCCGCCCCCCCACACCCCCCTGTCTCAGGACACGGAGGGGACACGGGAGGCGTCCCCTCCGACAGCGACATCCACGCCGTTTCGGTAGAGAGACTCCTCAGGGCTCACGGTAGGTAGGGCCGGAGTCTTTTTTGGCTCCTTGTCTTTTTCACAAACAGGCCAAAGTGGAGGCCATTATTTGTGAGGGAAGGAGAAAACTACTGGCGCCAGCGAGATTTGATTTCAGCAGCAGGAATTGGATTAGCAGCCATTAAGGGCCTCCTCACACATACATTTATAATGCTGTGAAGGGGGAAAGATCTGCAGCCAGCCAGTACTCTCCTTAGTCACCCACTGACAACCCCTTCTGTCTGGGAAAAGGTTATGGACGCTGACACTGCCCTGTATTACTGTTCAACTCAGTTTTGCAGCTGATTTATAGGTGGGACTGAATGATATGACCTTAACTGACCCATAGTTCATTAAGGCGTAGGCCAGAGGGGGAAGCCAAAGCTTATAATGGGGCTTTGTGCTGTAACTCCGCGTGCGGTGGAAAGGCTCTAGAGGGGCTACATGACATTTGTTAAGGCGGAGAATTTTGACACTGGTGAAAATACACGTTAAAACGCAGAGAAATGTTTGCCGAACGCGGGTGCACATGGGGATGGGGGGGGAAATCGCCTGGTACTGGATGGAAACTAAAGGGGCAGATGTGCAGACGAGAAGGAACAACAATTACAAGAAGCTCATCTTGCTAGCCGGCTGACAGGAGGCTCTCTGCACAGCGTCACTTAGCACTAACAGGGTTACTCTGGATGACACATTTTCACTCAAATGTTTTCAGTCTGTCCTCCGGTTTTCTCCCCGTGCTTCTGCTTACCATCACTGTGCCACTGGGTGCGAATGATTTAAAGCATACGCATTCCGAGTTTCAAAAACCTGCTGTCGAGAGAGAGAGAGGACCGGTCGTTATTTTCTCATCTGCGACTGGTTCTGGACTCGCCAGGAGATTTAAGAACGCAGGTTAGCTCACTCTTCGGCTCCTCGACGCCTCGCTGCAGTGGCTGCGAGTAAAAGCGAAAGCCCAGCTCGGGAGATTGATGCCTCGAAGAGGAGGAATCCTTTCAAAACACGTGCGACTGACACGGTGATTAATGTTCCGATGGCGAGTGGTGAAAGGGCCATTTTTCTCCCTCTGGAAGTGGTTCTTTAGCAGCGAGACGCATCCAGAGCCTGTCTGGTGGAGTTGATGCCCCAGAGTGGCGACGATCTTTTCCATTAGACCGCATCGGGTTTAGAGTCACACGCTCCGCAGTTTTCACAACACGGCGAGTGTTCAAACGTTGCCTCGCGTTGCTAAGGGCGACGAGAAGTCATCGGGCTCTCTCGGGGGTTTGAACTTCTGTCAAAAGTCCAAACCTTGTGACACAAAGTGTGAGCGTACACGTGCTTCCAAAGCTGGGTTTTAGAATTTTAAAATCATTTTGACAGAAAAAAAACAAAAAAAAAAACATTTTTGATGAGCGTGCAGAAAAAAATGAGCTCATTTCCAAAATGTAAAAATATTGGAACTTTTTAAAAAAATGTACTCCTTAAAAATATTGCTTTTATTGTTTTCTTTTGGGAGTTAAAAACGCCTTTTGTTGCTTATACTCTTTATGTTTTGCTTCCCGTGGTTTATTTTATCTGCACAATATTTTCATTTCTAGAGTCTTTAGAAACTTTACCTATCTATCAAGTCTTGACTGAAAGGTTTACGTTTTTTAGACGGTTTTTTAGACACCACGTTACGTTTTAAACATTTATTCTAAGCCGCGTTTTAAAGGAACACACTGAAAAAAGCGAGTTGTTTCCTTTTCCCGAACAAAAATCACAGCGAGTTTTAACAGCAACGACATGCCACCAAGATGTTTAAGTATGATAAACCTAATTATTTTTAAAAAAATAATATATCAATTAAATCGATTGAAAGGACTGTGTGGGACTGGAATGAAAAATGAGGATGAAATGGGGAGTGACTTTGGCTAATCTAAATTCTTTCCAGTCTTCTTTGAGCGGCGCGCCAAAGAAGACGCCTAAGTCCAAATAAGTCTTAAAAGCAGATGTCTGAGCTGAAGACAGCCGGACACAGCAACAGGGGGCGAGATGTCCTCATCCGTAGCGGTGAAGCGGTTCGGTCATTATTCCAAATCGTTTGGTGGGGGCACCAGACACCGAAAAGGAGAAACTGGGTCTGCAGAGTTAGATCATATGACGTAATACGGTTTCTGGTCTGTGACTTCCTGCCAACTGCTACAATTTTCCCACTTCCACTCGCAGCTGCCAAAATATAAAGACTTATAGTTTGGCTTTTAAGCAGAAATCTGAGTAAACATCGGCGCCCCCTGCAGCAAGGAGAGGTCACCCGAATGGAGGCCTGATGTTTGTGCGAATCACTTAACGAAAAGAAAGAAAGAAAACGTGGGAAACAATTCAGTCGGTAAGACGCAACGGTTTTGTATCCTCGTCAATCCCTCGTCAACACGCGGAGGCTTCGCGGTGTGCTGTGGATCCGCGTGGCACCGGAGATTCGTGAGCCAGCAGCCAGGCGCTGCACGACAATCACACACACACACACACACGCACACGCGCACACACACACACACACACGCACACACAGGCGGCCAGCGCAGAGAGATGCGCTCCGAAACCACAAGACTCGAAAAGAGATGTGAGCAGTCCCCTCCGCGGTCTGCTATCTCCCAACTGCTCCTCGACACATCTGGGCCTGAGCACGCGGGGGCTCTCTGGCCCCCCACGGGCGGCTCGGGTAAATGAGGGATAATTAGCCTCAGTTGACTTTAATGAATGGCTTAATGTTGTGTTTCGTTTCTGATGAGAAAAATATAAAGCCGGGCACTTATCAAAGGGAGGCACGTCCCTGAGGGCGTGCTGCTGGCGTGGGTCTGTTTGTTATTGTGTTATTGTGCTTGTTGTGTGTTAAAATGGGGGTGTGGGGAGGCGGGGGGGGGGGGGGGGGGGGGTGAAAGGGCGCTGCAGGGAGCGGCTTGACATGCGACCGCAGATCCAGAGATCAGGAAACCTGCTGGGATATACAGTAGCAAATTCATCATTCGAGCCCGTAAGTTACTGCAGATGTGCGCTCTGTTTGTTTTCCCTCAAAGACAATAACAACCGTGGCACTCAACTTTAATTTCCACGTCGTCGGCAGCGAGATGAGATCTCCGTAAAGCCTTTGATCCGTCTTATAATTCCCACATGCTGAGATATGAAGCAGGAAATGTCTCGCAGAGTTATGATAGTCATCCGTCTTAGCCACCGATAAGTGTATTGTGCTCAGCTGATGAAATGTATCGTTTTTCAGCAGACACGAGACCCGGCGCAGATGTACTTGCTCGACTTAATCTTTGGTCAAAAGCTGCGCTTAAGGCTGTGATATAACTGTCATTACATTTGCACCACTTTACAATGACATACCACCAATTGGCAGCCGCCGCCGCCGTTCTGTCAAAAGAGTGAAAGCCAGTAAAAATTGACTTGGAAGTTTAGTTCGCCGCACACTGACGTTTTACGGCAAAAGCGGGCCTCGGCGTCCACAGTCGAAGCGGAATGAAACCGCAGACGTGCGCTCAACGAGGCTCCGCCGACGTTCCCCGCGTCCGTGTAAACCGGCACCTCACCGGGATTACCTGTGCAATTTTAAAAGCGCCCCCGTGCCCGCAGCGGATCAAGGCAGGAAATGCAAATCCTGCAATGGAGGTGAATTCCTCCCCCGTGGCATTTAGCAAATATGTGGAACATTCATTATTTGTTTGAGTGGGGGGTCGGGAGCTGAAACGCTGGGATCTGTTGGGTATAATGTTAGCCTGGACTTTGAGGAACAGGGGGTCGCCCTCATGGATGATTATGGCATAGGGATTTACCTGGCTCACCCACCTCCCATGAGCACGTAAGCCTTGACCAAAAGTCCCCCCCCCCCACTGTGCAGGAGGCAGTATCGTACCTCCTGCACGGTACTGCCTGAGCCCTCATTTCGAGGAGGAATAAAACAGTAGTTAACAGCTGTGAAAAGACATGCAGGGGTACTGACTTGCATGCATGCTCCCACATGAGACATTGCTTTTCTTTCCCTATGACAAAACTTGTCATAAAAAAAAAAAAAAAAAGGGGCACGAAGGGGACTATCTCTTTAAGCCGCCACAGCCCTTCTCAAGTCAACCCCTCGAGCTGTCAACATCTCGGAACGATGTTTGCATGCACAATTAAAGCCAGCCCTCCATAAACAGGGGTTGCAGCCGCTCCTTTGCTTAGTCAAAGAGCTTTTTTGAAATGGAGTAAAGAGCCAGTAAACTGTGATTACATGCTTGCGTTAGTTGGGGTGTTGCTGCTGAGTTATTAACTCAATGCAGCGTTGTTAACTTTCATGAGCTCGCTGAGGAGGAGGAAGAGGAGGAGGAGGAGGAGGGACTGTCACAAAGCCAATAATTCAATGTGCTCCTTAGGTAGACATCTATTGACTGTTGCCATTATCACCTGACTTTTATTGTGCTCCACAACATTTGGATGGCATTGGGCTGTACGCACCTGAATTGTAATGTGATTATGATTGCATCGTGCTGAAACGAACTGGGCTAATATTAATTGAAGTTAGACCTCTAGTTGTTATCTTGGATAGGGTTGCAGTTGCCTTGAAGCAAGAAAGTCCTGGTTTCTCCGTCTGAGGTCTCTCTGCAAGGAGTCAGCATGTAAATAGTTATATTTGACAACATATACAAACCACTCACTTCAATCCAAAATGTCACTTTAGGTTTTGGGTCATTCCTGGCTACTATTGAATAACCGTAGAATTAGATATTTATTAAAACCTCACCCAATATGATGAATCATACCCAAAACCCAAGATATTTTGTTTAATCGACATGGCTCATTTGACCCTGGACTGAGTTGGCAAGCTGAGTCAGCTTTAAACATATTAGACTGTGGGAGAAAAAAACAAAAAAACAAAAAAAAAAGCATCGTTACATAATAACCAGAAACCGGCGATATCTGCTCCAAGCAGTGTTTGTCTCTGCAGTTTTGTTGCAATATGTGCCATAAAATGCATCTATTCCATAACGCCACGGAATAGGCGAGAGTTGCATAAATCACGTCTCATACTTTCCTGCAGGAAGCTAATCCTCTGTCAAACTGAGAAATAAATCTCGCCAATCACACCGTCTCACTTATGCAAGCATTGAGGCTCATAACCTTTTTGACGACGTAGTGGCAAAGACTGTTGAGGGTTTTTTTTTTTGTTGTTGTTTTTTGGCTTGGGAGAAGTGCTTGCAGAAAAGTGTAACTTCTAGGAAAAAAAGGACAAGAGGTTTTACCAAAGAAGGGAACAAAGCTTCGACGAGCCAGTGATCGGCAGATGCTAATCGCCGATGAGACATTGCGACGGCGTTTTTGTGAATCCTAGAAAGCCGGGCGCGCCGAAGGCAGCGATCCGAAAAGAAACACGTGATTAGCAGTGTGCTAATAGCACCGAGTGGGGCCATGCCAACTTGTCTCAGCGAGGCTTAGTGTGAGAATCGCTACGGCTGCTCTGCTATGCTCTTTTCTGGAATGTATTAACGTGTGCGTCTCTGTGTGTGCGCGCGCTCATAAACTACAGGCTCGGCTCATGATGCATGCCCTCTGGTCGACCTTGCCTCTGTGCAATTTTAAGTGAGTGGTCTAAATGGTAGCCTGTGATGTGAAACCACTGAGTAGAATTCCCAAACATTGTTGCAAATGCTGTCTGCTCAAACAGTTGTAAATGTTGAAGGCGAATGTTGCCCGAGAAGGCCTTTACAAATGCCAGCTGGCTATACAATCTCAATAAACTCTGTCTGATCAGTGATGAGGTGGTCCTTTTCCACATTCGGCACAATGGTGTGCGCTGGGGGATCAAAAATACTCTCGCATTTCAAATATCTGTCTTCGACTCTACCCTCTCATCCAAACATGCTTACTTCTTCTCGTTCACAAAAGACTGAGACGCCGAATGCCAAACCCAAAGCTTCATCACCGCAGTTCAAAAACCAACGGAAGAAATTGGAGCGGCTGTGTCCAAGTTTCAAATTTGGTATATGCATACGAACTGTGCAAGAGGGCTTGACAGTCGTAACAATGCTAAATAGAGTGATATGGAAATATCAAGACATAAAAATGAGACCATATGTGGCCCGAAAAGACAGATGCTCACAACTATGTTCTACATTAGTGTTTTCCACAGAGAGGACACGCACACTGTCTCTTTTTTTTTCTTAATTTCTTTTTTTTTTTTTTTTTTTCCCCACCATGCCTGAATCCCCATTGTCTCAGCGAGACTGCACGGGGAACAAAAAAAGGGGGTGCAGAAGGAAATTGTCAAGCACGAGTCTCTTTATGTCTCATCTCTGCACAAGTAGAGGGCCCCCCTCCGTCCCTCCACAGGGAAAGTCAGAAGGAAATCCCTCCTGGTCATGGGGGGCACAACTGTCCCGAAACAAGACCAGCTCTTAACAAGTGGGAAGCCAGGCTAAGTCCGACAGGCTTAGACACAAAAACAGAGACAGGGGCCATCAGGATCACGCCGCAATCCCCGTGCAATGGCGAGTGATGAAGGAATCAAGACGGCCCGGCTCTTTTGTTTTCTTTGATTCCTCGGCTAACTCTCAAACGTGGGTTTTGTTTAGTCTCCTGTGATGACCAGGCGGACTGCGCATATCTTTTGATTAAAAATAGTGTCTTAGTTGACATTGGTGGAAGGAGGGGCGATGGGGGGGGGGCAGAGGGGACGTTTTTGATGTCCGTAGAGATCCTGTTGCACAGGCACAGAGGTAAAAGCCAGTGCAGGAAGGGCTTGATCCTCTTTAAGGCCTGCGCTGCATCAAACACTTGTCAAACACCAGGCGGACCGACAGCTGAGTGGCTCTGACAGATACGATCACAGTCAGGGGCAGCGAAGAGTCACAGCCTGTTCAAGACACAAGTCACACTCATGTCAATGATATGCCTCCAATTGACGGGGACGCAAACAGTAGGCCTCGACGCATATGGCAGGCATTTTCTTGTTGTGGTTAGCCGAGTACGATTATGCCGCAATTTCCACTGTCATTTGAGGGCCTCACCTCTCCGAAGAACGTAGCATACAGAAATCAACTCAAAGGGATATTTAACCTCCCGTCCTGCTAATCCGGAAGAGTACTCCCATAGCTTGTCGGGATCACGCTCTTGAACCCTGTCGCTCAGCGGGATAGCGCGTTTATGTTTTGAAGGGATTTGATATGGCACCTGGAACGGCATGAGTGTCATGACATTGACCGGTTAATCATGTCCTGAAGTTTTCCTTGGAGAGATATCTCATTCAAACAATACGGTACTTTACAAGAGTATGTGTGTCAGATCTTTTGTTGGCATGCTGCAACAATCTTAAAGATAGCTTTTTTTTTTGTAATACCACACAAAATAACTGTGATGGGCAAGGAAAATGATAGATGGGTTTTAAGAAAGTTTTACAAATAAAAATCTGAAAATATTGGAAGATTTAAGTCTGGACTTAAACGGAGTTAGATGAGAATAGTGTTGCACCGCTAACATTATGTTCTAATTGTCCAAAAAAAAGTCTTATAAAATGCTGGGATTGCGCTCAATTCTCATCTCTCTTCTGGGCTGCGTTTGGGATTTCTCCCATTGAGCTGGATTTCTCTCGTACATATTCAACCGGGCCTGTCAGCGAACAGAAGGAGGAGTTGCCAACAACGGCCTTGATTTTCTGCCCTGTTTTATAATTGCAGTTTTATCATTGCAGTTCGGCAATGGCGGCAGACGAAGCGAACAAAGGTGTTCAGTGCGTTTTGGCCACGCTTCCAAACGTTGAATTAACATCAACAAAGCACTGAGCCATCTCGTTTGACTCAGCATTTTTCTCTCCGCACTAGAAGACGGTTGTTCACAGCGCAGGCGTTTTCCGGTAAGCTTCATCGCGCCGAACATGGCGCATTGCATTTGTCATGAGCAAATGCTAGCAATTGGACAAATTTGAAGCTCCACACCACAAGCAAGCGATCGTTTCTCAATACCTGATCTTCTCTACAAAGCAGAGCTATTCTAAGTCATTCTAAACCTTTGCACTGTGCATTTCAAAGTATGCCTATCGAAAAAGTAAAAATACTCTAACTTTGCTATTAGTCAAGCTGCAATAAGTCAGAGCTTTTGCTCGTCAAGAGGGGTGTGTTAAATCATGTTAAGGTCAGAAATGTGCAAATTCCTCGTTACATCACCTTGTGTTGTGCTTCTTCATGCTGATGATAGTGCAGCACTCTTCAGAACTTTTAGGCTGGCTCTGGCCTCTACTTACCACCATAATGGCGGTGGTGTGAGTCAACACCCCCTGTATTTATCACTGTCAGTGCTAAAAAAAAAAAAAAAAAAACGCCCAGAAGCATAAGCAGGCGAGGGCCAGCAGGCCTGCACTTGAATGTTTGTTGTGTCTGCATGTCTGCACAGTGGGTCCAGTCTCACTGCTATGAGTGGGTCAACAGCCCTCACTGGGACTGACCGGCTGTAATTAAAAGCTGCGATGTCTCTAATAAAGACAGCCTCGAGAGATAGAGAAATGGAGGAAAGGGATGTGGGAAGAGGAGCTCCTGATGGCTCAGCCAGAGCAACTGTTCACCAGATGTTTTCAGGCTCCCCTGTTTGACTCCACGCCTTTCTTCTTTACTCCTCTCGCCAGTCCACTGGTGAGGGAGCACTGCAGCGCCCGAAAAAGCGTCTCCGTGAGACGCGGGCCTTCAAAAGACCCGCTCTTCTGTGGCACGCACATTGTTCTCCCGGCCAAGCACAATGATACGCGATCCACAAGCAGGCGCGTGTCACCCGAGCGCGAGACAGGGAGAAGACGAAACAAACCGGGCCGAGGAAGGGAACAGATAATGTGGCGACTTCTTCTGCTTGTGGGGCCTCTTTAAATATTTGCCGGTGTCTGTTACATGTTTCTCACATTCTGGTTTTGTGGATGTCTGCGTGCATGTGCATCCTCATCTGTCTGGCGTGTTGCGGATGGGGAGATGAAAAGATCCGCAGGCCCACAAGGGAGCTGGCAGCAGCTCTGGACTGGAGGTCTGGCAGACAGGAAGAGGAGGTACAATGAGCCCACTCCAACCATCGCCGCTTATCTAAATACAACGCGAGGACTTCCGATACGGGGGCCCTGCTTCAAGCTACGATTAGTCCAATGAGGAAACTTGACTTACTGTCAACTTTAATCTGTTCCAGTCCAGGAAAAATACAACTGGACCATCAATACATTCCCAAAGTCAAAACAAAGTACCTCGTCTCAATGAGCAGGAGTAAGTTTTATTACCAATTTCACAACGTGCCACCGCCGAAAACTGTTCTGTTAAAACCAATCAGCCGGTGGATTTAAAGGGAGACATGTTCGACGACCCCACAAATCTGCTTTGGTCGACTCCCGTTTTGTGAAACATCAATCATCGATACGGCTGGAGGTCTGGAGTGGAGCGTTTTACGAAAAATTTCGAGCACACTTCAAAGATCTTCGCGCAGGCTGTTGCCACCCATGCTTGTAAAGACTGCGTTACTATTGGTGTAAAAAAGAAAAGAAAAGAAAAGAAAATCACGGGGTGTAAATTTCTCCATTTGCCCGTGAAGGAAACGTCTGGTGAACGTTGGCCATACATCTCTGACCGTGTCATGGCCAAGATCAGCTGGCACGCCGCGCAGCGGCCTGGGGGCGGAGCCAATCCTGTTCGTGGGGCATGGCAACAAGAAAGCAGCCCGCTTTGACTGTTCTGGTTCTTTCCTTCTCTTGGACCGATTTGTTTTCGACTCTATGTCCTCTGTTTTACAGTTGTTGATGCTGGCTCATACGCCTTAATTCCTCTGCCAGAGGATGACAAGTGAAGTCTCAAACTCCCTTCCAGAGTCCCTTATCTTCATTAAAGTCACACTTAGAGCGTAGAACCAAACAACTTTATGTCTCCCAACTGAGCAATGAACGATTCCCCCCCCAAGCCTCTCTTTTACTTCACATTGCCGTTGCGGAGTATCTGCAGTGGTAAACATAATCTGCATCAGAAACGTAAGCTGTGCGACCAGAATATCTGCGGCTGAGCCGATAGCGACAACATCGACAGAGAGTCGATCATCAGAAAGGCGAAGATGAGTCTACAAAAGGCAGTACCAGAAAGCTACCACTCAATCAGGCACCAATGATCTAAACACATCCTTCCCTCGCACCCCTCCTCTTTCTTCCTGCTTGGAAATGACCAGATGACAATAATGTGGAGAATGGAGCCCTGGTGAGTGCGGCTAACCCCTCCTCTGCTACCTCCCTCCACCCCACGGTCTTTGAAAGGCATCCACATGTTTATGGCTCATGCCTGTGGTATGACGATGGATTCTCCATGTAAGAGCCAACAGGATCGTGGGGTGTTTCAAAAAATGGCCCTCTTAAGACAGTTGCTGTCAAAATGACAGCAGCGATATTTATTTTGGTCAGAGAGCAGAGGCACCTCGCGGGAAGTTAATCAAGAGAACCCGCCGCCCCCCTCCCCACTCCCGTTCCTCACGGTCTCCAGCATCATAAACTCCCTACCCTGCTCACTAAAGTGAGGAATGTACCCAGAGCAGAGGCGAATGCTTGTAGTTCTATCGCAATGAAAGATTTAACACTGGCACATGGCGAGAAGCTGAAAACAAAATCCAAATGTTTGGTTTTAGGCCATCTCCGCAAAGCCCAGATAGGAGCATAGATTATCAGTTCGACATAGTTATAAAAATATAAAACTTGCTCACTTGCGTGCACACAATGAGAGGACAGCAGTGGTTGGGGTAGCTTCCAGTCTGTCTGTGTGAAGTGACCCCGACTAAACCCTTTGCAAACAATATTTGAAGCCAACCGCTGCAGTTATGAAACCCTGTCTATAGTTTTGATGTGTTTTCAACTTATTCTGAGCTGAAATGTCAAAGATTCTATGGAAAGAGTGACAAACTCCCCCCACCCCAAGCAATGGGAGGTGAGCATTTTTTTTTACGTTAGACTTTGTCGAGGAGGCGTGTGTGTTAAGTCAGATGGCCAGATATCTGATGAGAAGGAAAGAGCTGTTCAAGAAGCCTCCTAAATCTGAATTTTGTGAAATTGAAATGCAACGACGGCTGCGTTTCCCCGGCTTTTGCCAATCTTAATCAAGATGATCGTTATCATTATTTTTCAAATCCAGATATGACCTCAACTACAGCAGGTGTTTATATATCGGAAAGCATATCGCAACCAGCTTCAGGGGGAAGCTTTTCTTTAAATGACGATGTAATGAAAGCTGTCTCACTGGGTGGCACTGGCATGTGACGCTGACCAATCAGACACCAGCCCGGACCCCGTGCCCGCAGCCAAGCCGCTGCTGCTTGGCCGAATGAGGCAGAGTGCCTTTTAGGTTCCTTCTTACCAGCTACTGTGTCAGCCCCTATGGAGAGGCCTTATTAAATGAAGATTAAGCTGTGGCTCCATCAGTCACAATAGGTTGCAGTGAGGGCCACAAATAATCACTTTGACAGGGTGGCGGCCAATTAGTGCTCTCCTTCTGTCCTGGGAAAACACTTCTTGCTCCACTCCCGCTGGTGGGAAGAACTGATCCGGATTGTCTGTGATATTAGCCGGGCCAGAGATCACTGTTAATCACCACCTGTCATTCCGCAGTGGCAGGAGTCGGAGCGGGACCCGCCGGCCGTGAAAACGGCTCTCTCATTCAGAAGTCCTGAGTTCACTTTAAAGCCCGAACGTGACTCGTAAAGATTGAAGAAAGCACGGGATCGGCTCCGTTTGCCGCTCGGCTGGAAACGGTCGCGGGTGAAACGGCGAGGCGCCAATTTATTCTGTTCAAAACGTCGAGACGTTTTGCTCTCCGTGCGGAGAAAAAGCGGCTCTGACTCCCCGCCGCGCTGCGCCGCGTGCTGCTTCGCTGACGCGAGAACACGCTCCGTCCATTAGGCTCGAGTTGAAAGTCTGCGTTTGTTCAATCCCAAAAAGAGAAAAGAAAAAGAAGAAGAAAAAGCGGGTTTGATGTAAGAAGGCTGCATCTGACAAAAAAAGTTAATCCAGAAATGTGTTTGGGTGTCGGATTTCCAAGCTAAACACCAGGCCACGCTCCGATGTGATCATGCTGTGAGTAATTAAAATGCTCAGAAGTTGAGTGGCATCTTTCGCCAGGGCTTACACCCCTTTGGCATGGTTAGATTAAACAGCACAATTGCGTAACACGTGGTCCGACACTTGCATGGGCGTCCGCTGTGTGCCCGGGCCTGCCAGGAGACGGGAGCTGCTGATGTGGTGATTTCTCGGCTTCCTCCGACGCGGACCGCGCGTCCTTTTACAGGCCAGATGGTCGGCATGCGGCGAGATCGAGGTCGTCCGCTGTGCTGTGAACCAGACTGGCTGAGGACGGAGTTCACCAACTAAATTCTTCTCACGTTCTCGGGACGTCATTAGGTTCAAAGTAAATCGAAAATATATGAAAAATTGTCAGGGATGACTGACGCACAGTGTCTGACTAATTACTTATTTAAGCAAAATTTAAAAAAAAAAAAATAAACAAGGTAATGATGCGATGCGTCACAACGTTCGTATTTATCAGACCTTCACACGGCAGACTTTTCTCCTGTAATGCCAACAAGAGGCCCACCTCTCATAGTTGGCCTTAAAGGTGCAGTATGTTACGTTTGCAAAAAAAAAAATTTTTTTTTTTTTACATATTTGTTGAAACTATGTGGTGACAGTACAGTATGAGACACATCATCTGTGGAAAAAAAATTGAGCTCATCTGATCTCCCTAGTGCTCACTGGAAACAACCAATGAGAGCCAGGAGGAGGGTCTTAGAGCTGCCAATCATGCTTGTGAGTATGCTGCTCAACCCTCCAGCGGATAAACTTTTTTTTCTGGAGCGGTAAGTTACGTCACCGTCGTTAGCACATTGAGCAACACGTACACGGGGTTGACCGGGAGCACTAAGACCCTCCTCTTGGCTTTGATCGGTTGTTTAGGACTGGGAGCCGTGCATTTCTTCAGGGAGAGGGTGGAGGAGATGGATTTTTTTTGTTTTTTTTTCTCAGATCATCTGTGGCAGCAAAAGGACCGTTTTAGATGTGCAAAAAAGCATATTTGTTATGAAAGCTACACACTGCAGCTTGAAATCCTGCTAATCGTCGCATGTCACACTACGCAGGGGTATCCAAGTAGTCCACTTGGGCTAGGTGGGATTTTTATGCCTTTGCAGCACTGCCACAGAACATGCATCAACTTGACAGTAGTTGGATTGGAACAAGAGGCACGAGCAATTAGAGTACAAAAACAAACTGTACAGAGAAGTTATGACTTTGAGAATCAGTGCTGACTGAATCCTTACAGTCGGATGACTGATGAGATGGATGGCTTGGCCTCGGCCACGGCCTACAGCAGCAAGAGTTTCTCTGGTTACACACACGGGAGATCGATACTTCCACAAAAGGCCCGTTAGCCCTCTCAACTCACAGGCCTGTACGGAGATCCAGTGACCGAGATAATCACTAGATGTTTCTTCTCTCTTATCCTTCGCCTCTTTTCCTCGTTGCCTCTTTCTTTCCATGAGGTCAGCACGGTGTTTGTGAGCCTTTGTGGCTTCAGCCCGGCACTCAAAGGCAGATTTTGAGTATAAATTGCACGGCACTTCTCTGGAAAGTCGGGTCTTTAGCGTGTTTGGGTTATCAGGTCCAAAATTTGCTATGCTATAAATCTGGTTTCATTACTGCGTACTGTAAAACTTCTGTTCTTCTGTGGGGTAAAAAAAAAAAAAAAAAAAAAAAGGGGGACTTGCGTGATGAAAAATGTAACTTTTATCGTGTTTGATGGCAACCATTAGATTGTGTGAATTTATAGCCGATCCCAAACCGCAACTCTGTCAGTTGTTTTTTTTTTTTTTTTTTTTTTTTTGTCAAGTCCTGTGTTTAAAAATATCTTACTCTTTGAGTCACTGAGACTCAGATTTGATTCATTATAAAAGACCACAGTGTTACTCGACAAGGTCAGATCTTTCTCGGATAGTTTCAGTTTAGGCAAATATTATGGGTATTTCTTTAGCTTTGGGTTGTACATAAACATTCATCCTAAAAATGATATTTTAAAGGGACAGCCTTAAAAATCAAAAAGACAAAATGACTTTGACCAACAAACTTGGCAAGCAGAAAACATCAGTCCCTTGAGTTACGTTCAAGATCATCCGGGTGCCCAAAAAAGCCGGTTTTGTAGAAAACGGTCGTAAATCAGCTTTAATTGTACGTCGTTTTGAACTTTGCGCCCTCAAGTCTGAAATCAGGGATTCCCGATAATATTGGAGCTGCAGTTGCCTTAACACTTTTAAAGTTGTTTTGCCAACATCCGATATCGCGGACGTAGCTGGCACTGGTCGATGGTTCCTGGAGCCAAAATGTAGATGCAGATGAGAGGAAGAGGAATCGAATGTGTTTTTGCGAAACCAGTGAGTCAGATGAGTTGCTGGGAAATCTCTGCGGGGGATTTCCCAGTGTTATCAACGCCGATAGGGGCAGAGCAGCTATTAATAACGTCTCTCTATTGTTTTCGACTCGTCCAGTGGCGATCTGGAGTGCGGATGAGTGTTTTTAATATCCCAGCGGTGCAGTGGGCATCCTGAGCGGACGAGGAGTCGACTCATTACTGCACAGATCGGGTAGAAAACATGGAGTATCTGAACTCGCCCAAAAATGTCCCAGAGAATCAATTTTTGTTTTTCTTGTTATTTCTGCTGAACGTGAGGAGTTTGGTTGAGCCAACCGTATTCGACTAAACACTGGCAGAGAGCGTCAGATGAATGAGTGATGTGCGGCGCGTGCGCTCAGCAGGGAACACGTCAGCCATGGTTTGTGCGACCCTGGTGGTTGGTGTGAAAATGCTTTCAATCCCGATGTCATCAGAGGTTCTCGGTTTCACAAGTTCGCTTCACCTTTTCAATATGGGGAACAACAAGACCGGGCCCAAAGACCATCATCGTCATCGCCGCGGACTCTCAAAAATGGTTTGATAATGCTGGGAGACCCGACAGCAAAGTCCAGAGTGATTTCAATTTGGCTGCAAACAGAAAAACAACCCTGATGGATCAGATCTGCGAAGCCGTTACTTTCTCTTATTCTCTGTTTCCAATTAATCCAGCATCCTCACAGAGTAGCTGCATAATTCTCTGCCTATCCCAAACACTGGTAGCTCATAAAAAAAGACATGACTAAGGTGTTTTTGTTTTTAACTCTAAGCTCTTTTAAACATTTTATTCACTTCTGACTCTTGGAAATTGTGTGCCAAGTTCTAATTTGGTTTCTTTCTAAACAGAAAAGGCCCTTTGCGGAGGAAAAAAGGTGTATGTTTAGGGTCGCCGTCCTAAATCTTAAGTCGAACCTCCAAGCCCAGCCTCAAGTTTATGGTAACCTGTTTATTTTTTTTCCACATTCCCCTCAGCATAATGATGCCACCCCCATGTTTTATCCCGCCTCATAAAATCCTGGGTAGTTTCGGGGTTTCAAATGTGACAAACTGTGCTTCATTGGGTATGAAAATATCAAATTCTGCAGGACAATACGCTGTCCCAAAAAATATCGCGATAAATGATAATGTTGTCATTTCGAGGCCATTTTGGATTAATATCAGAGCAATATTAATAATGGATCACGCATGTAAGAATTCACCACTGAAAAATAAATACAAAAAACTTTCAATTTCTAAAGAACATTTAAGTCAATAATTGGCTTAGACAGGGAAAACAGACAAACTGGCAGGCAGTGCAAACTAACTACTTCGTACCAGGTGTTTGCGACGTTTCTCGAAACTTTTCAACGTTATTTTAGAGGACAAGTGTCGTCCAAATGAAAGTCATCGCTCTCATTTCAATTTGTCGTGCCACTGATTTTATTGCTCATCGCGACAAAAATAACTCTATGCCAATACCTTTTCCTAGTTCTCTTTTTTTTTAACCTGTTTTGTCATGCGGACTTTGAAGGCTTTCCTTCACTACAGACAGTGACCTCCCTCCGACCGAGTTACTCGTTGTTATCACCCACTGGAAGCGATCGCGTCACCACGTAGTTCCTTGCGACAGCCTTGTGTGTGCGCGTGCCGCTTCCCCTCCCGTTCAGCCTCCGGGGCTCCGATTTGTCCTGTTATTTATTTGAACTGCAGAGTGTTGCGTTTCCCCGGCTTTTGCCAAGTGGGGTTTTTCACAAGGAGTGCGGAATTAACAACACATGCTTAAGTATGAAATGTTGCCTTTATTAAACAGGCCCACCGCAGCATTTCACGTGCCTGAGGAGTCCTGAGATGCATACGCAGTGACACTTTTACACTCGACCCGTGGGCCACTGGAGCTGGAACGCGCTATCCGGACGAGAAGAGGGCTTTTCATACGACTGGGTTTAAAAGTGTGCTGCTGGCCTCCGCGCAAGTTTTACAATCGCTGACTACATCAACAAGGAAACAAAGAAAAAAAAAAACGCTGCTTCTGTGCAGAGCATTGCCAAGTTTTGATTTAGGACGGTCATAAAGTCTTGTTGAAAAAAAAAAAAAAAAAAAAAAAAAGGTCAAGTAGCCATGGCGGAATCACGAGGAGGTGCGCGGCGTTTGGAGGGAAACTCTCTGACAAACAAGACGGGACATTAAGTACTAAATGTGCCATGGGATCACAGTTTCCAACCCAGTCAGCAGCCCTCGCAGCGCTGAAATATGAGAAACTATCAGGGTTTATTTCAAGTTTATTTACTCTTTCACCACTTCGCTAAGTGACCGTCCCGTTCAGCACGCCCGCTCCAAAAATGGAGAGCAATCCTCCAAGTTAGCGTATGTCTTTTTCTGTGAAGTTGTTGATAGACTGATATCTGCCACGGTAATTGCTTCCTTATTTGGGGCATTAAATATTTACACTTGGCCTTATCCTAATCCCAAGTTTATGAGCGATGTTAAACCACACTAAGGGGAAAAAGACATTTATTTTAAAAGCGCCGCTAACAGAGGCCGTCATCGACAAATGGAGTGTCTGGACCATCTGTGAAAGAAAAAAATGGTTTACCCTTGAAATATATATATTGTATATATATTTCCTTTAGCCATATGCGCACACAGAGAAATTCCACCGACTTCTCGCATAATGGCCTGACATTCACGCTCTGCGTACTGCAGAAATCTCTCAAGCTGACAGGAGGAAACAGAGACGGCCATTGAGAAAACCTGCAGATCATACTTTGAAGGATTCCACAGAGGAGAGACAGGGAGATGGTGGGAAATAATTCCCGGGGAAAAAAAAGAAAGAAAGAAAGTAAAAAAAAAAGCTGGCCACTTTGGGGGAAAGCAAAGAGAAGCGCCGCAGTAAACCTCAATCGCTCAGACGGCAAAAACAAAAGCCGGAGCGCGAGGGTGACGCGCCGCAGGTGAGAAAACAAAGATGGGCGACAGGCGCCCGCGGGTGCTCCTTACCTCTCCTGCAGTGTCTCATGGCCATTTTGCACATCCTGGACTCGGCAATGGTGGGACACGGTATTGTGTCCTTGGGGGGTTTCTTAACAATGTGCCGCGTCCGGGTCTCCAGACCCCACTTATAGCCACAGGTTTTGTTTCTCCTGGTGCAGGCGCCCCACTCGCTCCACTGGCCCACCTCGCAGCCCTCTGCGTGGGTTACACAGAAACAAGTGGCGTGCCATCAAGTCACAGACCGGGGTTCATCAGAGACAACTGTAGGACTCATAGATTTAGCTCGGCTTCACTGGGATCCTGTGAGCTCGTATTCAAATTGAGATGTCAAGAATTTAGTTTTCGGAGGCAAATTTGAAGATTTCGATTCACGACTTGCTTTCTCAGATTATTAGAATATGCAAGACCAATAAGAAAAGTATTTTTAATATAGAAATGTTAGTCGATTAAAATGCTTGTCTATGCGCAGCACAGAGCCCTTCGGTAAATTAGAATATTGCCTCTACATGATGCCACATGAGGCATGAAAAGCTTCATGTGTTTTAGACGGAAGCACATTATATAGACTAATAACACAGTGATGGATCCTTGACAGCCTTTATTTCTTATTATTTCCCACTTACAGTGACTTAAAACATAACATTTAAATTAGAGTATTACATCAGACCAATACCAAAAATACATCTTTTTATAAACATAAATGTTAGCTTAATGGGAAGTTTGCTCAATACCAGCTTATCGGTTTTTATTTTCAAAATGTAATTCTGATCTGTCAGTGAGATTCATTAGGATGTATTTTCTGTTTAATTCAACATGACAGCATTTGCACTGAGTCATTCTGTGCTTGAATTCCTTTTGCTTGAATCAGAGGATCGATACGGCTGTGCAGCGGCGTTAAGGAAGGCTCATAATTTGTATATATCAACTTTTCTTATTTATTAATTTTAAATTAAATGAATAAATATGAGACATTAGCACCTTGTTTGTTCTAGTGTCTCTTATCTTCCTCTAGGCACAATTCCAAAGATTTGCTTCTTTTTTCCGGTCAGGTGAGTGAACCGAAATCAAGATCTGCTTTAAAAATGTCTCCCTCGACTTTGTCGACACTTGGAAGCATGACATTTCGAACCCTTTTCCACCATTTTTTTCCTTCCACTCAACTTTCCATTGACATGGATTGTTACGGCTTCTTTGGCAATGACTGGACAACTGAATCCACTTGCCACAACGAGGGCATAACATGAAATTACTGTAGTAGAAAAACAATTTCTTATTGATCTGTTACTAATAAGAAATTGGTAACAGACCAACTTCTTATTGGTAACAGCCATATCGCCAAACCCGGCGATCTGGCGAGTTCGATATTCCTTAATGTTCCCATTTTGTCTCTCGACGCGCCTGACTTTGTTCGGTTTGACATACCTCCACACTCCATTGTGTCTTCCAGCGGGGCAAAGCCCTCGGGGCACTTATCGAAGCAGCGCCCTTTGTGCAGGTAAAAACCAGATTTGCACTTGGTGCAGAAGTCTTTGCTGAAGCAGGACTCGCAGTTGTCTATCCTGCACCCTGGAGGAAGAAACAGAGACAGAGGAAAAGTCATCTGGGTTTCAGAAATCCGCTTCATGTGGAATTGATTCCGAGCTAAAGTGTTTGGGGAAAAAGGGGGTTGTTGAACGGATTATACTCTCCCTTGTTCGAAAATCTAAAATGGTTGAAGATTTGTGAATTATTTCACATGGGGGAATCGCTGTATTGTTATTGTAGAGAACCGAAACCCTTACGTTCCGGCTTTTGTTCAAAGCGAGTAAATCAAAAGTGTGAAAACACACACACACACCAAAAGAAAAAAAAGAGTAGAGAAATGGTGAGGAACTGATGGAAGCTGACCTCTTTCTGCAAGGTTCATCCAAAACTACACATGCAAAACACGCCAGCTCACATGCTTTCAACTACGGGGTGCTACAAAAAGAACAATAGTGTCTGTAGTGCTATTGTATCTCTTCCATATCTCCATAGTTTTCCATAACCCAATCCCCCCAAAAACTTATTGGAAAATCAGTTTTTCATTAAGTTCTGAATGATGGGTTGCAACGACAAAAGCCGGTTTCGGTGTTTTGGCTTCGTAACCAAAAGAGTTCGCAACTGAGAGGCGGCGGGGGACCGGCGTCGTCGGCAAACGCGACTGCAAAAACTTTGTGTCTCACGCCACGCCCTCGTCGTCCGAAGGAAAGGCACGGCAATGTGTCATCAAGGTCCCTGCAAATGACACGTCGAGCCGAGCTAAATTACAACGACCGCACCAACGGGGCGACGCACAGCCCCACATGATTAGAAGGAGCCTCCCCAGAGCTGTCTAATTTACGCTGCTTCTCAGAGACTCTACGCATGCCCCCCGATACCCTCAACCTCCAACCTCCATCTGAGGCCTCCGGGCGAAAGGGGGAAGACGGGGGGCTTCCCAGGTAGGTCGTCGTCTCTCGCTCTGAAACCCGAAAGACTTTCTTTCCACGCGCGGAGACCGACGGGACACTTGAGGCGCTCGCTCTTTTATCTGTGACCCTTTCTGCAGAGCCCGGAGAAGGGAAGGTTTCTCACAATCACACCCCTTAATTACACCATCTCCAGCTAACCATCAGGCCTCCTCCTCGGCATTCCTGCAAAACGAGGGGGTCCCTCCCCGCTTCACTTTGAACCCTAAAGTATGGCCTCGGCCCACTCACTCTGGTCTCACGCTTTCCCGACCAGTCTAAACAAACCGTGAACGCACACGCTCTGCACAATCGCACACATGCCAATAAGATATGGTTAGAGTTAGGCTCACTCTACAATAAAGCTGCGCTCTGGAAAACGTGACTGCGCTGACCGTAAATCACGTCTCCGGCAGTTTGCCTTTCTACTCCGCGCCCCACATGTACACATTTAGACACCCCGTATAATTATTAAGCGCGTTTTCTTATCTCCTGTGCTCCAGGCTTATTTTAGAACCTAAACAAACTAAAAATGTGTTGTGACCTCATGAATATTTTTTTTTACTACATTTAAAGGGGGAGTATTATGTGTTTTCCAGGCACATAATACACATAATTGTGCCATTTTATGGCACAGTTGAGTTACCTTCAGTTAGAAAAATGCTGTATATATCAAATATGACTTGAAAAAAATTGACTTTTGTAATTTAACGACTTGAAATTGGGGCACCGTCTCTTTAAGAAACTCCTCCTTTTTGTGAAGCTCCACCTTCAGGACGTTTTCATTCTTCTATTAACCCTTTAACAATGTTTTCACTAGTGTTGCACTGAAAAGTAGCTGGTACAATGAACTCAGATGCTGCACAGTTCCACCAGGTGGTTTGCTAATTGCTGCTGGCTAGTCTGCAGGAGCTGAGCCCAATAGGGGTGCTCTGTGAGGTGAAAGGTCAGAAGTTTAGAAACTGTAGCTCTGAGGAGGCGGAGCTAGGTCCAACTAAGCGTTTCAAACAACTGAATGGTAACCATGGGAGATTTAGCAACACTCCTGGTACGTTTCAACATTATGAGATGAAGTTTTATTTTAAAAAGTTGATTTTACACGATACTGACCTTTTAATTACATCACAAAATTCATGTAGCATATACATTTTGACAGAAATGTATATGCTACATGAATTTAAAGTATAATTGTGTCGTGGTAGAAAAATAAGACATGGTTTTCAAATTGGAAAAGGAGAGAATCAATCAGGGAAGAAGCCAAGAGGCCTGCGGTGAAGCTGGTTTAGGAAGCTGTATGGACATCAACACGGGGCAAAAGTGAAAGAACATTATCAGTACAATCGTTCAAAAATGTTAAGCCAGATCTAAATGGTCGAGATTAAAGCTTCTGTTAGAATGGCCCAGTCAAAGTCCAGATCTGAGTCCAACTGTGAATCTGCGGTAAAACTCACAGGTGTTCTCCATTGCACTCAGCATGAGCCTGTGTACGTTTGTGGTTGTAAAGTGACAATTGAAAATAATCAAGGGGTATAAATACTTTTGCAAGGAGCTGACTTTTTTTCATTCTTTCTTTTTTTTTGCTTAGTGTTCTTTTCAAACGTTCTGCTCCCCTCTCCCTCCTTTCCCACACCCCTTATTCCTGTCTGGGAGAAACTGCATCTCTGTCCAGACTAAACACAGTCTGCCATGCTGGAAGCTGGTACAGCCCAACTGCAACACGGGGAGCGAGTTAAAGCATCACAAACTGAAAAGCACAAAGTGTTCCTTAATATTTTCAACATGCTGTAGACTTCTCAGACTTGTCAACACCTGGGAGAGTGCTAGTTCACAAAGCGAATTGTAAAAAGAAAAAGAAAAAGTGAGCAGGAGACGAAGAACATCTGTCAGCGCTCTTATGCACTGAGCTTGTTGTGCTAGTCCTGGTTATTGTTGGCCAACATCACTAACACAGCTGTATGAAATACGGGATCCTGCCAACGACGGTAGCGTTTAACGAGCCTTTGATTAAAGCGTCACTTTTTGGTTTCCCATCTCTGATGTAAACAGGGAGCGGCGTAAAAGAGGCTTCTGCGATGAGATGATAATGTCGCCCTGAGACAGATGGATGAGGTGGACCACAAATGAGGCACTGTTATGACGAAGACGGAAGGGTCAGAGGTTATCGGAACGAGTCGGGCCGATGGGGATCGACGGGCTATCGAGATCACGAGGGTGGGGAGGCGGGAGCTAACGCGCACATCGAATGCGAAAGCAACATGTACAGCAGTGCCAGAGCAAACGATACAAGGGAGCGGGTTCATCACCCCCAGTGGGATTAACCTCAGGACCACCTTTAAAGTCTTCATCTAGGTGCCACAGGGAAACTAATGAGACGTAATGAGGTCACTGGATCCCAGTGAAGGCCTCCTGTTCCCCGGACTTAAATGTATTATCCTAATTATCGCTCGGACTGGTTCTGGCCGTGAGTCATCATGTTATGAGCGGAGAAGCAGGAAAAGCCTCATAGCCGCTCAGAAGAGCTGCACAAGACGCCACTGAAGTAGGTGACGTTTTCTGCGGTTCGCGCCGCAATCGCGTCTTGCGTTTTCCTTCTTTCTGTGTCGCTCTTGAGATCTTATCTCAAGCGGATCTGAAGCCGAGAGATGAGTCACCGAATGTGACTCGGGATCTAATAGCCCGGCTTGGCAGGCGACGGCCCCTCAGCTGCGGTCCGGATGAGTAACCCGTCGATTTTATCGAGGACACTTAAAGCCACGTGTCCGCTTCAATCACTTCCTGTTTCTTCTCAAAGCTCCGCGTGCACTCACTCAACAAATGAGCGTGAACATTCGATGTGTCGAGAAAGAGATATGTCTCGGAGAGCTGACAAACCAGACAGGTTAGTTGTCAGATGCACACTCATCCGCCCACAAGAGGGTGCGCCCGTCCTCTGATCGCCACGTCCGAAGTGCAGATGTTGTAAAAAAAAAAAAAAAAAAAAAAAAGCCTGGCAGAAAGAAAACGGGAAAACAAACCATGTTTTTCTGTCTTCTCCATCTTTACCTCACATCCTACGTTGTGAACAGCCCTGACCTACTCTCTAGGTTCTAGGTTTGGCTGACACAAAGGCTGTTTGGCTTCCTCACTGCCACCCAACCATGTCTTGCGGGGGTGCAGATGGCAGGAGTTCGCAACAAAGGTTAGAGCTGCCATTTTCTTCCCAACTCTCTCCACTGTGGGGCTTTTTTTTTTTGTTTTTTTTTCCACTCGGTCGCTCCTTTCCTCCCTAGCACAGCAATAGGTGAGGCAGAGGTGGGGTTCCTGCCAATCAGGACCTTCCAGAGGGAGCTCGGGGATGACAGATGTGTCAGCGGTCCTTCTAGCTTCTTCACACCGTCTGTGATATACCCACCTCCGCTTATTTATGCTCAGCCAGCCCTAGCGCTCGCACATACTCGCGCCGCTCAAACCTCATGTGAGCATTCAAGCACAGACAGTCCACAGTTTACTTTTTTTTTCTTCTTCTTCTTCTTTTAGATAATAAAAAAGCGAAATGAAAATAACAGTCTGTTTCTGGCTACCGTTAGCATGTAGAAGGGCTTGGTTTTATGGATCCATTCTACTGACTGGCAAATCTAAAAGAGCGGTTAGCAAAGCTGTGATGATTAGATGTCCCTTGACAAAGCTCAAAGGCCAAAAGCAACTGTTCTTTCCCTTGGCCAGACTGTGTGGTGGAAATACCCTCCAGTTCGGATTTAGAACAAGAAACAAGGAGCTCGAATGAGAGCGAGTTGATGGGAAGAGAGCTGCCAGTGTATACAGCCATTCGACTCTAGCAAAACTCAACTTCCTCTACACACCCTCGCCGTCTTTGCTACCCTGCGGTCTTTCATTGGACCATAGCCTCACCCTGAACTACAGCCCACACACCTACTTTACATATCACTGGCATATTGGCGGTCCTGATGCCTTTTTGTCATCCGCTTACCTACAGACAGCACCAGTAACCTGAGCAGGAGATATCTGGTACCTTTGGTACCTTTGAAATCTGCAGTTGTGTGGCAAGGCAATAGATATCTGGTGCCCAAAGTCGCTCCTGGAGGGCCGGAATGTTTTAGTTCTTTCCCTAGCTTAATGCACCTGCATCAAATGATGGCTCCTTGGCAGGCCTAAGAAGAACATTGACATGCTGAAACGGTTGTCACGACCACCAGGGAGAGAACTAAAGCGTGCAGGATGCCGGCCCTCGCAATAGATTCCGCTGCAATAGATTCGTCACTAGAAAATGTGCTATCGTCCGTAGCAGCTGTGGGTCCTTAATTCAGCCTGAGGAAGCACATTTTCAAACCAGCCCTTACTCTCAATGCGGACCCTCATGTAGACAATACAACTCTGATGGCTCATAACGCTTTCCCTTCAAGCATTTCGCCTTTGATACAGCGTGATGGATTGTGCTCTAGCTTTGGGATTTGCGTTAAACTTGAAGTACTGTGAAGAATTGCGGCTTAGGCTGGAGCATGACTGGCCATCGTTCACACCAATTTGGTTTTAGATCAAATGTAACCTGAAATCACAACAAATCTTCCTTGCAGAATAGCACCCAGAACGACACGGGTGCTAGCAACTGTTTTCCAGACAGTTGATGCAAACGTTTGTGCATCTCACTGGAGCTACAGCAACTAGATTTGCCTCTTGGAATGCGGCACATGCTCACATAGAACAATGGGGTATAAAACGACACTCCTAATGAACCAGCTCTGCAAGTTATCACAGCACTTTTGCATTGAGCTCTTAATGTCCTTAATATCTCAGCACTGTGACCACATTACAGCTAGTTACCACGGAGACTGACTGCAGTCTGATAGACAGGCATTGATGAACAAAGACGTTAACCGATTTGGGTGTCAAGAAAAGAAGTGTTCTTTTATCTTCTAGCACCTCAAGGCGCTTTCACACTTCATCCAAAGCATCAAAATCAGCCTTCGTCGACGTAGTTGAGTGACGAACATTGCATCATCTTGTCCACAGGGTGACGTCCTGGTTCCCTTCTCAACACCGGGTCCCAGTGAAACAATTTTTGTACAGAGCTCTGCGCAATGTGTTTGGTGATTGGCCAGAAGTTTTATGCAGAAATGCGCTCTGACAACAATGTTGACATTTTGCCACAAGTAGTCTGCTTCCTGAATACTTCTGAGGAGCGGTTATCAGAGACGGAGGTGTATTAAACACATTGGCTTTCCTCAGAAAGATGTGGCATTCTGCTCATGACCGTTGAAGCAAAGCAGAGGACGGTGCCGCAAGGTGATCCGTGCTGTTTGTGAGAGATGTGTGCGAAAACGAAGGCCCTCCAATCATGACGTAGCCTTAAGATCGTAGTTGTCTTGTGATGCAAGAGTTATGGGCCCCGACTCCAGCTGTTCCTGCACCCGGGCATGTTTCACTTAGCTCCAAGTTGCCTTCCGATCCATGTATCAGCGTATGAATGAGTGCATATTTGGAAGTCCAGTGTAAAGCGCTTCGGGTGATTGGTTTTAGTAGAAAAACACTTTGTAAATTCAGTCTGTTTCCTATTTAAAATATATATTTTGTTTATCCGCATGTTTTTTAAATAGGTTAAATAATATATTACTTGTTCGTAAATGTCAAACGTATTACTTTTCAGGCCTTTTAGCAGTCAGACTCCGACGACGTGGAAATCCAGCGAAGGCCCACCGTAACTTAAGTTATGTTGTGACCTCCGTTAATTAATTTAATAAAAAATGTTTTTTTTTTTTTTGTATGGTTCCAACAATCACAGTGAATAAACTCACAACTAATGTTTAAGGTGTTGGACCCAAGTGTTGGCTAAACCTTCCCCTTGAATACGTGTTGGTCTGAAATGCAATCTTCCCTTGCTAACTAGCAGAATAATGTGAAAAAGCACGTTTGTTGTTTGCCATTGACTGATCTTTCTCAAATGGAGACATTGTTTTTCGGGGTTTCTTGCTTAACTTTGTTTCTCCAGCGGTACAATTCTTCTCCCCGTCCAGAGGCCTTTGTGTTACACGCCTGTGGATCCTGCAGAACCCCTGCCGAAGAAATAGTGAGGTTTCAGCCCAGCAAGTGGCTGAGTGTGAAGACCTTCTGCTTGTCTGGCTTTTGTTTTTCTTTACTCAGGGAGTCCACAAAAAAAAAAAATAAAAATCTTGAATGAGATAAGATCACGCAGACAAACTCTGGGGTAACAACAAGCAGCCGCTGCTCCTTCAGTGACTTTTAGAAGTCGTGTGGAAAAAGGTCATGGCAACAGGGTCGTAACACCGAGCGCCGGGCCCCTTCAGAGACCAAAGGGGCCAATTAATTCCTCACTGTCGTTTGTTGTAGTCATATTTGAGCCTTTTGGAACCAGTCGGCTGGACCAGCTCCCGAAAAAAAAAAACAATGATAATAATTTGACATCTAAAACAATAAAATATCAGTTCGTGTTTCATTAAAAAAGCAAACGAAAAAAGACGACACATGGAGAGCAGCTGAGGAAGAAGAGCGATGAGCGAAGCAGCGATGGCATCGAAGCGAGCCTCGTCCCGGGAACTAACGCTACGTGACAATACAAGATGTTGCTCTGGCGGCGCTGCGTAAGGCGGAGGGTCCAGATCGTCCAGCCAAGCATCAGAAACTGCTGGTCGAAATTCAAACGCGATGGGGATACAGTGGTTCTCCATGCTTCAGTTGACGTAAATAAAATCGCTTTTATTACCCAAGAACAAGATGTCTTTCTCTTTCAGTTAAATAAGAAACAACAACAGTTTATAATGTCCGAGGAGCATAGGACGTTCCTGATAATATGCTAAGAGTTAATAAAACTGCACTGGAGCTGTGGTGCTGATGCAGCAAACAGACGTGTGTGCGGACAAAAACCCGCCGCTCGCTGGTTTTTCAAGTCGGGATTAAGTTACTTGGGAAAAGTATATATTATCTACCGCCTTATGTTGTGTATTTTGAAAAGAATTTGGGAACGCTTAATATGTGCAACGAGCGTTACGACTGCGTTTTTCGGAGTTCAGACGTAGCAGAAGATCTCCGTTTGCGAGCTATTCGCGTTGGCGAGGGCAGGCACTTCGATCTGTCCCTACTCCAACACATCTGATTCAAATGACTGAATTGCCTCCTCAGACTGTCGGCAAGTTGTACAGAAGCTTCTCAATAACCACTGATTTAAAGAAGATGTTCTGACACAGAGAAAAATCTGCAAAATTGTTGCTGCCCCCCTTAAAAAAAAAACCCAATGTTGAAACAATTGATAATTTAGCACTGTCGAGTGCTAAACATGTCGAGAGTGAAGGAGTTGTGCGTTCCTGGCAGGACTGTGATTATCTTATTTTGTCAAGAAAACGATTTTTTTCTTGGTTCTGGTTGTTGACAGAAGGTACTCTGAACTTTGCTTAGACCGGTCGTCCGCTCGAGGCCGGCCTTGAAACCTTAAGGAGGAGCTGAAATCTTACAGTCAGTTCCCAAAACAATAGTATGAATTATTGGGAAGAACAAACTGTTGAGCATGCCTCTCGCAACTTCCTTAGGGTTAATGGCATTCAATTCTACTTTTGCCACATTTTCGACGAACGGTGACATCGCCCGTTGTAGATCTCGCTATTTAACTTACTTGTTTCTTTTTCTCTTTGACTTGTGTTTCATTTCTGCAGATAGAATTAACATGGAAGATTTATTTGCTTCTTGGCTGTCCGTGATAGGGTAAGCAGAACGTAGTACTTTTCTGTCTCAGGAGTTGCTACATGTTCATATATTTCAGCCTTAAGGTTCAGATACCCTCCGCTGGGGATACGTTTTTAGTGCGTCTGTCAGAAGTCTGGCTCAGGGAACCAAAAAGCTTCAAGTTTCTCACTGTTTTCATACGAAACACTCAGCCAACACCTCGGGCTCTGCATAAACCTACAAAGTCCCTCTCCATCTCTCCGAGCATAATCAATGTTAACATAAGGTTATGAGATCAGGGTGCTACATAAGGAGGAGAAAGGTACTTTTCATTAATTGGATTTGAGTGTTATTCTTTAACAACTACGCCTGAGAACATTTTGATTTGTCTGTGTTATTGTTTGGATTTGTCATTAACTGTAAACCAGAACTCCACGGAGCCACGGAGACCAAAGGTGTGGCCTCTCTTAAAGCCGGAGACCAAAAGTGTTTTGCATGCCATAAAAAAATCTGCAACAAAGGGGCGACGATTGCCAAAGTATGGAAAATGCTTTCATCTCGGAAACAGTAAATAAAACCGAGGCAATGAAAACTACATTCAGCCTTCCTCGTAAATCCTTTTTCCAGGCGAAAGAGTTCGTGCTTGTTTTAAATTCACTGTTTCCTTCACCTGTTTTCCACTTTTGTCTCGTCCGTCGACGAAAATATTTTTTGCCTTCGGCTCGTGAAAATGTTTTCTGGCAAATGAAACACTGGTCTTTGGTCAGTTGTGGTTTTAGCCTTTGAACTCTGAAATGGTTGCTAATTTTTAGGGAGTGCGCCTCTCTCTTTAATCCCGTCACAGCCAAAGGGAAGTGAAGGTTATATTGCACTGTTTTTCTGGGTTCTTCTAAGGCCTCTCAGGTGTGCGTCGTGCACTCAGTGGTGAAAACTAAATTTTGCCACATCTTTGACGGTTCATTTTAGATTAAACAACCAATTGGTTGTTTGGGTTTTTTTTACACAGAGCCAATGAAATCATCACTAGAAATGTTAATTTTCTTACTATGAACATTTATTTGAAGTTCTGAGATAGCATTGTGGCAAAGAAGCACAAACTGATACCGTTTTTCCGGAATAACGCGTTATTTATGACGTCTCCTGGATTTCTGGACCTTCGGATATCCTCATAACTTGGGCATGTTTCGGATTAAAGGGTTAGGATGGTGTTACAGACGGATGAGAAACAGCAGGCTCATCCCGACGGACACGATGCTAAGATGAAGCTTCACTAACGTCAACCTGCGCGCCCAGACAAACCATTCAAATTGTGAGGTATGTGTGTCTCCTCTTGATAATTGACAGTAAATCAAGCACTGTGGGAAAATGGGAAGCTGAAGTGGGGGTGTACTCAAGGCCTGCCTGGTGGGATTGAAGGTAAGGAAGAGTTCGGGGTGAAAGGGGGGGGGGGGGGGGGGGTTCTTACTGGAGCACATGTTGATTTCAGGGCTGCGCATGCCGTAGTATCCGGCCGGACAGTCGTGAAGACACTCGCCGTACTGCCTCATCCTCTCCCTTCGCAAGAACAGGAAGAGTTTGGGCTGGCAGTTCACGCAGCCGTTATCCCTGGAGCACACCGAGCAGCCTTTACAGATGGGGTAAGCTCCATAGCTAGCTGTAAGAGAGGAAGAAGAATGATTAATGAGACGGCATCAGATCTGACACGTCCAGTGTGACTGTGAAATGCTTCAATAAAAAACATGTGTTTAACGTTCACACTGAAATCTTTCGGCTGTAGTCGCAAATGTTCGTCAATGAGCAACAAGGCGGCTGGATACACCAACTCTCTCGCGGCCTTAGCGGATGACAAATGCCACGGTCAGACAGCGGGGAAGCGGGAGGTTGTCCCGTCAGACCGTCAATTCCCGAAACTACAAACGGAACAAGAAACTCGTAAAGGCACCGGACTGTGCACAGAGTAAAAAACTCGTAAATGACCCCATCTCTAAAGATAAAGGTATAATGTACTAACGTCACATTACTGGACGTCATGTAATGTCAGCGACTCGTTCTTTGTAGAAAGAGCATTGAGGATTCAGGAGGTTCCGACCCAATCATAAATATTGGGTTAAATACAGTCTTGATCAAGGCTGTATTTAATGGTGAACACCAGAGGTTTCTGACAAAACTCAATTTCTGACTGCATACTATATTAGTTGGACACCAAGAAAGAAGCATAATTTTAACAACAACAACCTGCTTTCATGTGCAAAACTGTGTTTTGGGGGGCATGCATGTGACTTTGTTGAGCTAAAAAAAATCTGATTTTTTCATCCAGTTACATAGTTAAGGTCCTGCAAACAGCATCTGAAACACAACCATCACACAGGAAGCAAGGCTTGTAGGAAAAGCAAGGAAAGAAAAGCAAGTATTATAATTTTTGTTCACACGTGATTGTTTGTATCATGCCTAGTTGACACCGAGTCCAATCAGAACACAGAGTAAGCATGCTACCATTATTTAAAGGCGCTACAAGCCTCAATTTGTGAGCGCTTTTCGCTCTAAAACAGGTTCGCGAATACACAACTTGTCCTGAAATGGCTTCCCCAAGTGTGGCCAATCTCCGCTCCAGCACAGATTGGCCACATTTAAACGAGGCATTAATTTCTGTTGAGTTAAATCTCAGCTGCAGCAAATTTCTTGGTGTTCTCAAAAAGTCAGAGCTGTGCAAGTTGAGTGGGAAAATTAGCATATTTAATAGGCCAGTGTTTTTTGTTGTTGTTGTTTTTTTATGGAGCAGGATATTGCTTCTGTAAGGATGTGGGAAAAGATCAAATTGGTTCTGGCCTCTGTGCGTAATATTAACGTATTTGATTAGACCTGCCTGTTTTGTGCCACTTGGGTGCAGGACAATAAGGAGGGTGACGCAGGGGACCACAGAAACGTGGGTGGTCCGGTGCAGGATGTACCAAAAACCTTTTTTATGGGGGAATTAATTAATTGACCCACAATTCGGCTAATTATGGGGCAATTAACAAGAAGCAACTGTGCACAAGTGGGGTTTTTCTTTGTTTTTTTTAATCCAACTATTATACAAATTATGACACTTATTTGTGTAGGTCACATGCTGTGATTTTATTCTATATTATTTTAGGTTTTGTCTGACAGTCTTTTTCATCATTTAATACCAAAAAAAAAAAAAAAAAAAAAAAGATTGCAAAGTTGTTTGTCTTCGGGTCCGATGTCCTTCCTTGACGTTTTGAAGAACGCCTCATCAAATCGGGAAGTGGAGCTCTTCGAAAAGTAAAACTTCCTTTTTTTTTTTTTTTTTTTTCCTACGTCTTTGGTCACTTTTAGACCTAAAGCCATCTTTAGGTCTAAAGACGTCTTTAGCACATTGCTTCCATCTCCCAGGTTTGAGTGGCAGGCTTGCTAATGTGTATATTTAGTGCAATCTGCACGGCGAATCTAGAGAAGAAGAAACTAACGAGAAAAAAAAAAAAAAAAAAAAGACGTAAATCACGGGAGGAAATGGGGCGCATTGCACTGCTTCTCAATTCTATGTGCGTATGTGCAATTGATTTTAATAACGTGCAGGGTCGGGACTTGGCACTGGCAGATGAATATCCCAAAATCACTCGGATCAGAAGCAAAAGACAAATGCGGATCATGACACGGCATTCTTGTATTTGGGGAAACGGTAGCTACAGCAGAGAGGTGGAACCCGTAAGACGGATGAATCAGAACGCACTTCTTGATGGCTTTGACGTTATCCAGATAGTCAGGATTTTATTTATTTATTTTTGTTCTTTTATAGCAGACAGGGACAACTTGAGGCAAAACTGTAACTGTGGGCGGGCTAGCCCGGCAGAACACAGCACAAGTAGACCATAATACCCATAATAGATACATCAGTAGGATATTCTTTAACTCAGAGTAAACATGTCCAACTCAACAATTTGTCAATTCATGCAAACTCTGGTTCCCCTCTCAGAATTCAAATGATGATGATTGGTTATGGATGTGAATATTGCATTAATTCTGGTCAGAGCTGGCCTCCTAAATGATTGTGCTGAGACAGCTGATGAAAGCCCTCAAAACCGCTGCGGCTCTGGCCGCGGCCTCGCTCGCCCGCGGAAGACAAAGGGAGCCAGTAGAAAAGACGGTCCATTCCACAATGAGCGACTTTCAATGTAAACTCCTCGGCGTCCCATTTACAGGAAAATGTCCTCGGGCGAATCCAAAAAAGCGAAAAGACACTCCAGCCGATCCTCGGCCAGAGTTTTAAATATCACATGCGCAGGACGCGGGCGGGCGCTCACGCTGAGCGACCTACCACAACGCTCCATAAAACATTGCGGAGCACGCCGGACAAAACCTAAGAGGCAGAGCAAAGTCTGCACTTACTGGCCATAGATCTGCATATTAGGTTTCTCTTTCAAAAAAACAAAAAGCCCCAGCACTGTTAAGTGGATCTAGTGCAAGCAACAGTTTGCAATCAGGTGAAAATCACTTAGTGAATGTCTGTGGCTTCTACTTTCTTTTTCTTTTTCTTTTTGCATTCATCGGCAGCCTTAAGAGCCGAGGCTTCAGAGAGGCATGTTGGCTCAGCCGAATGGCGTTCGTTCTCCCGGCGCTGCAACGGACGACTTCGGTAGATTAAGCGCCAATCAGAAGGCCTTTCTGCTGGTCTGTGGAGTTGAGGTTTAAAGCGACACTCCATCAACTACAACAAGTCCTGAGGGACACGCGATCCCAGCTCCGCGTATCACATGGGCTGGTGATGGTTCGTCTGAAGTCGGCACCCGTTCAGGAAGACGCGGAGGAGGAAGGAAAACCTCATTCTGGCTCCTGAAATCCTCACATGGAAATCTTTTGTCTCGTGTCCAGCTGTCAGTTCAGTGTTTTGAGATGTTGTTATTTCCAATTAAGAGCCGGATGGGTTTAGTCCAGTGTCTCACCCGTAGTCGCGTTAAAAACTACCTGGCAGGTGACACTGCAGCCCGAATGTGTCGCATATGTTTCCTATTTTCATTTCAGTAAAATTATGTAACCATCGGACCACACCTTAAAGACTTTAGCGTTGTAATTTTTGTGTGTGTGTGTGTGTGATACAGAGTCTAAATATGTTTACGGTGAACTGACAATCACATTAACGTGGTCGCATTCACTGCGGCCGCCATCGCCAAGCTTTGTGTGCAACGCGGACAGGATGGGGAAGCCAACTTGGCAGACGCGGGGAACTCTTGAGGCTGAAAAAGCTTCTCTCCCCAGCTTATTTCTCCAGGGTTCATTCCTGTCACTACTGACAGTGTTACTCCCTAACAAGAAAATACCGTTGCGGGGCGTGTGGTCGCAGGATCACTCGCCGGTCGAGCAGCGGCAAAGGTTCATCGAGACCCCCCCCCCCACCACCCCCCAAAACCCCGCTCGATCCCCGTTGCCAAAGCTTTGTTTTGCTGGTTGTTAATCTCAAAATTCACGCTGATTGAGGATAACGTGACCGCACACCGTCTGAACTGAGCATATCCCACATCCTGGAATTACTGTACGGCCAGAGGGGGGGAGAGGAGAGGAGAGGAGAGGGTGGGAGGAATGGCTGCACACAGTGAAGAGAGAGCAGCTCTTACAGTGCTGATCTTGAGAGATTAGCTTTTTTGTGTGTGTGTCTGTGGAAAGGTTTGGAGGTTCAGGCCACAGGTATGTCAGGAAAGAGGCCACAATTCACAGCGTCTGCAGCGGCGCTGTCCAACTCACGTCCCACACGACAGGCATAACGTCTAGCGCGCTTTACATCAATCTGTCGTCAGACTTTCTTACAGAACTATCATTTGTATGGATCTGTTTTTGGGGTGGGGGGGGGGGGGGGGGGTTGCGACTTCAGCGAGGGGCTTTCTTTGCCCCCTCTGCATCTTAGCGTAATTTGGCGAGAACTGAATGTTTAGTTTGCTGCGGAATGCATTTTGGAGTTGTTGATGTGGCCTCTCTCCTCATTTCTGCACGGTGAAGCCCAGCACAAATGAATTCAGACTGTATTTTGACGCATGTCCAGCAGCCCTCTGCAGCATTTTTTTTTTTTTCCTCTTCCCGCCCCTCCCCCCCTCGCAAATCATGCAATGCCTTTTTGGCGCGTCCTGTAAAAACCAAAGTGACCCCGACGCGCAGAAGAGACGCACAGAAAAGCAGCCGCCGGGAGATTGCGGGCCACCGGCTTTGACGCTTTCACGTAGACGTTTCTGCACTGCAGCAGAGAGGAGAGCGCACGTCATTAGAAGCGGTGGTCCCTCTGCGCATGATGAACTCAACGTCGTTTACGGTTTCAACCACAGAGTGTACATTACATGAAACGCAACAAATCCGCAGTTCCCACTTCTGAGGGGATCGCTGTAGGGCCTCAAGTATTGCGTTTACAAAAAGACAAAAAAAAAAAGCAGGGCGTACGATCATCTGCGCGGAAGCCTTCTCGACGTTTGTTTATTTTTTTTAACACAATGACTTAATAAGTGCCTCGGTTTGTCGTGGCTGCGGGGCAAAATGCTGCCACAAAGCTGCTGCTGATGTAAAGGAACCACATCCTCACCTCAGCTTTCAATGAAGCCATCACAGACTGTTGGTTCCAAATGGAGTCAATCACACCATTTGCTAATTTGCATGTGAAAAGTCAAAGTTGCGGCAGATAATAATTTGATCAACAGGTTAGCTTACTTCACTTGAAATAAATCAAGTAAAGGTAGACTTGGAAATTTTTTAAACACTCTAATGGAAAATGACGCTACATGTGGACATGGCGTGGCTACTGGTGCTAACGTATGCTACTTAGTTTGCTAGCAGGTGTTGACTAAAGACAAAATAGCAAAAATCATTATCAATGATGTTGGTATCCTAATTTTCTCAAATTGGCTTTTTCATGCAGTTACCGGCTAATTCTTCTAGCTCATGTGAGCAGTTAGCTCCTCGATAAGCTAACTCTCGCCTTTCATATATCAGCAATCAGACTGAATGTCTGGTAAATTTGGTAAACCTGCTACGTTCATTAGGATTAGGCATTGTAAGTGGGAATCAGCTAATAGTGTTGGAATGGTGAACATTTTCTACTCTTCTTCTGTTTTGTTCTGATTTTGCAGCTGGGAGGGATTCGTCTGCAAGGACTGGGAGCTAGGGAAGGCGAGCGTTTCGGCAGCACTTCTGGTTCATTGAAAAGAGTAAGAACGACCCGACCTTTCATGCCAGAGCCTCTAAAACCACACTGATCATATGGACTCCCTGTCATCAGTACATCACGTCCTCAAGCCTCTCTGTCTTGACCAATTCTTTTTTCTTTTAAGCTTGACTGCCCTTTCATTCAGTTGATCAGACTTCGTGGAGCTGCGACTTGGGAGCTCAAAGACATAAAAGCATCAGGTTTATTTCAGCCCTCATGCCACTTGTTTCCTCCATCCTTTGAGGAAGCGCGCAGATGGCCAGCAGGTGCCCCGTTCCCACCTTGAAATGTTATAAAAGAGGCCAAAAATCAAAAAGATATTCAGTGAGACGATGTCTTTGAAGTAACGTTTTGTTTTCTCTGAAAAGTCAGCGACCCCATTTTAAGAATGCAAGTTTCCGATCTGGACTGTGTTCCTTTGACATCCAGACATCACGCTGGGAGGTTTTGCTGCGAACGCAAGTCCAGAGAAACTACGGCGTTAGTTATATCAATCAGAAAACCAAACTGCATCTCTGGAAGGTTTCTTTTCTCCTCTAAAGTGAGTGAGCATGACAAACTGCTCTCTCGGCTGTCGAAACCCCCGAACAATCACACGGCAAATCCTCCCACGTCAATGGCGAGCTAACTTCCTCCCCTCTGCTCGCCTAACGGCACCCATAAAACGATTCTGAACGAACGATTCCAACTTCATGTAACCCGAAACTCTACCAAGGTAAATTGCATGTAATTTGTGTTTCATTTCGACTTCTGAACTTAACATTAGGAGGAAGATATTTACCAACGTGAGCTTTTCATAGGGGTCCTTTAGTAAAAGACCTTCAGAGCCATTTCCATGCTCATGAATTGAACTCAAAAGCTAAAGAAACAGAGACGGATGACGAAGCAGACGATCATATTCACATCAGAGTTGGACATTTTTGGCAAGCTATCCACTTATGTTTTATTTGTGAAGTTGTCGGTTGTATAGTTATCCTTCAAAAATGAAACAGCTGTAAGGCAACAAGTTGAACCTGCGCAACTTTAAAGGTGATCAGTAAATAATTGCTGGAAATAAAACCCTGGGGTTCCTGTGGCGCGTGCCATCTCTCGCCAGCCGACTCTTGGAGATGAACCAAAGCCCACAGGCCTCACACACACCCCCAAACCTCAGCAAACCCGATCTTCTTGCAAGAAGCAACCAGATACGTGAAACGAATGGACGTATGGACAACTGGATGGAACATAGAAGATCGTATTGAAACACAACTGTCCCTGTTCTCGCAGCACTGTTCCCTTTCTCCAAGGACGTCTGGCATGTAAATCTAATAACACAGACTGTCTGCGCAACTATCCAGAAAACACACCGTCTTTTGTTGGCTCTCACAGTACAGTGCATATCGGGCCGTCAACATAACGCTTTTTTAAAAAGAAATTCGTCAATATGACTGGATTATCTGTGTCACATGGTGACAGAGCAGAAGTAGAGAACCTGAGGTTTGGCAGCACCGGCAGATCAGAATGAGCTGCGTTCTCATGTGGAAAGCATCGCGTCCAGCAGCAGAATTATATGCTTTCCTCATGGCACTGAGACAAAGATTGTTTATTGTCTTGCTCACTTGTCCCCCCCCCCCCGCTCCCTGAAATGATGGTGTGGGTTTACTGCCTGCTCCTCTTAAGGGAAAGGGCAGATACAGGACAGCGCAAGGCTGCAGCTAAACAGCCGCTTTCTGAAGCTCTTCAAACCACTAAGCCACAGGTGTCAAACTCCGGTCCTCAAGGGCCGGTGTGCTGCGACTTTTAGACGTGCCTCTGCTGTCATTAGCAAGGCTCTGGAGGACAAGGGGGAGGAAATGAAGCCATTTCATTCCCATGTTTTGTACCTGTGGCACATCTAAAAACTGCAGGACAGCGGCCCTTGAGGACCGGAGTTTGACTCCCCTGCTCGAAGCTGTCGAAGCTGCCGCTGCATTTTCAGCCGTCGTTTTCGACCCCGCTCAAGCTGGTGTGGGATGAAACGACCCGAACACCTTCCGGGGCCTTAACGTCCTGAAGACGTCGAAGTGCTACCTAATTTGAAAATGACAAAAGCGGACCATTTCTATTTTGGGTCCATCCCATAACTCTGCCAGATGGGAAGAGTCGGGTTGTAGGATTTACTTATTTGTTCCTCCGGTTTGCAAAAGCAGATCACACTGTACACACACGTCTATAATTCAGGATTCCATCTGCTTCTAATAATTGGGCTTAATGAGATTTAGCAAACGCATTTGCCTGTCAAGAGGTTCTTGTGTCACATGGGCAGGGAGGGAAGCACATCCTCCTGCAGTGCAAATGTAAAGCCTAACGACGAATGCTTAAAATAATAAGCTATGAATCTCAGTGATGAACGACACTGGAATGACATTGTGATTTTTTTTTTTTTTTTTTTTTTTTTTACACCCCGTGTCACGGTAAACCGCTCCAAGACGAGACCTGAAAGGTGACTAAATGCACATCATATTCTCGCGTTTAGACCCAGCTAGCATTAGCATCAGCAAGCGAAATCTGTGGAGCTTCCAGTAGCTAGTTTAGTTTCCAATCTGTGAGATAAAACATATCTTCAAGCTTTGCTTTTAGAGTTGGAGAACTTAGGTGGTTGGATTTTCTCACATCAGGGAAGATAGCTAATAATAACAACAACAATACTTTCTCACTGCCTCCTTTGACAACGAGAGTCAGCGTCGACGCATATTTGTCCGATCCGAACTGATCTGCTTTCCTCATGTCCACCTCCTTGGTTGGTTCCACTCCTCCTGGTGGATCACTGATGGCAAAGAAGCCCCATAAGCCGACTCTGCTGACTTTTGTTAGTGTTGTTTCCGTTATTTATTTATTGTGCAGCGTGCCACGCTGATTACTAAGCACTTTCTCCACAACAGTCCATTTTCTACTTAGGAAAACTTCATGAGCACGTTGGAAGGAAAAACCCAGAAGCCTTGATGTGGTGGTCAAGCAACAGAAACAGCTTTTCACTTTGAGCCGTAAAGTGTTTATATATATATATATATATGTTTATATACTCCATTCGAGTTTTAACAATTACAGAAAATCGTCCCGCTCAGTGTCGACATAATTGGAACAAAATACTCCAGCCATAAAATTCATATTTTTTTTGTTGCAGAAAAGGGAAAAATCCACGCTACAAATATTTTACTGTCATTTTAAGAGGTCTGTTTTATTTTTTTTTGCGGCGCATTTGATATGTTTACAGCTTGGCTTTCAAGTGGTCTCAGCACAAACAAATGTGTCATAAATCCACTCAACGGAATTTAATGTAAGAAACATTACACGAAGAATGGGATTTTCTATTTATTCATTATTTTTTTTGATGCAACGGAGTGGATTTCTGCTTTAAGAGAGACTTTCCACGTGCCGCTGCGTGAACGCGAAAATGTGACCTGGGCGTTCAACAAGCAGACGTCTTTGGAAACTAAGTGCTTTTGGTCTGGATTTGAATCCTATAGCAACCTTCCAGTGAATATGCCACAACTGACTGACATCTTGTTTCAAAAACTAGAATACAAGCAACTTTTTATTTTATTTTATCTAGGCATTTTCCCTGTAGATCAGCCCAGACTAAGTCAGGCTGGTTAGTGAGTGATCATGAACAGAAACGGAAAGAAAAAAAAAACAATCCCGGGGGAGATTTCCAATTGGATTTAGTACTGGACTTTGACTGGACCATCCTAGTATGTGGATATAATTTTATCTAAACCAGGGTATTAAACATTTAGCCAAGAGGACCTCTAATGTCAAATTAAAAGCAGTTGTTGGCCACAAACGTTTGATTTGTTTTGTTATGAAAAATGCAAAAACCATATATTGCAAAATTAATGAAACATACTCGCCTGATTTCTACCTGCAAATCATTCCAGATGTGTTTTATTTTACAAAAACATGACATAGGATCCACTTGTTCATTTTTTTTTATAACCCTCTTGTTTTTCCTAATTTAATAAAAGGGTGCGCCCAATTCTACTTTCAAATTTCTTGCATCATTTATTTATTTATTTATTTGATCAATGACAATTTCACTTGAATTTGTTTCGATCGTATCACCGTCAACGGCCTGGTGAAACAACGTGACTGATTATTGTCTTGTCAACGTGAGATCCTGCTGCTCTGATTAAAGCTTCCGAGACTAGCAGATCCCGAAAAACTCTTACCAAGTATTTCTGGTCTAGTTTCTTGTGCTAATGTCTTTGCACACTTGAAATAAGACAAAACTGACTTGCGGGGAGCTTTTCAGCAAGAAATGGGAGTTTGTTTCAAGTAAGTAATTCCTGATGGAAAAGTACTTTTTTCATTGGAAAAAATTCAAAAGACATTTCTTCCCATTGATTATAAGTGAAATAATCTGCCAATAGGACTTTTTCCATCAATATCCAGGAATTAGTGACTTTAAAACAAGCTCCTGTTTCTTGCTGAAAGGTTACCTGTTAGTTTTGTCTCATTTCAAGGTGCACTGAGCTATTTCGAGACCAAAAGTACTTTGTAAGGTTGTGTTTTTGCTGTGTGTGCCCCCGTTTGTTCATTTTCTATTGCATCTCCGAGATTCTGACTGAAAAGCTGTATTAACGCTGAAATGAAATTACCCAAAGGGGGAGTTTCTATACAAGCACGATCACTTTTCTCCAGGGTGTGAATCTGAAGAGGGGCTGAATGCAAATGCAGCTCTCACTTCACAGCTCTGAGCTCCTTTGCATAGTTTTCACTGCATCTAACGCTGTAGTGAAACAAGAGAATGGCGACCCAACTTAAAAAAGAAAAAAAAAAAAAAGAGTGAGAATCGGTGCCCAAAATGGAATATAGTTTCTCGCTTCATTCACCTTTTATTAACCTTGAAAGCTTAATGGCCTCAACAAAGCAACTGAGATTAACTTAATTTGATTACAATTCAATCACCCGTTCTCTTGTCAGCTTTTTTTCTCGAATCTGTTGACATTGTTACTGCTGAGAAAATCCCTGTAATACACATATATATATATATGTAAATATATATATATATATATATATATATATATATATATATATATTTTTTTTTTTAATCTGCTACTGCTACTGTTATCATCATCTCAGCATAAGACGACAGCGAAACAACATGGGAAGACATGTCAGTAAAACGTGTTTTTGATTTATCTTTGGGTTTGCGGTCCCTCCTTGCAGCACAAAGATTGGTTGGGTCGGGCGTTGATGTAAAAGTGTGGAATCGACTCAGGAGTCTACATGAAGCATGTGGTTCCTGTTTCTACTCAGATTTATTTATTTTTTTCTGACATTCATCTGTTGATTTTTTTTTTTTTTTTCAAACTGAAAAAATGCTGGTGTTCCAGTGAAAGGCTCTATTTTTTTTTTATTTTTGCTAACGCACCTCCACTTACAGTATGACTAATTGCAGCGGTGTCTGTTTGCCGGGATCAGCGTCGTCAACAATCGTGCACTTAAAAAAAAAAAAAAAAATACAAAATTTGCTTCAAAGGTAAAAGATGGATAAATCACGACTCTCTTTATAAATTGTTGCCAAAAAGCCCTGCGGCTCTGAGCAAGCGAAGCGGCGTAAGGTGTAATAAATCTTCCCATAGTTGCTATTCCTGAGAGTCTAGAGGTGATTCTCTCGCCACATTTGGAAAGGATTAGTTCGACCGTCCTGGAGGTGTTTTGCAAAATTTAGGAAGTTGCTTTTTTTTTTTTTTTTTTTTTTTTTTGTTTTGTTTTTTTGGAAATTCAAAATCATTCCTGCGTTGAAAGGAAAGGCGAGTCGCAAATAAAGGTTGCTTGGAGAATTTACAACAAAAGAACTAATAAAAAAGGTGTTTTTGCGAGAGGCAGACAAAGCCTACTTGACATTTATTTTAATAATTACAATAATAAAAAGAGAAACTTTTCTGCTCTGAATGAATACGCCTAAAAGTCATCCAAGCAAAGCAAAGTGCGAAACAAGCCCCAGAAGTAAAAAGGAACCGTGCAGAATGTATTTACACTGCCTCAAATTCACTCAAGCTGTGGAAGAAATGTGTTTTTGCCCTCTCAAGAGAAGGGAAAATCCGGGTGGAGGAGGGAGAAAAAAGAAAAAGAAAAAAGGTGGAGTGGCTCCTATTAGCCCACATGTGGGTAATTTATCACACATAAATCTAACACCTAATTCTCACACCTGTAGCTTAATGCTCAGCCAGTCTAGTAACACACTCACTGAAGCACTTAAAAGGGACTTTGCCGGCATTTTTCTTCCTTTTTTTTTTTTTTCTTTTTCTGTTCCTCGGTGTGGGAGGGGACGTATGGCATCCCAGAGATTGAACGAGTCAAGCTGACGGGCATGCTTGGCATATTTGCACCCCATGTGGCATTCCTTCATCTCTCCCACCCAGCTCACGATCACTCCTCCGTCTGTCATCACCTTGACTAACCCCGTCTGCCAGATCACGCAAAAGACAAAGAGCGAGCTGCAAAGCTTCCACGCCGGACGGAGTGCGCAATGAATCTTTAAAAAAATTTAATAAACGGGAATTTTTTTTTTTTTTTTTTTTTGAGTTGCAACAGCTAGAAAATCTACTCATGATGGAATATAAAAAAAAAAGACTGCTGTGATTTCATGGAGGCTTTTTGCTCTTTCTGTTTTTGTCAATCTTCAGATCATTGAACAAATATTAATATCAGACAAAGATAGCTTGGGAAAATTAAAATGTGATCTATTTAGTTTGAAAAAGTAAGTTAAAATGACCCTAGCGGCAGCAATAAATCAATTAATTGCGTGATCAATTAAAACAAGCTCAATAATTTCCATTTCGTTTCCCTCTCTTCTCTTTTTCTACCGAAAACTGGATGATAAAGGGGTTCAGCCTGGTGCTTTGGTCTCAACTAGTCCCTTTTCTTTTTTTTTTTGAAAGACAATTTTATTTTCAGACTTCATAATTCATCACGAATTGTTGTTTCTGTCGTGTGGTTTACATATTTTGGAAATTGTAAAATGCCTTCCGGTTCTAGTTCCAGTGTTAAAATGTTCATTAGAATTGAAAGTTTATTGATCGTTGAGAATGAGTTGTCGCGTCATTACGCCATTAGCAGCATATTACTTGAAAATGGTCTCAAAACAGCAATGTTATTGTTCACTTAAAGCAATCAGCCATAAATATATTTGACAAACACCAACACTTGCATTGTTTGGATGAAATGTGTGCACTAATCAAGTTTGAGCTTGGAAATAAATCATTTGAAACTCAGATTTTTGTTGTATCACGAGCCATTCGTCTGGCGTGTGTTCATAAACAACCTCACTCTCCCTTCTGACCCGCTGGGGCCCGTCTCCCAGGCCCCCAGGTCAAGAGTGGGAAGCACAACGGGGGACGGCATCATTTTCAGTTTAAGTGACTGAAAAAAAAGAAGAAAAAAAACTCCCCAACATCAAAGGACCACCAAAAAGGAAACAAAAATAGAAGAATGGATCCGATATCAGCAAAAGCAAAGCGAGTTTTTTATTTTATTTTTTCCCCTACTAGAATTTGTCACAACACAAAAGAATTGTCACCCTGTTATGTGACAATTCGTGCACATTTTCGAGGCACGCGCCAGCCATTTTGGGATTACGCTTTTTGGTCGCTACTGCCACGGGTTGACCAAAAGACGCTACGGTCTGAGGAATTTCCCAGGCAGGCCTTCTGGATTTATCTTCTGGATTTATATTGTGGCTTCCTCGTGCAGCAGGTTGTCTACGTAACATCTGGGATTATACTTTCACACTACAGACCTGCGCAGGCTGAACCTGAACCGTAACACGACTCAACAGGCGAGCCGGTTTTCTTACAAAAGCCCTTACATGGAAGAAATTAGAAGAAAAAAAACTGTTTCGCACTCAGCCACAGGAAAACTTGTAAAATATGAACACTGCTTCAGCAAACCGCGAAGCCAATACGTGGTATACGTGAGAAAATGTGCTTATAGACTCTCAAACGTCGCATTTGTGTCCAAATTAAGGCATTTTTAAAGGATCAGTAATGGAGTCCTTTACTAAAATCAGAAACGACATTCACCGTCTGCGTCATGCGATGGGAGAGCTGTGCATAGAGCAGCTGAAACCTCAATGAAATTTAAGACATTCATAGCAAAGTGGCAAGTTTTTGAAGCAGAAAAGCATCTTTTTCTTTTCAATAGATTTGCAGTAAGTCTGCACACACTCAATTAACTGGAAACCTTATGAATTTATGTTCAAAAAGTACGTACGCGAGTCATATCAAAGAGAGAATAAACAAGCTAATGTTAGCCTAGCATTTTAAGACAAGCTAAATATGTTGAGGGCTGTGAAAAACAGAGGTGCCACAGCGTCTGAATGTTACTATTGGCGGAATAACGATGTAAAGGTTTTTCTTTTTGGAGTACAGAGTCCAAGGAGAAGCAGCAGCTTGTTCCAGTCAGGTCCAGCTGCTAAAAGACTGACTGACCAAAGCTGTTGAGAGATGCTTGTCAATTTTCCTCCATAGCTTCAGAAGCTATAGAACTAGCGCACAGCGTGTATCTCGTCCATGTCATTCATCATGTATCGAACTAATCTCTGAATGTTAGATCAGAGTCTGCTTCCAGGCTGGGATTGACCCTCGTTTCTCCCCGTACCGCCTCCGTTGATGCTTCTCATAAAGGTTCGGAGAGGAATCGGCCGATTCGCAACTCCTTGATCAGAACGAACGCATCAAGATTTTAGAACTTTGACGGACTCGTTCATCTTGTAAAGTGCTTCAGTATGTTAACTGTGTGCATATGTGGCGTATAAATAAAGCAAACTGTGAGGGCGGTAAATTATTGTGCAGGGGAACTTTATCTTCATCAAGGTTTTACTCTCGAAATATCAAGGTGTCACGAAGTCTCCCGGGAGTATCAGTACAATGGACAGAGCGGATAGAGAAGGGCAGTATCATACCTGTCTTGCACCAACACGTTGCGCTGCATCATTTCGTGCTTACTGCGACTAATGTGTTGCAAATCAGGTTGGATGCCATTACAGCAAAGTGTCTGGACGGGCCAATAACAACAGGAACTGGTTTGGGGGTTTTTTCTTGTCAAAAGTATTTTTAGAAAGAAAAAAAAAAAAAAGCTTAAATTGAGGTTCTCAAAAACCTCTCTTTTTAAGACATCACAACCTCAGAAGTGCTTGTTGCTCACTAACGCTCTGATCCAAACGGGCCGCCCTCCGTGAGCTATGCCTTACCGGTTTCCATGACGGCACCGAGGCAGTGCCATCTCTGAAACCATTAGCTGGTAAACACGTAAACTACAAGTGAACCCTGTCCACCGATACCTATTACTTCTGAATACTGCCGGTGACAGCTGTTTACACAACCAAGGTCGCTCCCCGAGTCCTGGCCCCGGTCCAAATAAAATAATGTGCAGTTAAGGGAGAAGCTCGCCAAATCGTAACACAAGTGTGTAACTGGAGATGGGAAAAAAAGAACAGAGAATTTCAGAAATGTTAATGGAGTTCCTTGTCTTTACTCTTTTATGCAGTTTTTTTTTTTCTTTTGTCACCCAAGCATGAGTGTGTGTGTGTGTGTGTGTGTGTGCGTGTGGGTGCGTGTGTGCGTGTGTGTGTGTGTGTCAGCGGTGTTGGCCAGGGGAGTTAGAGAGACTTAACTCTGTACTGTTTGTGTCTTGCATAAAGATAAAAAGCTGAACTAAATGTATACTTTATTCAGGACACATCTGTAAATATTTATATATCTTTCATTTGAGAGATATTTTTATAAGATAAGAAGAGCTCATCATCTTTTAGAGTTTTTAAACTGCAGTGTGAAAATGTGGGACCTCAAAATGTTGGCACCATTTTGGCAAAAACTGGCATCTTTACCTTTACAGTCATGTTTGTGTAAACTGTTTTTGGCAGGAAGCCCCCCAAAAAACAATGCTTTCCATGTCTTGTAATTCCTAAACGAGGAATTGGAGTAGGACAAAATTTGTAATGTCAAGTCAATTCTTTTTCTTTTTTTTCTTTTTTTTTTTTTTACAGAAATGAGAGACAGAAAATCAATCATACGTTTTGAAAGAATGTCCAACAGGAAAGTGACGTTGAATTTTTTTTAATCATGTTCTCAGTTCTCAGTCTTGACTGCACAATCTCCTTGAATTAGATGGCTTGTGGATTTATTGTTTAAAGTTAGTTATTCTCTTATAAATTGAGAGATGAAGGTTAAAACCTGCCTTTAGATTGTTATTGACCAAATGCCCCTAAATAAAAAATGTAATCGTAAACAATAACTCTCCATATAAAATGAGAGTCCTGCTGCAGTTCCTGTCTAAGCATTTTGGCAGAAAGAGACTTAAAGGTGCTTTTGTTGTTGTTTCTTCTTCTCCAGAAATCTAACGTGCCCTGCAATTTGAGCAATGTGGTCAGATTGCTTGAGGAGGTCAATCTTCGTCCAGAATTAGCGCTTCGCATCTGATGAACAAAGCGAATAACACTGATGAATAGCTGGAAACGATCAACAGTTCACACTACTTAACTCATTAACGACCTAAATATAATCTCCTCCTCAAATACAGGCGGCATCAAATTGCCACAGAACGGATAAACCTAACAGGATATACAGTGAGATTTTCGTAATTGCTGCACAAACAACTTTTGGTTGTGTTAGCAAGAAAAGTGTGTTTGTTTGTTGTTGTTTTTTTTATCAAAAAAGAAAGATGCAGGTTGTCATTTACGGTGGAATTATTCATCTCTTTCACTGGCATCCTTTGAGGATAAAAGCACTGATTAAAGTTAATGTTTCAGGTTATACGCATATTTTATGTAGCCCAATAAAGATATTTATAGAGTGAGCAAATCTGTAAAATGTCAGGATATTATTATTTTCTTAGTTAATAAAAACAAAAGGCACCCCGGGTTCTTTTTCCCTCATCATGTTTTCCATCTTGATCCCAGCAAAACTCTTGGCGGGGACAGAGTGTTTCACTGAACCCTAGCCACAATCTGCAATGTGGACAGGTCTTATTTACAGACCTAATTTATTTAGTTTCTGCTCTTTTAACCTCTGGATGTGAAACGCCATGCGGAAACGCTTAATAATCGCAAAGTTTGTGTCCTGAGAAGGAAACAACAGGACCTTATGCCCATACAATTTACTTTTAAATTAGAACAGTCGTTTGTAACGATTCGAGTCTTATTTTCCTCAAATTTATGTTGCTTTTACTTCTCTGGTGCGAAACTGACCAGTTTTAAGGCTGTTCTATCTGCACTCGCACTAGTACTGCCAGTCCTGCGCCCCAATTCTAATTTACATAAATAAAAAGTTACTTTTCCAATCAAAATACCTCTTTTTAATGTGGGCAGTTAGCGTAATTTCAGGGAGATGCTACTGCAGTGCAATTTGGGGTGAAAATCCTCGTTTGCAGATGCTTTGCGAATGAGACGCTTGTTTAAACTCTCGTTTGGGAGCACGAATAGCCACTGGCTGTTGTTGCACGCAGAGCATCGTGGCCAACCCGATTCTTTTGACTCAGTGCTTTAACCTAAGTTGGGTGCCGTGGAATTTGGTGTTTTTCGGTTCAGGAAAAAAAACAAAAAAAAAAAAAAAAAAAAAAAACAGAACAGAACAGTGACCCACGCACCAGTTCTGTGACAGATCATTAGCAGAGCAGGTGTTTTAAATGAGCTAATCAACCGCTGTGTGTTCAGACGATCCCCTTATTAATAATCACAAAATATAAACGTAGAGCCAGAAAACATAATACTGTAACGGACTGAATGTTCTGTTCTTTGTGTGGGAAATGTTTGCGTGTTTCTTTTTTTTTTTTTGGTGTTAAACCCTGATACACTAGCGGAGCTGTTGTCAGTCGGTTGCTACGGCGACGGGTCTGTTTGTAGCGTTGTCGACACAGACGGCGAGAAAAAAAGAAAAAGTACTTGTGATTTTGAGTTGTGATATATTTTTTTTTCCCGTTATTTTTCCCTCCTCTGTGGCGCGCTGCACTAAATTAACAATACAGACGTCTCCTGGTTTAATTTTTTTTGCAGAATTGTTCTACTGCAGCTCCACGGTTAAGTAAAAGAATAGTATTTTTGCCCTGCAGTGTTGAGCACATGAGTGAAATTTCTGGATGTTGACAACAGCATCCAACGTGTCTACATGGTGCTCCCCACTTTGTGCACCGCCCTGGGCATCTGCCCATATGACGTATATCAACTATCAAAAACAGATGATAGTACTTTAACCTTTCACTCCGTCAGAAAAGATCTGGGATACTTCAACTCGTCACATGAAACCTGGCTTAGTGGCAGTGACAAGGGTCAAAAATAACATTTAATGTGTTTTTGCAAGAAAGCAGGTGAAAAATGTACACAAAAACCAACTACAACAAAGTCTATCAAAAGCCTTCTCAACTCCAAAATACAATCTAGGTTTGAGTAAAGAAAGGAAACGATACCGTCAGTGCCTAACAGAAGGTGTTTCCACAATGTCAGGAGAAACCACTTCAGTTAGAAAGTTAGACATTTTGAACCCGTCGTCCCCGAACTGCTGTTCCAGATGATTACTGATGATACACTTTATGATTTGCGTGTGTTAATTACAAAATGCACAGTAGATTCAGGACGTTACCTTCATGGATAATAACATGCAGGTGTAACAGCTTGTTGTGCTGCCCCCCAGTGGCAAAACAACATCAGATAATAGTCAACAAACATTGACAATAGACTGTTGCTGTTTGGGGTAAAGGCTGGGAGTTCTGGGCAATAATGGACGTTGACCAGTTACACAAGAGCACAAGACAAAGCTGCAGGAAATCCCATCAGCAACAGCAGAGTAATTCGGTGGGATCAAAAGAAAGACAGGTAGTACATAAATAATCTTGTGAAAAGTATATATAATTATATCTACATTCTCTACATGTTAAAGGGAAGGAAAAAGACGAGGGAGAACAAACTGTACCGACTCGCAGTTTGATAGCTTAAGCCCAAGCCCGTTGGAGAGGTGTAAATTAAAGACAGACAGCGAGGATCTGTAAGGATGATAGATCCCTGAGCCATGTGGATCTGAGTGATGAGCGTTACAGAATCTTTTTCTTTTTTTTTTTTTTTTTTTGTCTCTCATGCTTCCTGAAATAAGGATCCACTCAGCACCTTTCATTACAAGAAGACATAGTAAGGCTGATTTCCTCTGCGATAACTCACAGCTTCTTGGGCATCCTCTCTCTCAAATCGCTCGCCTGCTCTTTTCACTCACCACAGAAATTTACATGTTGCCTTCGCTTCGTCCTTCGATTCTCCCCCCACTCCCTTACCCATCCTCCTCCCTGCCGTCTCCTCCCTTCACAGAGGGAGTCGGAGAGACAATGAGCTAAGCATCAAGGCCCACTAATGACTCCCAGCCTTGTCGCTGATTAAAAACACGCCGGGTGCTTCTGCACTCCGCAGGAAGTCATGGGGCCTTTCCCTCCTCATACCGCAGGGCCAAGCAACTCTGAAGCCAGCCTCGGTAACATCTCTCAACAAAACACGGCAGCAAATGTTCACGTTAAGATGCGCACGATGCCTCGTTTGGAGAATTAGCCCCAATTGCCAATCTGAGCCAGACCGAAAGCCAAAGTAAGTTCAGCTTATTGATTCTTAAATGTTATTTATTGATTGAACGAATCAAAAATAACCGTGGGACACCTATTTCTGCAACTCTGCACATCTGGACATCGACACATTTGCTGATGAAGGTAAGGTTGGATACTTTGCTGCAAGTTAACAAAGGTCTGTTGAGTTTGCGTGTGATCACGCACAAAATGCTTGGGAGTTTGATGATTTTAAAGGTATCTACAAATTATTTGCCTGAAGTAATAAGGCAAAAGACGACTCAAGCCGTTGTTTTCAGGAAGGTGACAATCTATCAACGCAACACATTCGAAAGATGGATTGAGTGCGCGACGTGGTCCGCGGGGGAAAGTGGAGATTTCGGCACATCTACCTTTACCTCTCGGTTTCTTCACCCAGGCCTCTAAATTATAGGTGAGCTCCACGGAGAAATGCTTTATTGCATCTGGCCAACGTACTTCCTCTCTCTTCCAAAGACATACCACGCTGAGCTCTATTTTGATGTGGTTCGTAAGCATAATTAGAGGTCCTATAAAAGCAGGAACAGGGTGAACAAGGAGTCTTTCCCATCTGTCGCTTGTTAAGGGGTGAGCACAGGGGCAGTGATCCACAGCCCCTTGACTCCCTGTTGTTACAGCCGTTGGAATAGACACCGTTTCGAAGAGCTGTTTTGGGGGGTTTTTTCGCACCAAGCTAGAGATGACCTGTGTTTATGTGTATTCTCCCAATAGTGGGGCAGACTTTTAACATTTTCTTTACTAGTTTCTAGGGTTTTGCAAATCAATGCAGACAGTGATCAAGCGTGCGACGAAGCAAAGTCTCCTGGAAACACAAGAGATTAGAGACCGGTCTGCAAGCACCCGGAGAGTTTTTACAGTTTCTGGACTTTCTTCCACTCCCTCTACCAGGGAGTTCCTAAAGTAGGTGGCTAGGTGCACCACAATTGGATTTGGACTCATTATAATATCAATAAAAAATGAAGAGAGTTATCAATTTCAAAGCATCTGTTTAGTATTAAAGTCAAAATCATGACCTTTGGTTATTTTATTTTTTGTCCTCCCCCTCACAAGTCTACCTCGGCTATTTCGGAGTATCTTGGAAGTTTAAAGGGAGATGGTAAATTCATAAGGAGCTAGGAAAAGAAAATTGCGGCGAGTAAAGAATCCAGACACATCTCCACTAATTTGGGATGTTGGTCTGGAGAAGTAAAACTTCAGCTGTTCAAGAAAATATCCCACAAAAATCTCATTAAGGACTTTTCCTAATGGGTTCCTACCGCATTGTTTCACAGAGGCTAAGTGTTGCAACCACAAGAAATTGCTGGATGGAATCCTGTCCTTTCCCCATCATTAAGGAGGTCCTGCCGTTTCAAAGGAAACTTTGAAGTTCTCGTCCTTACTACTAAGAAAATTCAAATATTTCTAATAAATGCAGCCGCTGAGATGCTTTCGGCGTTATTTCACCCAGTCTGGAACCTTCCAATGCGAAGGAGACTATTCAACCACAAACGCTCAGAGGAAAATGTTCCTAAAATAGAAACTAGCCCTACTGCAGAAAATACCTATATTTAGAGAGATTTGTGCTGAGCATCGTTCTGATAGATATTGTTTAGATCACACAGCTACGTATTTTGAGTATTTATGAAATTACATGAGGAACTTTTAAACAGGTCAACCCCTGTTTAAGGCCTATAAAGGTGTTAATATTTGAATTTTTTTTATGTTTGTTTAATGAATCATAAACTAGATATCTACATTCCCCTGTGTAGGTATAAACTCATTGTGGGACTAATTGGCTGGACCTCCGTTGAATTAGGTCAGTCACTTAAAAGGGGGTGAATATTTATGTTTTTTTTTAAACCTGCATGCTTTTATTTTGTAGAAATCAGCTCCCACTTTGACCAACATGTTTTTCTTGCAATGGCTTTTGTAAAAAAAATAAAATGAAATAAAAATGTTAATTTTGTTGATCATGATGGATTTGTAAATGCAATAAAAACGGGTAGAACATCCAAGGGACTGAATACTTTTTATAGGCACCGAACCGAAATTACACTTCGACCCATATCATCGGCCAGACTGCTGAGACTTGGAGACAGTCTGGTCTTCCAACGGGAAAATGTTTCCAAACACGCATTAAAATATGTTTTGAAATGGATAAAGCAAACTGCCATTAAAATATTTGGAGAGCTCTCACCTCCGCTGAAAATTTGTGGATTATCCTTAAAAGCCTCATCGGCGGTAGAAAACCCACCACTTTGAATTAACTCTTTCAATTCTTCAATTTGAAAGGGTTTGGGACTCGCAGGTCCAGCTATTTGTGGACTTTTCAGCGGAACGTAACGAGCAACATATTCGCCAAAATTTTGCCTAATTATGGCCTTCTTTTGTAAAACATACCCAAAATATTTGAACGAAAATGCGGCTTGGTGAGTTGGGACACCTGTGGGAATTAAAGAAACAAAAGATGTGGACTGCACTCCGACTCTAAACCGGGGGGGATTGTGAATCGACTGTAATCCACCCAAAAGCCGAGTAGATCCTACTACAGCCATTTTCACTTTGGGTGAAGGAAAAAAAAAACAAAAAAAAAAACCTACTGCGAATGGCAAAAAAAAAAAACAAATTCTTGATCCCCTAAGATCCTGAATCTTTGCATCCGGCTCACCAAAACATATCCGTGTTCCTTAAATTGTCCACCTATTTACGCTTAATTCAGTTGCCCCTATTATAATAAGTAAAGTGGAAATGGTTTATTTTAACAACTCCCGTGATTGGATTAATTGAGGAGAACAGCACAATGGGTGCCTATTGTGTTCACACCATTAAGTCTGAACAGCTCTTCGCTGGATTCTTTAAGAGAGGTGTATTAGTAATTGGAGAGGAAGTGCGTTTCGCTGTGAGCCCGAGGGCATCTCCGGCTCTGGGCAGCTCTCCTACCTGCGGAGCCTTTTTTGTGTTGCCCGTTTATGTGTGGCACTCAGAAATGATTCCCAACATTACGATCTTTATGGTGCAATAAACTTGAGAGAATCAGCCCCAAATTGGCTGGTCACATTTAGAAGCTTTATAAGGAAACGTATTAAGGTGTTATTGCTGCGGGGGAGTATGCAACCGAGAAAGCGGGCATAGGTGAGGGTAGCGAAAAAAAAAAAAAAAAAAATATCACACACTCACAGAGGAATACTGCAGTCGTTTTTTTGGGGGGGGGGTTTTGTCCGCTGCTGAGGAGTTTCCAGTCTCCGCGAGGAAATGTGGGAAGTGTTATAGGATTTGATACAATAACTTTATTTTATTTCACATTTCCGAACAAAATGAGCTTTTACTGCGTGGTAAAATGTAGTCTGGGATCAAAACCATGTGTTTGGCGCTTGGCTTTACTAGCATTAGGCATCCTCTGATGACAACGACTGAGGGTGGAAGAGAGAGTCCCCTCCAGAAAAACAGAAACGCTCCAAGGCTTTGCAGGGTTACTTCCAGGAGAATCCGGGGAGTCGATAGGTGAGAAAAAAAAAAAGAAAAACAGTCCAATATAAGCAACACGCAGCGCCTTGCTAAAATATTTCTGCTACTTTTGAACTTTTCCACATTTTGCCACTTTAAATCCATTAACTTCAACAACTTTTATTAGATTTTTTTTGTGTGCGTGTGTTGGTGTGTGTGCGTGCATGTGCGCGTGTGTGTGTGTGTGTGTGTGTGTGTGTGTGTGTGTGTAG
>VMRN01000015.1:6443427-6456632 GCA_010277015.1 Poeciliopsis turrubarensis
AAAAAAAAAAAGGTAAATTTCTTCAGATTCAATCACCTTTTTGTGAGAACTACATTTTCCAGGGAGAGCACAATGAAATAGTGTCCATAAAGGAGTCTGTGTCTGTATCTCAAGGGTAAAGTTCATGCCACTCCATATTTTTTTCCCTCTCCCTTACTGGGGTTTTCAGCACTGAGGATCCTTTCTCAAGGTTTCATCTGATACCAGAGTGCCTCGGACCAGGAGCTCCACTCCAGGCCAGGATCGACACGCGGGTCAAACAAGGAGCTAGTCTTTCTCGAGTCTTTTTTTTTTTTTTTTTTGTAGGTTGAGGTGAATAAATGTGATTGAAAAATAGAGATTGATGATCCTGAGTGGCTTTCCAAATACAAACACGCTTTGTGTGATTGTTCAAGGAAGGAAGAAGATTCACGGATCTCCGCAAAAGAAAATCCACCTGTTCCCGAAACTTTTTCTCCCTCTCATACAAACACACACTTGTGGAAGATTGAGAGAGGGAAAAAAAAACAGCTCTGTTTTGATGCTGGAGCCCGAGCTCAGGTCAAGGTTCGACCCGCTGTAATCCCTCTCAGGTGATGCTGTTCACTTTCAGCTATTACCAGCTGATCAGCTTAAATATGCCTTTTTTTGCCCCACTAGGAAAGAGAGAGAAGGGGGGGAAGAAAAAAAAAAGACAAGGAGGACCTTTGGCATTCGGCTCCGTCATAAAAACCGGACGATGTCTGAACATTCCATGAAAGTGACCAATCTTGTGCCTGGGATAAATGTAACGGCACAAAGTCCCTGTTTTATGGGTGGAATAAGAGCAAAGTGTCAGAACGCGGGGGGGCTGAAAACACCTGGATCGGGGAAGGCATCGTGTGAGGAGGCCTTGTTGCGCAGACGGTGGCGTCGAGCGGAGCTTTTTCACTTTTTCCAAAAAATAAAAACGGGGAGAGGTTCGTCTCACAGCAGCTTCTTGGAGTGCTCCCTTCCCCATCACCCTCAGGCACTTAATCAACATATAATATTGCGCCGAAGTGCCGGGTTCCAACATTAACACTTACACCCACAGGCCTGGGAGTTGATGAGAGCTTTCAGCACACACAGACTTGATTTCCAGGGCTAATAAATAGAGGGCAATGTGTCTGAGTAACTGTAAGGAAAAGCTAAGGGTTTTTGTAGTGAGGTTTCTGTTTAAAAATTATTAGCGGTTAATATCTTACCTACAGTGGTTGGCGCTGTTGGCGATTTCGAAGCTAATTGCTAGTCTGAGAAGGGCCAAGACCAGACTTCTTCCATCTTAAAAAAAAAAACTCAAATCATCCCCTCCCCCGCCTCAAAAAAAAAAAAAAACTCCATAAGTTATGTGAATGCTATTTTTTAATAACCTAAGAGCCAACCCGCCAGATGCTTATTTACACAGGGTGCTATAATTTACATGCGAAACAGAGGTTACAGGCAGTGCGCCACCAATCATCTTCCTGTTATGGCTGGGAAAGAAACAAAGCTCTTCCAGTCCAAGTGACCAACATATTAAAAGTGTATAAAGAGGAAAAATATAATGGTTTTCACTGCCTTCAGTTATTACTCTAACTGGAAGTAAGGGCTGTAATGAGGGTTTGGGCCACGAGACCTTATGATATTAAAACCTTACATTATATCACCTCAAAGTGAAGTCTGTCTCACGAAGCGCAAGTTTCTAGCCGTGGAGGAGAGCGCGGCAAAGCTCGACAGTCGGTCTGGACGCGTCCCTCTCTTAATCTGAAGCAAGACAGGAAACGGATGTTGTCGTCTGGCTGTGTCACAGAAGTTAGCTAACAAACGCCGCGCGTAAAACCGGCTGACAACACTAGACAATAAAAGCAGAAAAAGAACTCTTGTCACCGTTAAATCATTCAGGTTGGGAGGATTTTTGTACAACGTACGTAAAAAAGAAACGAGGTCAACGTAGGGGAGATTTGTTGAGGGCTGTGCGAACAGAGCAACTGGCTAACCGTTAGCTGACGTTAGCATCTCCCTCAGGGCTCTGGAAGCTACAGCTAAGGTAAACTGTGACTTTTCTTTTTAATAAAAACTTTATTAAGCGAAAAATTATATAAACAATGTTTCTAGTATTGAATACTCGTGTTTTTTTCCCAAAAAATCTTGTTAAAGCCTAAATTTATTTTCATAAACCCTGTAAAGTCTCATGGACTGGAAACGTTTTACGCTAACTCAAAGTCCAACAATTCCTTTAAAATTATATTAGCTTTGTACCCTTTTAGCAATAGCTACTAATATCTGCATTCAGCTCTCATTTTTGATAAACTGGTCAAAAATGAATATATAGTTCATTGTTTGGATAAATAAGTTATCAGAAATGTTGGGTTTTTTTAAGTCTCATTAGACATTTATGAGGTTGTCTTTATTTTCCTAAGATGCTTAAGAATTATTTCAACAGTCTCACATTGAAAGTCCTGAATAATATACCCTCACACAACTACATACATAATCAAATATTGTAAAAAATAAAAAACTTTTCGTGTTCCCAGAGACAGCTTATTTGATCGTTCCCCCCCCCCCCATGACCCCAGAAAGGATTTTTGGACGCAACAAATTGAAATAAATGTCTTCCTTTCTTTTTCCTGCAAAAGCAGACCACATGCAACCCAGTAACAAAATAACTGGACTCACTACCTCAACTACTGGTTTCATTCAGTCCCTTTTTGTCCTTCACAAAACATCTGGAAATGCAGCAGAGCTACAGATTACACAGCTGAACCGAGAACGTGCCGGGGCCTGCCGGGAATTCAGATTCAGGGTTTCTGCGCACGAAGTGGAAGGGGTTAACCGTATCACATGGCAACTTTTCACCACTCGCGACTGCTGTTACCTATTCATTACCTGCTTAAACATCTTAGGGCCCCACTGTGCTTCTCTGTACCTTCAGGCAGGGCTGCCCGCTACTCGGCCTGATTTTATGTGGTCAGCAGGTGGCATCATTAGCCTGAGAATAAAAAATGAAAAGCAATCCCCCCGCGTCTTGCTATGATATCAGAGCAGGGCTCGTTGGCATCGCTTTCCTGTTTCTAGTGGGCAGGATGAGAGCTAAAGGAGGTGTAAATTTAATATGTTTCGTCATCTGGTTCACATTTGCAAAAAAAAAAAAGAAAGATGAGTGCGTGCACGCATACCGCAGCTAAATGGGTTGTTGGGTCATGCCATGCTGTGTGCGAGCGAGACAACATCAGCCAAGAAACCGCACAAAGATCCCAATCTGGTCTGCGCTGAAGTCACACACACTGTCTGTTTTACGCCTCCCCTCCTGCTTCCCCCTAATTACGCTGGCATCTCTATCCTTTGCACCTCAGAGTCGTGTGGCGACGTGAGCGCCGCGTATCAATGACAAGACACCATCTCTCTCTCTCAACTGCATGCTTTTGACAAGTTCACGTATCGCTAAGCTAGGCACCAAGCGAGCTAACGGTGTCAAAGTTTTAAAAAGTTGGCTTTCAAACGGATGCAATTGATTCCACAGTTTAGATTCGTTTTAATGAACGCTAAAGTGTTGCCGTGCTCACCCTCCCTCCCCACTTGTTGCTGCACACTGCCAGCCAGCAGGCTGAACAGGCTCCCATGCTTTTAGCCTGCTGATAAAACTGTCCCTTTTGGAAAACTGTCAAGAGGCAAAATTCAGATAGATTCAATAAAGATATAGCAACAATATAACTATAACTACCCAATTAAAACAAGGGGGGACAAACTGTTGCTTTTTTGTGTGCCATTTTTTTCCCCAAAATACATTGAGTCAAGTCTTTGTTTTTCACTCAAATTCATTATTCTCAGTATAGAGTCCTATCCCACCATTTCTGCACACTGTTGATCAGCTGGCTGAAAGAAAAAAAGTTACCACATTTCCACCCTCACTTACAATGATAACATGTAGCTGTTTTGGAAAATCCCGGTGGCAAAGAAACACACAATTCATGTCACACATGACTTATCGCCATAACAATCTTGATATTTTAGCTGAAATAAAGAGATTAAATAATGTCATTCATTTTTGTGCTAATGCCATAAAACAGTTTTGTTTTTAGAAGTGGTAAAGGTCATGCCACTGTGCTCTTTACCTCAACATGCTGCTTTCCCTCCGTTTGCTGCACACTGCTGCTCTGCTGGCTGAAATAAGACCACTACACAACTAATATCATGGCATCTGAACGTCTGGAGTACTAAGAGCATTTCGAAGTTAGCTAGCAGTGATTAGCAAATTAAAACCACAACTTTCCACAACTGTAGATTGAATTCAAATTTATCCCAATCAAAATGATTGAAAGTCAGACTCGGTTCAGCCTTTCGATCACCAGCAACAATCATCGGGTGTTTTTCTCTTAAAGTTCACATGCTTCAATTCTCTCTGTCTAACTCAATCACGCTAGTGCTGCAGACTGCTTCTGTGAATGAAAAACGTACAACGGCTTCAATCAATCAGGGACGAGGCAAAGCAGAGGTCAGCAGCAGTGGGTGGTGGGGCCCCTAAACGAAACTCATCTCTGGGCCTCGTGCAGCTTTGGACCGGCCCTGCTACTAAACCTCATGCATCCTCATGCATCTGGACACTTTTTTTGTTTGTTTGTTTTTTTTCTTTTTTTAAATGTAGCATCTTTTCTTTCTATCTTTCTTTCTGTCTCTCTTTCTTTCTTTCTTTCTTTCTTTCTGGTTGCACTGAAGGAAAAGAAAATCTGTTCTTGAGGTCAACTGTGCAAGTTAACCTCTTGATCTCACCCTTACTCCTCCTGGACCCAGCAGCACCACCTTTTCCTTCTTCCCTCTCACTCACAGATAAAGACACCGCCTCCCCCCCCCCCACCCTCTTGAAAAAATAAAAATAAAAAAACATAAATATGCTTTACCATACCCTACATTTCTTGCCCCCCTCCCCACCACCACCTCTCTCTCTCTCTCTCTCTCTCTCTCTTCTTCTGAACAGCTCTTTGAAAAAACGGATCAGACCGTGACACACCGTCTCCTGCACGCCAGATCACACAGCGCACGGAGAAAGAAACACACAGAGGGAGCTGAGAGCCGCATGTGTGCCAGTACCCCGCAGTGATTGCCCTGATTATTTGCAGATGGGCAGCGGAGGGCTCGCAGAGTGTGGAGGTCCCCCCCTCCATCCCCCCCCCCACGCCCCCTGGCACGCAGCGCATATGATTAAATTGGTGATTGCCTCAGTATTTACAAGCACCCACCCACCGTATCCTCCACCCTCCGGTGACTCCCCCCACCCCCCCCCCTCTCCCTGTCCCAACTCTCTTTTGATCCCGGTGATAGGTTATGTCACGGGTGTGAGTGAGGAGGGGGAGGAGGGCTGCGGGGGCAAAAAGGGAGGCGGAGAGGGTTACTTTTCCCTAATCCGACTGTCTCCTCATTCATTCACAGCAAAAGGCTGGTGTTTACAGAGGGGCTGGCCCCCCCTCCATCCCATCCCCGGATCGACTCCAGCGCCTCCGCTGAGCGATTGTTACGCAGGTTTCCGACCAACTGTTCAAAGTGGTTATGAGATCAATTAAAACCAGCTTAGGGAAGGAGAGGGAGGCCGGATGGATGGATTAATGGATGGTTGGATGGAGAGACGTGCGGTTCAGAAGTCTCGGGTTCGGGACTCTGCTGGCACCCCGGTTTATTTCGGACGTGCCCGAGCAGCAGCAGCGCGTTCAACTGCGGAAACAAGCAAACGCGCGACGATGAAAACTGAAGCGGAGGGGAAGCGTGTAGTCGAAGCGCTAAGTCGTTCCAGAGAGCGCGTCGTCCTGCGCGTATTTTTACGCACCGATAATTGGTCCTGACATAAAGTGTTTGAGAGACAAAAATATATCCCACCCCCCCTCCTCTCCTTTTTTTTTTTTTTTTTTTTCACGTTTAATGAAAGTATGGTGGGGGTTTTTTCCCACTCAGAAGAGAAATTTTCTGCTTCTCGTCTCTCTTTCTCGCTCACTTTACGCACACCTTGCCTCTAACTTGGACCCGGCCGCGAGAAAGGACGACATGAACGCTTTCAGCCGCCCGGTTGCACAGCAACAGTCTGCAGAGAGTCGCGTCTGCCGGACGCGGGGATTTGAACTCTGGGTTACCTCTCTTGTTCCTCCTCCAGCGGTGCGACGGCGCCTGACAGTTGCTGTACTCCATACAGTTCAAGACGATCAGGGCAAATGAGAAGAGTCGAAACTGCATCTGGACGGTCGGTCTGGTTTGCTCGGAGTCCAATAAAATGACAAAAAAAAAAAACAAAACAAAAAAAAAAAACAAAAACAAACAAACAAACAAAAAAAAGCAGCAGAGAGCAAATAAAAAAAGAAAAGGCGCACCGGTCGTGGCTTAAGAGAACTTCTCTGACTTTTACTTCTTCTTTTTATTTTTTTTTTTTGGGGTCCAATTTCTCCAGTTTCTTTTTTTCTTGTTTTTTCCGTAAAAAACAAAACAAAAACAAAAACAAAAAAAGAAAAACAAATGTGTCAAACGTCAGAGACGCGACATGGCATCACGTCTTCGGCTGGAAGCATTTTTTATTATTATTGTAATATTTTTTCTTTAAAGCAAGCCGGCGATTCTTAAGTTTAATAATGGACGAAAAAAAAAAAGAAGAAGAAAAAGTGTCCGTGCAGGAGTAAGAAAGGGTGGTGGGTGGGGGGCCGGGTTGGGGGGGGGGGGGAGAAAAACAACAGAGGTGTGATAAGAGAATAACGAAATCAGCGCCTTCTTGTGACCGTGGAAGATGAAAGCGGAGATTCTTGTGTCCAGATTGTGATTTCCCCCCCCCCCCTAAAAACAAACACCGGACACCAAACGGTGCGTAACAGCAGCCAGAGTCACAGACGTTTCACGTCTCAAACAAGAAAGGAGAAGAAGAAGAAAAGAAAAAAAAAAAAAAAAAAAAAAGAAAACAGATGGAAGTGTAATCCCGCTTCTAGGTTCCGTCTGAGTGCAAAGTGCGGCTGAGCAGCGCGCAGCATCCCTCTCTCTCTCTGAGTGACTGAGAGGAACTCTCGTCTGGAGAGTGGAGGTCCGAGAAGGAGGGATGAAGAAAAAGGAGGTGAACTGGGAGGGAGGGCTGGTCCGTCTCTCTCTCTCTCTCTCTCTCTCCTTTTTTTTTTTTTCCTCCAGCTCTCTCTTTGGGTCTTGCTCTCGCTTTAACCTGAGTTTCTCGGCCGGTTTTCGGTCTGCCCTGCTCGCGGCGTGCCCGTCTTCCCTTTGGAGAAAAAAAGAGGAAGAATGTCTTGGGAGTTGGGAGTCGGTGGTGAGCGCGCCTCGTGCGCCCTGGCGTGTGGCTGAATGGTCCTGATGCTCTCCGCCGGTCTCCTCATATAGCCAGGCGGTTGCGTCGCTGTCACGTGCGGAAATTTCCAGCTTCTTTATTTAAAAATGTTGAGGAGGGCATCTTGTTCATCAGCTCCTCCGCTAACCCCCACCCACCCCCCAAAAACCACCCACTCTAACCACCCACCCATCCATCCATCCATCCATCCATCCATCCATCCAGCCATCCAGCCTCACTTGGCCGGTTCGAGGTTGCCTCAGGGTCCTAGTGAGCGTGAAAAGTTGGACGTTCAAGGAGGGGAGGGGAAGTTCCGATGCCGTTCTTGAGTCTCTTGTTTTTCACTGGCTGCTAATTTTAGACGATGTCAACACATTGGACGACTTTTCAAATCCATGCAGAGGCGATCCGAGAATACGTAGGGCCCAAGTCAGAATGGGATTTCTCGGGGGCCCGTTTTTTTTTTTTTTTTTCAAATGAAAAATTTTATTGATTCATTTTTCTTATTATTTTGGGAATTTGTTGCTATGAGTTTGCAAAAAATAAAAAATAAAACAATACAAGACGTAATCAAATCCTAAGAGGATAGAACCGTTTAAACTTGAAATCACATTCCGATCCAGTCCTATGTTGGCGGACATTAACTGCACCCCAAAGAAATGACTATTTTTCTCAGCTGAGAAACGTCTGAGTTACTTTAATTTTATGCTAGTGGATGCTGGTACCTGCATTAATCCGCTCCGTCAGCTGCTATTGGATTTTGTGCAATGCTACTTTTGCATTGTACTTTTCCAGGTCCTGGAAGGCAGACTGTAAATGTGTACATGTTCAATATCCGCTAATGTGGTCCCGTGTTCCACAGGTGTGATGTATTCATGACCGATTTGAAAATTCTGAAATTGGCCCATAAATGCAGCAGGTCTGGTTAGATGCTAGCTTGTTAGCGCTCTTTTCCACAAATTCTCCGATATGACATTGTTTGTCTGCAAATAAAATGAACAAGTTCACTTGAAAACAGCAAAACTGTTACTTTAAGGACATCACCTGCCAGCTGTTACATCAACCAGTAATGCATCTTCTACATTAGCATAATGCATTACGCGAACATAAAATGCTGTTGGTCGTTTTGTAACGGACATTTTCAGGAACAAGATGCAACTTTCTGCTTCAGGCTGCGCATATAAGTCAATACATGAATTTACTCCTAACCTACTGTAAGAACTGTGGTCTGACTTGTGTATGCAATATCTATTACCAGGGGTCACAATTAATCATATTTCACAAGAGTCAATTAGCCTAATTGGATATGATTTGGTCAAATTATAAATCAGATTTCTAACTTTTTATGAGCGTTCATCTCATACTTAACTGTAAAACAACAACAAACTGAAATTATCATAATTTTTTTTTTTTTTTTTACTTACAAACATGAGAAAAACTGTCACTCAACATTAACTTTTGTACATCTGGAGACAGATTTTACATACAGAAATGACTCTTTCATATCAGTGAATTTTTCGGGGGTCAGATTAAAAATAGTTTGAAACAAAGAAAAACCAGGACAGTTAAATAGCTCTTATCCGTATTAAGATGCTTTCAAGAAAGTTTTGATGGCTCTCCTCACACTTCTTCAGTTATATAAGATTTCTTTAATTCTCATTTTTTTTCTAATAATAAGTAAATAAATGAAATCTGTCATTTAAAAAAAGCCCCCCACCCCTCGAGACCCCGTTCTGATTACGGCCCTACAAATTCTTGGATTGCCTCTGCATTGCTTTGAGTTTGCTCTGTATCATTAATTCATCAAGTTGAGTTAAGTCACAAGGAGAGAAACAAAAACTGTTCTCTGCCTTTCGTGGAGCAAATGTGTCTTGAAACCATAAGGCAATCGAACCCACTGCACCGTTTATCTGAGCTGCAGAAACACAAAGAAAATCATTAATTTACAAAGGCACTAAATATTCCAACAAATTTAAAGGTGAAGGTGGTCATCCTCTCCTTTGCCTTATCAGACTGACACTCCAACCCTGGAGGCATATGGGCAAAAACAAACAAACAAATAAAACTCCAAATACAAGCACATTGCGACTGATTGACGCTGCAGAGGTTCTGAACAAGTGGACCTTTGTGGGAATCTTCTCAGCTTCATCCCTCCTGGAACGCGAGCAAACCACTGCTCTACTCCTTTCAGCCACTAGGTGTGGCACTTAATCTTTTATTTCTTAGAGGAAATTACTTTTATGTGAAAGCAACGGCGTCCAACTGAGAGAGAGAAAAGAAAGTTCTCGAACACAGGAGACTTGACAAAAGGCCTCCTATCCTTCATTTGCATTGTTTTTTTTCTTCTTCTTCTTTTCCAGTTTAAACAGCAAAAACCAGAGAAGAAGAGGAGGAGGAGGGGAGGGGGGTGAAAAAAAAAATCCTCTGGTTGTAAAATCTACTCTGAGGGGAATATCTTTGTTTAAAAAAAGGAGTTTCGGAAACCTTTGGTGACCTTTGTGCTGGCCTTTGTTTATTTGCCTGCCCAGAGAGCAGTGACAGACACCGCGGTCAGCGCGGCTGTTGCAGCCGCAGGCTGCGCTGCTGGTTTGGATTGTTCTCTACAACAACATGCGAGGGCGCACGGCGAAGGTGGACGTGATAATTTAGGCCCTCTGGCACTTTTATCCCCATGATGTGTCACGGAGAAAGGGGGCCGGTAAACCAGTCACTCTGCCCTCCGCCCCCTCGCTTGTTGCAGCGCACACCGGTGGGGGGGGGGGGGGGGGGTGACGTCAGCAGCCGGGCGGCCTGGCCCGGAGCCCTCGGTGCCATAACAGCAATGAAGGGAGAGCGGCGCGTGCACTCGGCCCGCCGGGGATCCGGCCTGGATGGCTTTCATTGTGGGTTTGGTCAAAAGTTTTCTTGGGCAAAAGAAAAGGACAACAGAGAGGAGGAGAAACAACCTGTCAGAATCTCTGAAATGTCAACGATTCAGAAATAACCCAACATAACATTTTAAAATAAAGATAAACCATCGCGGTCCATAGATGAACGAAGACAATCGCAATGGAGGCCAAGGCTGGTCTTTATCTGCTGATGAAGGTCATTTGATAGAAATCTAAAGATCAGATGGAATAAAGGAAGGAGGATTTATACAAAATAAAAAAGCCGCCAACTTATCCGTGAGGCATTTCAAGAACATATTTTATACTTATAAACAGTTCAGATAGTCGGTCTCTGGGGCTGAACAGTAATTTGCTAATGATATCGAGGTAGACATGATCAATAAACACATGATGTGTCTGACAACAGCACAGCATTGTGGGGGATTTAGGCAGAGAGTAAATCGGACAGTGTGGCATCAACTGGTTCGCTTGCTCTTTGGTTTCCTAGCAACAACCTGTTGAGTAAAAATAATTTGGTCATTATATCTAATATTGTGCTTGTAGCACGAAATGCTGGCCATGAATGTCAAATGATTATGGTTCGTGGTTCCTGATATGGCGACACACCAGCAAAGCATTGTGGGATTTGGGATGTGAGCCGAGGACCAGCGGGCTGTCCTCTTGTCTCACTGGACAAAATCTCACCAACGGGTCTGAGTTTAAGTTTAAGATCAAATTTATTTTGTTTCTTGTACATTGGTGTGGAAATGTTTCAATTAAACAATGATGCAAAGTTAGGGTGAGATTTTCACTGACCAATTGAAATCCTTGAATTCTGTGGAAAATATTTCTTTCATGACAGTCTGTTTTGTTTCATTTACCTTTTGAAAATTAACCAGGTCATTGGTCCAATCCGATCCAATTATGATCCGGCGATGCCTCGTTTCGTCTCTCAGTTTTTATTATTATTATTATTTTTGCAGCAGCAGCTGTTTACGTTCTGCAGGCGACAGCTCCTCCTTGCTGGAGTTAAGAACAGGATTTACATTTTGAAGAAAAACTTTTCCATTATGCAGCTTTAGGGACAAAACGTGCACAAAAAAACCATTTGATTTAACATTGTAACCGTCTTGATTAAACGGGTTACAGTAAAAGGAATTCGGAGAAATATCGACTGTAACAATTAATCTTATGTTTCAGATTGAATAAACTGGGGGGCAGAAAAGCTGGAGAAGGAGAAGGTTTTATTCTTTAGTCCTCGGTGCAGTTATGTTTATCAACCCGGCGAGTCTGTGACGCATTATGGTCCAAAATAAAAGGAGGAAAGCACCAATTATTGGTCTGTCCTCCGTCTCCTCTGGACGGCGCAAAGTCATACATCTGTTAAGGAGTCCGTTCATGGGTGAAGCACGCAGACACACACACGCACACAGGTGATGCAAGACACGTTGCCCTCTGCTGACTTTTGATTTAACCCTAAACAGCAGGTGTATTTGACATAAAAAATCCTTGTTTAGTTGTTAAATTACACATAAGGAGAAAATTACAGCCATAAGTAGGAGTAACAAGCTGTTTGCGAGCAAGTGCAATAAAGTAGGAAGGAGTAAAGGGGGGTGGGGGCAGTAAGAGAACTGAGTTATGAGAAGGTTAAAAGCAGAGGGAAAGAGCGGCGGGGGTGGGACAGGACATTAAAACGATGGTGTCCGTCTGGCTAATGGTGCTTTATGGCTCCCTGGTGTCCTCAGATGGACAGGATGACTGGCAGAGTGCGTGACCGTGGCTAGCCGGACACGGCCTCCGCTTGGACCCCCACCCGGGAACAAGCGGTCCGCTAAAAACCCCATAAAACCCCACAGACTAAACAGCCGTTCATCATCGCCGCGCACTCGTGAGGCGCATCGCACGCGCCCGACTGTCCCGCTCGGCGGCTCAGTGCGCACATCAACACTTCGTCAAGTATTACTGATACAAAAAGCATTAAAAAAAAAAAAACAAAACAAAAGGCAGACCGATCGCTCGCGGACCCCAGAAACAAAGCAATCACAGGGTGAAAACGGTTTCGCTGGTCACTTTTATTGAGCTGGTGATGATTCGAACCGAGAGCATAAAAAAGTACACCGTTTATTTTGTTTTTGTTTTTTTTTTTTTATTTTATTTTCCGTTTTTGATAGACAAATGTGATCCGTCGTCATCGGGTAGTTAAAATCCGCCTTCCTGGCCGGCCCAGTTTGGTGTCTGGGGAAAAAACACAACATGAAATTAGACTTTTTTATTTGCAGGTAACTGTGGTCGATCAAAACCAAACGTTTTGGTGTTGAATGTGGGGAAATGTGAAAAAGCAAAATACATGTGCAGGCACTTAAAAACGCTTGTCGGGAAATGTGTGTGTGTGTGTGCGTGCATGTGTGCGTGCGTGTGTGTGTGTGTGCGTGTGTGTGTGTGTGTGTGTGTGTTCTGCTGGTGAGTGCTGGGTGGCTGACAGCGACCTGAAGCAGTCAGCCCAGATGGCAGGCAGTAAATGTTCCCTAAATGTAAGTGATTTGTAGTGTTGAGGACAGCAGGATGGAGTGGTGCTCTGCAAGTTGTTTGCAGCCTCTTTTGTCTAATTAGAAAAACTTCCTAATGAGGCGGGCCGGTTTTTAACTAGACCGTTTTGTGGCTCTGCTCCAACTGCAGATGTTCAAACAATAGACAGGAGAGTAAGCAAGGAACTTTCAGTGGTAACATAACCGTAGGGTAAAAGACGGAAACCGTCTGTTCCATTTAGTGGAGGTCAAAATGGCTGGCAAAGGTTTTTGTTACAAGAAGCAGCCGGGAAAGTCACATCAACTCTGGAGGAGCTACAGGGATTCAGGGCTCATGTGAGAGATTTTGGTAAACTTTTGTTCAAGTGATTGTCAAGTTGAAAGCACTGTAAGAGCAACAGATTTTTTTTCTTTGCTTTTTAAGGGGCAGTGTTGCCACATGGTGCAATTTTATATCACAGTCAAGTAACTATGCTACCTTTAGTTATAAAATGTACATATATATATATATATATATATATATATATATATATATAT